>VZTJ01005911.1:331010-429848 GCA_013397795.1 Orthonyx spaldingii
CCGCAGCCCCGCCATGGGGGGCGGCGGCGAGCGCCGGGCGCTGTGGCTGTGGGTGCTGTGGCTGTGGGTGCCCGCGCGCTGCGGCGGCGCCATGGACGAGTGCGCGGAGGAGCGGAGCGGGCGGGCGCAGCGCTGCATGCCCGAGTTCGTGAACGCGGCGTTCAACGCCACGGTGCTGGCCACGCACACGTGCGGCTCGCCGGCCGAGGAGTACTGCGTGCAGACCGGGGTCACCGGCGTCACCCAGTCCTGCCACCTCTGCGACGCCGCCCAGCCGCACCTGAGCCACGGCGCCGCCTTCCTCACCGACTACAACAGCCCGGCCGACGCGACCTGGTGGCAGAGCCGCACCATGCTGGCCGGCGTGCAGCACCCCACCGCCGTCAACCTCACCCTGCACCTGGGTAAGCACGGGCAGCGGCGAGGGGCAGAGGGCACCAGGGAAGGGAAAGTCCGGGCACCAGCCCAGGCTGGGGGTGACCTGTTGGAGAGCAGCTCTACGGAGAGGAGCTGGGGCTTCTGGTGGACAACGACCCAGGAGCGTGCCCTGGGCGCAGCGGTGTCCTCTGGGACAGTAGGACGAACACTGCCAGCTCTTCCAGGGCTGATCCTGCCCCTGTCCTCAGGCCTAGTGAGGTGCATTTGGAATGCTGTGTTCAGGTCTGGGCTTCTCAGGAAAAGAGAGACCTGGAGCTCCTGAAGCAGGTCCAGCAGAGGCTGCGGAGATGATGGAGGGACTCGAGCATCTCTCTCACAAGGAAAGGCTCAGGGAGGTGGGACTGTTCAGCTTAGAGAGGAGATGGCGAGAGGGGCCCTCATCCCTGTCTGTCCCTGTCTGCAGGGAAGGCTCAGAGCAAGGACCTGGTTCTGCTCACTGGGGCACAGCAATGGGACAAAAGACCATGGGCAGAAATGGATGCCCAAGAAGTTGCACCCAAACATGAGGAAGAACTTCCATGCTGTGCACTGACCAAGCACTGGAACAGTGATCAGAGAGGTTGTGGAGTCTCCCTCACTGGGGATGTTCCAGACCCATCTGGACACAGTCGTGTGCCTTGTGTTCTGGGATGACCCTGCCTGAGCAGGGAGGTGGGACCCGNGTCCTCAGGCCTAGTGAGGTGCATTTGGAATGCTGTGTTCAGGTCTGGGCTTCTCAGGAAAAGAGAGACCTGGAGCTCCTGAAGCAGGTCCAGCAGAGGCTGCGGAGATGATGGAGGGACTCGAGCATCTCTCTCACAAGGAAAGGCTCAGGGAGGTGGGACTGTTCAGCTTAGAGAGGAGATGGCGAGAGGGGCCCTCATCCCTGTCTGTCCCTGTCTGCAGGGAAGGCTCAGAGCAAGGACCTGGTTCTGCTCCCTGGGGCCCAGCAATGGGACAGGAGACCATGGGCAGAAATGGATGCCCAAGAAGTTGCACCCAAACATGAGGAAGAACTTCCTTCCTGTGCACTGACCAAGCACTGGAACAGTGATCAGAGAGGTTGTGGAGTCTCCCTCACTGGGGATGTTCCAGACCCATCTGGACACAATCGTGTGCCTTGTGCTCTGGGATGACCCTGCCTGAGCAGGGAGGTGGGACCCGATGATGCACTGTGGTCCCTTCCAGCCTGCCCCATTCTGTGTTTCTGGGCTGACAGGCCGCCTGCACTCTGGGCATTGCCAGGGCCTTGACTGGGTGAGTGCCAATAGCCAGGCCCTGGGTGGTCTGCTGTTCAGGGGGTGTCAGCGAATTCCCGCTCTGCAGGTCCCCGGCCATATTCACCAGGTCTAAATCAATGCTGGGTGCAGCCCCCAATTGTGTTGGGATGTCCTCAGCCAGGGGTCTGGCCATGCACTGGTTCTTCACCCCTCAACTGATTGTTTACTCACATTTGCTCAACAGTGCTTGGTAAACTTGATTTTCAGTAATCTCCAGTGAGTATTGCAGGGGTTGCCCCATTGTAGTCTGTGTTGGAGGTGCTGTTGGTTTGTGAGAGGAGAGGCAGCTGGAAGTGGAGCAGGTTGCAGTGATCGTGTCCCACCCCATGCACCAGGGATCATAGAGTCACTTAGATTGGAAAAACACTAGGAAGAAATTCTTCCCTGTGAGGGTGGGAAGGCCCTGGCACAGGGTGCCAGAGAAGCTGTGGCTGCCCCTGGATCCCTGGAAGTGTCCAAAGCCAGGCTGGACAGGGCTTGGAGCAAC
Source organism: Orthonyx spaldingii (assembly GCA_013397795.1). NCBI lineage: Eukaryota > Metazoa > Chordata > Aves > Passeriformes > Orthonychidae > Orthonyx > Orthonyx spaldingii. The sequence continues at coordinate 333,195 of VZTJ01005911.1, forward strand.
GTGGTCTACTGAAAGGTGCCCTACCCATGGCAGGGGATGGAATCAGATGAGCCTAAAGTCCCTTCCAACTCAAGCCGTTCTGTGATTCTGTGAAAAGACCTTTAAGATCAAGTCCAGCCGGTAACCCAATGCTGCCAAGCTCGAGGTTGGATTGTGGAGTTTTCCAGACAACAGGCTTGGGATCCAGGTGGGAGATGTTGGTTTGAAAATTGGCAGGCACTGTGGGAAATCACGTGTGCAAGGGCACATCTGCTGTGTATCCTCTTACCCCTGGGCAGTGTTGTCCTTTAATTGCTGGGTGGGTTAGGTGTGTCAACAAGCCAGCATTTCTGCTGAACTGTAACAGCCAGTCAAAAATGAAGGTGAATTTTCTGATTAGTTGTCAATCCTAGAGATTCCTTTAAGATAAAATATTTTAGCCTTCACTTTGGTTTGTGGACAAGCTTCTGTTTTCTTCTATTCATTCAGTTATTCAAGCTGTCGTGACATGGAGGAAGGGTAATCGTTTAGAACTGGAAGACAAGCCAGCCAACAGAAAGCTGAAACCACAACTTATATCCTCATGTCATTAAATCAAGTAAATATTAAAGAAAGCCCCACTGCAGCCATTCACAGCTTCTAACCAAGAGCAGCTGTTGAGCATTAAGTTTAGCATCAATAACAGTGTAATTCAGGGGAAAAAAGGGTATTAGGGCTTGGAGAGCTAAATCTTGTGAGAGCTCACACCCGCACTGGTGAGATAGAGTTGATGGCATCGAGTTGGGTACCAGGGGTCACCTGATGAGCACATCCATGTGTCCCAGAAGCCTGGTGTGCTTCTTTGCCCTAAAGTGTTTCTCTGTGTTTGGAGCTTCAACATAAATATACCTCCTAAGTGTATCTAATTGTCCTGATAAAGAGAGGTAGTTACTAAGGCCTCTTTATCTTCTTTTCTTTGTATATTAGGCATTTTTTATTCAGGACTTCTGGAAAGCTAAGATTTGATCTCAACTTCTTTTTTAATAAGAATCATTGTAATTCTCATTATCAAGGCAAAACTTCCAAGACCCATCTATATTACCGCTATCCTCGGCTTTGCACATCCCTATGTATAAGGGTGTTCTTTGAAAAACAATATATTTCTAAAGTACTGGGAGCAGTGTGCTGTGTCCTGGGCTTTGAAGAAATGCACACATTCCTTTGCTGAAAAAACCTGCATCTTTGAAATACTGTAGCATTGCAACACTTTCACTTGTGTTCCGGGTTTGTTTGCAGGCTCTCGGAGCTCTGGGAATTTGCCTTGCCGTGCTTTTCGAGTAGAGTACAACTTTAAAGCAGAAGCTGCCTGGCAGACTTTGATATATTTGAGGGGTTTTTTTGGTCTGATTTTTCCTAGTTAGGCTTTTGGGCGGGGTATTTTTAGTATAAAGCCTTTTAAGAATCAGAAGCTTGTTGTGGGCATGGTGTTGGCAGAGAAATTGGTTTTAAGATGACCAATAGCAAAGCATTAAGCTCTCTGCACATGTGCTGTGTGACTCCCTGTGTTGCTGAGTTCATAGCAGGTTGAAGAGCTGTCAAGTACTGACAATGCCTTTTTAGCCTGAAATGCCCCAAACTGCTCTGGAGCCATTGCTCTTCCCTACTTTTGTGAGGTCTGCAAACCATCTTTGTTTGAGTGAGGTGCTGGGTGCTGCATTTGGGTTTCGTGTGCCTGCAGGCACTATGATCTGTGGGACACTTAATTATTGACATCACTAAGAGGCAAAGAGCTTGACAGGTATTTACATACTCGGTAGGACATAAAGGCATTCTGGGGCACAAAGCCCTTTCATGCAGTTAGTTCTCCCTGGTCTTTGAGGATTAAGCTCTGTGCTCAGACCTGTATCCTTATTTGATGCTGCAGCTGCCTTCATTTCTGAAAGCACTGGTGTGCTTTGCACTGGGTCAGGACCAGCTGCATCACTCTGGGTTTCATGCACATACTGCCCTGTGCTGAGTTTTCTGGCAGTTTGAGATGTCTTGATTAACATCCAGCGATGTTCAGTCCCTCTAGAACAGCATTAACATTTCAGAGGGGCCTGCAAAAGGTCAATAAGAACTACAGATCTGTTGCCAACGTGTGAATGTGGATTTTTTTGAATCTTCTTAAAATCTGCGGTTCAAAACAAGTTTAAAAACCTTTCGTTTTGGAACTAGGTGCTGGCACGAAGCCTGATACAGAAAAACACAGCACAGATCACTACTACTGAGTTGAAGGCTCAGATCCTGGGAGTGTTTGAAGACGAGATCTGTGTCCAGAAGTTAGGGTGCTCCCTGGGGAGAGGGGAATTGGGGTAATTACCCCTCCCTGCACCAGGAACACCTGGAGTTATAACGGCTATTGCTCTTTGTGTGAGAGGGTATTAAGACCCCCTAGGTAAGAGGCCTGGAGACATGAATTTGCAGCTGTAAATCGGGAGAAGGGGGAGCTGAACCTGTTCACAGGGTGGTGTCTGGATAATTAGGTTAGTGAGTGAGAGGAGGGGGGAGCACTGCTGTGTCCTTTCTTCCACTTTTCTTAAAAGTATCCCTTGGCTTCCCCCATTTTCCATTTCCTCAGAGTTATTACTGATTTAGACTTGACCCAGCGAGTCTTTTTTTTCTTCCAACATCGCTCTCCCGCTATGTTCCCATATATTCCCAAAGTAAGGAACTTTGGGGCGGCAGTGCCAGCTTTCAAATAGAAGATGGAAGCCAAGGCCTTACAGCATGTAGTTAGTTGTCTGCTTCTTTTTTAAGCCAGGGTGTCACGTTATTTTTACAGTCTGTGCTGTTTGCTTGTCCTAGGAGCATTGGGAGAGTTCTGGCATCTCCCCAGTGCTTTGTGTGTGTATGCTTGAACATAGCATTGCTGTTTAGACCCCTGACACACAGAAACAAAGCCTTATGTTAAAGATGCTCCCTTGAACGCTGGAAGGAGAGGAAAAGAGACAGCATGGAGGTACGTGGAGTATTTCTGGTGCTGGGTTCTTTTGCTGGGGCAAAGGTTTGCGTTTTTTCAGATGTTGTATCATTTTTCAGAGCAGATTCTCACTCTTTCCTTCTGCAGCTCTAATTTCTGTGTGCTTTCTGTTGTTTCTGCAATTTTTAAAAATCCACTTCTACATGTGCCTTTGCATTCCCTTCCCAACTAACCCTGCTAGAGCCACCTCTCATTTTTCCCCATCACTTTTACTTTCTGGCCAGATCTGCTCAGTTTCAGCTATTGCGATCCCAGTGTTTTGTTCCTGGGACAAAGAGGCAGCCTCCTCAGCATGCTGGGAGCTGTTCCGTGGTGGGGTGGCTCCATCTCCACTGAGAGCAGCCATGCTTTTATCAGCAGCCTGTGAGCTCAGAGCAATCTGGTCTGGCATTCCTGGGGCGGGTGACTGTCCACTGTATCTCAGTAGGGATTGTGTCCAGATGTAGTTGACTGGGGATGCTGGTGGCCTCAGCTATGAATTCAGGACTATCTGGAAGGCAGAAAAGACCAATTCCTACCTCTTCTGTCATTGCCTCAGAAGAGGAGGCGGTGTTCAGTGCTGGAAGCAGCCCTCTGGTAGGCTGCCTTTCAAGGAGAAAGATGAAATTGCTGGTTGCCTTTGTTAAAAACGTGTCAGCTCCTGAAATCTTTACTATAGACCAGTCTGGAAACTAATGTCACCAAGCTGGATGGTGTCTTGTAGATATACAATGAAGAAAAACTTGTGAAAGCTGTTTGTTGCTAAAGAAATGAATTGCCCGTCTGCTTCACCTCCCCCTTTTCTACCCGCTTAGTCCTTTATTTGGCTCTGAGGAGAGTGATGATGCTTGGTTATATATACTTTGTCGGCAAAGTGAGGTTTGTGGCATGACTGCCATTTGAAGGCATTTACAAGGAAACCCAGGCGAGCTGCCAGTTCTTCTGCTCAGCCCGGGCTTGATTTGCCCATTGTTTTTAGCAGAGAAGAGGTTTTTTTTAGTTAGCACAGAAAAACAGTTTCCATTTTTCAGAAGGGAGAGCTATAAAGTGTGACTTAAATCGAGTAGGTAGTTTATACCACTGGGATGCAGTTGCTCTGTTTTATTCAGTGCAGCAATGCCCTCAGTTTGCCAGTTATCCCATTAAAACTTTATGAGGCTGTGGCTTGCTGCTCTTCTTAGGGAACCACCATGGTAAAACCAAGTGCAAGCAAGCAGGGTGTATGCACATGAAGCTTTGCCTAGCGTAGCTGCAATTTAGAAACTTAGAGAGTGGTAATTAAGGCATTGGGAGAGCATTTCCGGCTCCAAGGCCGGTGTTCAGGGTATGTTGGAAGCCTGGGCTTTGCTGTGGTATTTGCAGAGCCCTGGGGGAGTCACTATTTTAGTTGGTCTCGCAAAGGCTTGATTTACATTTTGCAGGTTTTAACATGAGTGCTGAAGAGATCAGGGCTTTTAATGGCCAGCAGTTGTTCAGTGCAGTTATGTAAAGGTATCGCTTCCTGCATACACTTTAAATTCCCAGGTTTTTCTCTTACTCTGTCTTGGGGTGCTGATGCCACTGCATGATGCCTTGGGGAATACTGTACATGGCAGAGCACTTATTTTGGGGGGTGGAGAGAGCTGGAACTGTGTGGCATTTTGCTGCAAACCAGCTGCTATTTGTGGTGCTTGCCCTGAGCTGGTAGCAGAATTAATTGCAGGTTTTCACACACTCAGACAGTTCCTTTTGTAGGTTTACACCGTCAAAACTGTTTGCTGCTCAGAATTGTTAGCGTGCTGAAAAGCTTCTGGCTTACTAGGTAGCATTTCTCTTGTAACCCGAGGCTTTGGGAGGCTCTTGTGGCCTCCCTGAGTCTGCAAGTGAAAATCCCAGGCTGCTGCTTCCCACGGAAATGAAAAATGGGATTGCCCTGCAAACAACACTTAGAGAAAAGAATTTCCAGTGCATACGGATGGGATGGGAAACTTGGATCTTGAGTTCACCATAATTCTTAAAAACTGGGCTGTGAGCGTTATCCTTAAGCTTACCACCTTTGTCCAGCTGAGACCTCTTGCGTGTGTCCTGGGGCCCTAATTCAATGCTCACTGCCACTGGTGAGGCCATGCTGAGTGATTTCACCATCTGGCTCCATGTTCTTCCTGTGGGTTAACCAGGATCCGGGCTCTGACGTGTTAAACGTCACATTTAAAGTCACCGTCTCTGGTCCGTAATAACCTTTGGAAGCTCAGCCTGGGCTGCCGCCCCCCATGTAAGCTCTGTCCTGCAAAGAACCATTCCAGCCTGCTGTTACACATCTCTTAACCATGAGATCTTGCTTATTGGTGGCTACCACGGTGTCTTTTGATCAGAAAATAAAATGAGTTTCATAGTTTTCCAATAAATTGCAGAAATCTTGCTGGGTCTTTTGTCCCACCACACAGGAAGGAATATGTTTTTCCCCTCCCAGATACAGCATAGCCCTGTGTGTCTCAAATTAAGCTTTACAGCCTTTAAGTCAGGGATGCATGTGGCTGCTTGTGTTGAGGGCATCACTAGCTGTGTTTGAAACTCTTTGTAATATCAGGATAATCTCTTAGCCATTTCCAAAGGATGTACCGGGGTTGCTCTTGTTGTCCACAGCATTCCATGAGTACCGTCGGGGTTTTAGGAGTCTGCTGGTGATGTTGGTTGTCCCATCGGCATTGATGGAGCTTCATGACAGCTGCTAGCAAAGCAGCTGCGCCATGAGATTAGAGAGCTGCTGCTGCTACGAGACCTGCAGTAGTCAAACAGGACCAGGAATCCTGAGAGGAGAAGCTGCTTTTTGTAGCCTGCCAGATTAAAGGTATGAGCTGCTGGTAGCCTCGGTGGGCTTTTAGGTACTTTTGAGGTAAAACGTAATCATTTATAGGAATTTTTCTCATGTAGAAGCTTGGAAAATGGTGAAAACTGATCAGCTGTAAAAGGATCTGAAATAACAAGATAATTTTATTTAAATTTAAAGAAAGTATCAGTCTTCAATCTTTTTTCCTACCAGCCCAGCCCTATTTGAGAGATCTTTCACAAAAAAAACCCCAAATCCCCACCAGCCCCCTCATATATTATTCAGTGGTCTTCGGCATTCTGTTTTGAAACTGGGTGGCAAAGCACTTTTTGTTTCCATGCTTCTACTTGTTTTAGATATTCCAGTGTGATAGTCATCAAAGAACTGTTTCCAGTGGTAATCATGCCTGTAGTTCTGACACAACACAGCTGTGTTCAGCAATGGAGAATTTCAAAATGTCCTCTTTCAGAAATAGTATCCAAAAACTATTATTGGACTTTTTTTTTTTTTTTTCCCCTTTGGTAGGTAAGCTAGTACCATCTTGTACATGGGAGGTATATTTCCAGGGAGCTTGAGGGCTTATTTGTGCAGTGATTTGGGGGTTTGGTGTTTTTGTGGGGAAAGGGGAAGACTTTTAAGGTGTTTGTAGAGATGATGTATTGAGAACTTGAAAAGACGCAGGGTTTGTGGGTTCTTGGCTCAGCTTTCTGCAATGTTCTCATTTCTGCTACAGACTTTGGTGTGCTCGGAGAACTGTTTATCTGATTTGGCTTTGTAGTGGGTCCTGTGTTTTACAGGAGAAGAAGGTAAATAGCTATTTCATCCTCAGGGGCCTGAGATGCTCCTGTGGGAAAGAGGGTGCAGAACTGTTAAATGGCTTCAGGAGTGGTACCTGGCCTGAAGTGGAAAGCAGGCAGACCTGACCCTTGCATTGCTCTTAACCGTCTGTAATGGAAAGATCACCTCTTAAAAATACACCCCAAACCCCCTTAAACCTACCAAATATTAAAACCTGCTTGATAACAGAGCTTGTTCAGCACATGTGCGTTCAAGTTGGCAGTGGCTGGCTGCACATGGTAGCCCTTGGCTTGCCAGTGAGCTGCCTGAAATGCTCATTCCTTTGGGTGCTCCAAGGCTGAGGGAGTGCTGTGGAGTTTGGCTTTGGCACCAGCCCAGTTCTAAGCACTCTGCTTTCTTCTTGCAAGTTTTTTTTTCAAAGTTTGCTTTATAGCTCAACCCACTTGGCATCAGAAAAGACATTGTTCCTACCTCAGAGAGCAGCTGCTTGTGCAGCATGTTGCACTTCGGAGGGTTTGGTTTATTTTGGTGGGGGGAAAATATCAGAGTTGCTCAAAAGGTTGCTTTTTAAAATATATCCTTTCCCTTCCTTGTATACTTTGTTTCAGGCAGGTGAATCTTTCTGATCTTTGAATTAAAAGATAATGTGTCTTGGAGTTTAAGGAAGTGGTTGCACTGAACCTCTTCAAGAGGGATAAAGGGGCTATTTTCGTGGTGCTTTCTTATACTGTATTTACAAGGTTGTGGAGTATAAGTCACGTGCTTTGAAAGGCTCACTCTGTGTTGGGTGTATCTCTTATTGAGATTAGTGGAATGAAAAATCAGTCCCTTCTGGAAAAAGTACCATCAAATGCTTCTTGATGTCAGCTTTAAGTGGGACTGCTTGACTGAGAGAACAGAAAATGTTCTTGTTCTGGGACCTGTGTGGTCAGCTCTGATTATGATGATTATTTATAGTCCTTTCATCTGCAGTCCTTTGCATGCTCCCATCCGGTGGGATATTGCAATGGGATTTTCTTCCCAGCAGCTTGCAGGGCTGGTCCTTGGGGAGCAGCCCTGGTCAGGCTGCCCTGCCTGCTGCCCTTGCCTCTCAGCTTCTGACAAAACATGGTTTATTTGTGAGGATCCAGCATGTCTCCCTCTGTCCTGCTCCTGGCTGTGGCTGTCAAGTGCTGGGCTTGGCCCAGCAACCTCCTTTTATTGTGTGACAGCAGCTGATGCTTCCCTTCCAGCTGCTGCTTCCTCCGCTCTCGCTGGCTGCCTTCCTAGGTCTCATGGCTCCTGCTGTCCTGGCTGGAGTTACATAGGACAAGGCATTTCTCAACACTGAATCTACTTGATGAACTTGTTAAGAAGCTGTTGCTGAAGTCTGTGGTTGCTCTGAGTTTGATTTACTTGTGTTTGCTGTCCTCTTTCTCACTTTCTTCTCCTTCCTGAAGCCCCTTGCAGTCTTCCTGGGCTTCCCCTCCTTCCCACTCCTATTTTTCTGGTACTGAGATGTTCCTGCACAGATGGGCTGTGCAGTTTGGGAAGGTTACCCCCTTCCTGGCATGAAGTTATTTAGCTGAGATCTCACACAGTTCTGGTCCTGGCAGCAGCCTCGGCCTGCCAGGGTAGCATTGCTGCTGCCCTTGTACACACACTGCTTTATACATGTGTACAGAAAAGGTGCTGGTGGTTTCATTTTGATCAGACTGAGAAGTACAATGCAAGTTCAAAATCCTTAAATGCTCAGTATTACTCTGTAGTTTCTCATCTTGCACGTGTTAGGGATGGGAGGGGGGATGGGAACCCCTTATTGAAGGGCAGTTACAAGTTTTCCTCAGTTGAAGCCTTTTTTTTTTTTTTTTTTTTTGGTCATAAAAACAAATGTTTATCACGTGATTCCCAGCAGGGTTGTGAAGAAGATATTAAAAGCTTGGAGTAAATAGATTTGAGGATGCAGGGATGGGGCAGCTGCTGCAGAGCCAATGCCGCTGCCAGTGTGAAATGTGACCTCTAAATGAAGCCAAGACCCACCATGATCATGCAATGTCTGCTTAATGAAATCTAGTTTTTGCCCTCCTTCCGCTCCCTGTCCCTGCCTTGCTCCTCTGGGGTTGCAGGTGGAGCTAGCAGGGTTGCTGGGCACTGGGACGGCTCTTCCATGCCCTCCATCTGTGCTCTGCAGGCAAGAGCGCGCTGATTAAATTACCGGCATTACACGAGTCACCGCCCTTCTGCTTTCTAAGCAGAGTGACTCTGCACACATCCCTGTCTCACACCCTCCCTCCCAAGGGCTGCCCCACATTGCAGGGGCGTGAGCAGGGCTGGTCCTGGGGCAGCTACGGATTTCCTTGTGGCATTATTTTCCTATACTTCCATTCCTTATAAGATGCAGGGGCTGTGTCAGGAGAAGCCCACAACTTTGTTGGGAGATGCTGGAAAGGCTGTGAATCATGAGCTTGGGGCACCCGTTTGCACCCCAGGTTGGTTCTCTCAATTCCCTGGCAGACTGCCACCAGTTTTTGGGTACGGAGCACACAGTTTCATAAAAAGTAATCCAAGAGGCACTCTTAGAAGATCTTTAATTAGGTGTCTAGAGATGCATTTAGAACTCTCTAGGAAAATGCATTTGTCTGTGACTCTGAAAGTACATGAGTAGCATTGGGAAAGAATATCACAAGATTCCCAGTGCCATGTTTGTTGCTTTTCTGTGCTTTGATTTTATGCAAGTTCAAGCAAAAACGTGGCAGTAACATGGTTTTTGATGATAAGTCATGTTTTACTCAATTCATAGCACCATGGTGTCGAAACTTGCTTGGAGCAGCTATGGTGCAGCTGTGGCACTGGCAGCTCATGAGCACCACAGTCACCAGCAGAGATTGAGAACTTTTAGTACAGCCCTTGTTAAAACTCTTGTGTCAGGGAGGGGACTGGGCTAGTTTTCTTGTGCACTTGAAGCAGTTGGCTCTGATTTTGTTGTAGTTTTTCAGCAAATTAATGGTTAATTAGTCAGGGATTTGGATATGCAGTTAGAACAGTGCTGTAGTCTGACACTTATCTCTGCCTGGACTGTGTCACTAACTATTATGTGAAAAATGTTAAAAATATTCATAGGAATCTGAGCTCTTCCTGTTGTGAAACCTTGTACTGAATATGTCTCCTTGTTAATTTGTAAATTTATCACCTTTTTCACGTCAGCCATTCAGTCTGTTTTGTAACTTCAGGGCTGTGGAATGTTCTTTTGTGAACTGCATGGTAGAACATTAACATGCTGCTCTGATGGGGCAGCCTTTCTGTCCTACAAATCCTGATTTTCTTTATTGCTATCACCCAGAAAAAGTCGAAGTTGACTTGAAAGCAGTGGGAGGGAATGAAGTGTTTTGAAAGGATGATGCCATCGATGGGAGTGGTGTTGAATGCCAGGGTACAGAGAGCGGTTGTGGGAAGAGAGGTGGTTCAGCCAAAGGGATAGAATTTGGAATTGTTAATCTGCATCATTAGTGCTGTGTACTAGAAAGTTTGAACTGTGCCTGGCTAAATTGTGTGAGGCTTTGAAATTCACAGCAGTGCTGGCAGCCCCGCTGGCGTTTGTCCTTCCTGCAAACAAACACACAGCTGCTTGGAGCAGGCATCCCCGGTGCTCAGCACTCCACTGCTTCCTCCAGACCCCTGCAGAAAGCTGGTCTTGGCTTCGGGGAGACCGCAAGAGACCAGCGGGAGGAAACCTCAAGGAAATGAGCTGGTGTTGCCATTGGAGCCATGAAGGATGTGCAAGCGTGGAGAGTTCGAGTCCCATCTCTGCTCTGTGTGTGATTAGTGTAACAGGGGAAAGCATTCTCTGTCACGGCCCTCTGAGGAGTGACACGGGTGCCCGCTTGCTTAAAAAATTTGCTGGTAAGAGCCTGAAATGTGAATGGAGAAATCGAGTGTGTGTTCCCTTAGCAGTCTCTGGTCTTGCTTTGTTCAGTTACCTGTGCTCAAGGGAAGCTTATTTTAAAGCATACAGTTGAAATCTATCAGCTTTTGCTTTTCTTCTGACGTTTTAAAGCTGACTTTCAGCAGAGAGAACTCTCCAGAGATGGCAGTGGATTGCAAAAGGTTTTGGCTGGAAAGTAGGCATGGAGCCTGTGAAAGGTGTCTTACGTGTAGCAGTTCCTCATCAAGTTACATAATGTGTGGCTACCCTTGGGAAAGAAGTGGCAGTTGCTTCAGTGGCATACAAGGTGTCTTGTCAGGTGGAAAATAAGGACAGCCTCAAAAACAAGGAAAAAAATCCATGGTGGCTTTCTGCCTGTCCTGCTTCCTGAGGTAGATGCTGAAACCACTTCCTTATTCTTGCATCTGCCTGCAGAGAAGAAAGAGCCTTTAGGGACAAGTGATGGTGGTTTGCAGAGTGAAAAATCATATGCTCTTTGTCATAGAGTTAATGGTTAATTAATGAAGTTTTAGTAGCAGAGGTTTGCTTTGAAGTGTAAACAAGCATTTGTAGTTAAAACGAGTGTGTAACTCCCAGGCCTGTGTGCTTTCTTTGCATCCTTTAGAAAGGTATGTTTAAAGATTTTGAAAGGGGAAGATTCCTATCCTGTTGGAAAAGATTACTTGTCATTCTGAATCAGTAATTGAAAAAGGATTAATAAATAATGGAATTCCTGGAACAGGAATTCCTGGAATATCTTCATTTACTGTGCCTAAAGAACATATGCCACTGTTTTTTACAAGTATGTTACCAAAGTGAAACATTAAACTTCTTTCTTTCAGTACTTAATGGGAATTAATAAGAAAGGTGGGTGCAGAACTTTTAACAGGGCCTGTAGTAACAGGACAAGGGGTGATGTTTTTGAAGTAAAGTAGAGTTGATTCAGACTAGATATAAGGAAAAAATGAGCATGGTAAAACAGTGGAACAGGTCACCCAGAGAGGTGGTGGATGCCTTATCCATGGAAACATTCAAGGCCAGGTTGGATGGGGCTCTGAGCCACCTGCTCTAGTTGCAGATGTTCCTGCTTGTTGCAGGGGCTTGGACTGAGTGGCCTTTAAAGATCTCTTCCAACACAAACCATTCCATAATTCTCCAGAATGAAGTGTAAGCCATAAGGATGAACTGGCAGAAGCTTGGGTTTTCTGTCAGGAGCTGCTCCAAGACTTGCCATGTAACTTTGTCTCCAGACCATTTTCTGCTGCACTTCTGCTGCTCCCCCTCTCTCTCCTTCAATCACCCAAGGCTTTCATGCTGACAGTCGTGCTTTATGTTCAGTTGCTGTGACAACAGAGTGCGAGGCAGAAGCATTTTGTGTGTGTGAATTGTGCAGTGCCCTTGCAGAATAGCTGTTCTGGGGCTCAGTGGGGTGATTGAAATCTGGGCAGCGAGGAATGAAGGTGTGGCTTCACAGCCTCTCAAGGTATCCTGGTGTCTCTCAGCCCTGCCCACTTACTGCAGCTGGGGACAGGGCACCACGCAGCCCTTGGCTCGTTGGATCAGTTTGCTTGCTTAAGTGCCAGCAGTTAATTTGATGAAAAGATAACCTTTTGGTGGCCTTGGTGATACTGAGGTGTGCCTGGGGCCACGTAAGTGCTGGCTGGTGGGAAAGAGGCACCAGGATGCACAGCCCAGGGAGGGGGGACAGACTTACACTAGTTGCAGCCAATTTTGAAAACATCCTGAAACATTTTTAGAAGGACCCTTGTGATGAGAATTGAGGAAGAAGTTCCTCCCTGTGTTGGTGGTGTGGCCCTGGCACAGGCTGCCCAGAGAAGCCGTGACTGCCCCAGCCCTTGAAGTATCCAAGGCCAGGTTGAACGGGGCTTGGAGCAACCTGGGATAGTGGAAAGTGTCCTTACCCATGGCAGGGGGTGGAACAAGCTTTAAGGTCCCCTCCAACCCAAACAATTCTGAGATTCTGTGATGCTAAGACAAACTCAAAAGTGTGGGCTTTGGATTATGAGAAGCTACTGTGAGCTTTCAAAACTCAGACTTCTGTAAAAGAAAGGAAGCAAGCAATTTGAAATTTCCACTTTTATATCTTGCACACAGAAGTAGCTCATGAGGTGAAGCAAAAAAACAAGAGAAAAAGGTTGAGAGAGATCAGGGAACATTTCTGGGGGAGGGCTTTCATAGAAAAGACCTTCATGTCTGTGTTTAAGTTAAAAAACTAAATTCTTGTAGAGTTTTGCTTTATGTAGAACCTCTTTATTTGGAGATTGAGCTGTCCTAGCTTGTTTTAGCTGACTTTGCATAAGGAGCAAGAATGAGATATATTTTTTTTAAATTAATAACCCACTAAGTTGGGAAAGTGATACTTGCTTGACTAGCCTGGAAACAGATTCAAGGGCAACAGATTGATCGACAGTAGAAAAATGACTTGATAGACAGTCTACTTGTTTGTCTTTTAAAAACTTTTGATCACAAAGAACTATTAAAAAAATCATGTGGAAGTAAATATTTCCCATGAATGATGCTTAAGAAGGAGCTAGTGCATTCCAGTGCAATTAAAATTATAGCCTTACTCATTTTAGAATTAATAGCACCATAATAACTTGCTATTCTGTTTGTGGGCTTGAAGTTCTCATGGTGATGGATGAGATAAAGCCCATGAAGAAGTTTTGTGCCTCTCATATTTGTTGCATATCTAAGAGTTAAACATAAGGAGAGAGGGAGGCTGAAGTGGTTTGGGTTAATTTCTAAAACAGCTGTTGCGTCAGCATTTCTTTCTTTTCATCTCTTAGGAAGCTTTTTAACAAAAGTTGGCATATGCATCTCCTAGAAGGAGGTTTTCCTGCAAGTCATCTGCCACCTGTACAGAGCTGCTCTTTAAGCAAACAGAGACAACCAATGAATGGTGATAAATCTTTACAGTTTATAGTTATAAAAATGGTAATGCCTTCTGGTTTTGGGGACAAAAAAAGTGTTCTTTGATCCTGCAAATGAACTGTATTTATTGGTCCTAAGGAGAGGGTTGAGGTTTTTTATGCAACTTTCATTTTATGCAACTTTCACCTACTTGCTTAATCTTCTGGGTGCCTGGAGGAATGGAAGACAAGTTTAGCATACCTGAGGGCTTTTCTTACTGAGGTCTCTCTTTAGTTCGTGTCCTGCCCACACAGAGATAAAGATGAGCAAGAAAACCCCCAGAGCAATGCATTTTTGCATGGGTATGCAGCAGTTCCTGCTCAGTTGACTCTTGCTGGAAAGATCCAGCCCATCTACTGGCCTGGAGCTGCCTCTGATGTGCTGGGAAGAGGTGCTGGGATCACTGATGGGGTGTTCAGGTTGTGGGGTGCTTGTGTAGAGTGTGCACCAAGGACATCTCTGGTTTATTCCTGCTTAGAAACAGAGCATGTGGACAGATGCTGATCCATCAGATCAGGGAAAGCTCCTTTGCAAGGCCAGGCACAGCATTGTAGTGCAACTTTGTCTTTCCCTCTCACTCCCATTTGGGGGAAAGGTAGTGAAGAGTCAGCTCCCTCCTCCCCAAATAATGCTTGAAAGCTGTCCAGAGTGGACTTGGTTTCAAAATCAATGTGAAGTCACTGGGATATGTAAGCTACAGTCTTGCTGGGGTTTATGGAGTGCTGAGCCCTTCCTTCCTGCTGGGAGAGACTGAAGAGCCTCTGGATCTTTTTATTTTTGATGCTGCCTCCCAAGGCAGCGAGTTTGTGACTGCTCTGGAACAGGGTGTCTCCAGCCCCAGCACAAGCTGAATCCTGCCAGCAAGACAAGCAAGGGCTTGTTGGCTAAAGATAGTGTGCACACATGTACACAGGCCGGGGGGTTAGAGAGCTCTGCAAGCACTCTGATTTACAGTCATCCTAGGCATCCTCAGGAAAGTTAAAGGGACCAGATGCATCCAATAAACAACGAGCTATTTAAGGTCAGCTTTATCCTTTATAGCACCTATTCTCCATGGCAGCCATACCAGATGACACTTACTGCATCACACTGATCTTTGCATCGGATTCAACTCCACCCTGTGCCCCTGGGCGACCGGGCATCCGTTTTTGGCATCTCTGCTGTCTTTCAGGCCAGTGTATGTTTGCAATTCAGTAATCCCTGCAACTCATTTGGGCTGCCTACAGTTGTGGCTCATGCTCATATTATTCAGGCTGGCCCTGGAAAAAGTTCTGTTCAACTATCTCTCTCATTTAGTTATACTTACTTTAGATTTATTAAGTAGTTGTCTTTTGCGTGGACGGAAAATGTTAAAAATAGAGTGCCCAAGGCAGGGCTATTGTGTTGGTGTTGACAGGTTCACTGAAAGCTGAAGCATGTCTTGAATTTTAAGAAGCACCAGGTTTTGGAAGGAGTTGTGCTCACTGATGTCATCTTGACCCCATACTAAGGAGCTGCTTTTCTGAGCTAAGAAGAGACTGTTTCTTGGATAAATTGGGGTTTAGTGTGCTAGCATTCACCAGGTTGTGTGATAATTGTAGGAAATTGACTGAGTTTGGGATTTCTAAAGAATTGGGATTTTTTCTTGTTGATTGCTGTGCGGGCATATAGAAGGGAACAAGGCACAAGTGATGATACAGAGGGAAAAATGACAATGTGCTGATCTGTACCATACAGTAAATAAGTTTCCGCCATTTCCCTTTCCTCAGTAGTTGCAACTGCTGTAAAAAACAAATTATTTGTTTTCAGGACCCTTAACTTTGCCGAGCTTGCCCCAAACCAAAGCCGTGCCTTTCAGATGAGAAGGTAAAGGCAGGCAGGACCTTTATTTGGTGGGATTCTTTCACTATGAGGCTGTGTCCCCAAACATCAGCCTGAACCACAGGTATCTCTGGCCATCGTGGTTGCAGAGACAAGATTCCAGATGTAAATAGTGCATGGAATGATGGAGAGCAATTTCCTGAGCCTCCCATCTCAAGCTGTTTTCTTTGCAGTGGCTGTCAGCTGTTGGTATCTGCATTTTGTCATCGTGGAAATCTAGCAGTGACCACACAGCTTTTATTGTGCTGTGTCTGATGGCGTGAGCAGACACACAGGCTCATCTCAGGCCTGTGCAGGCACTCACCAGGGATTGTCCTGTATCCATCTGTCTGTCTCCTGTGCAGCTGTGAAAGTCACCTGTAACTTGTGTGGAATTGCAGGTCTGCGGGAAACTGGGATGTGGAACAAACATGAGGGAAAGGTAATAAGCTGTGGAGTTGTTCTTTTTTGTTTTTCTATCTTGTTAGCTGCCTTAAAATGGTAGGAAGAAGGAGAGGTTTTCTGAAGTTTAGGTTTTGGCAACATAGTGATCGCTTCTTTCTGCCTTCCATTGCACTGCACAGATGTCTTTTTTGCCTCCTCATGTGATGAGGATTCCCCCTGATTTAGCAGGATCATCTAATCTTCCAACTCCCAGCTCAGCAGGGAAGTGTGTATTTTGATAAGGAGCGATTGATGGTGCTTCCTCACCCAGACTCGGAACGATCCCAAGATCACATAATACGTCATCAGGGGGATGCTCCTTTCCGTGCAGCTTTGCAACTTGTGCAACAGATAGTCTTAGTAATATAAAGAGATCTTAAAAACTGTATGTGAAAAAACTTGATAAGAAGAACTGGGTTGCTTCATATCGCTTCCTGGTTGTGCCTTTGTTCCAAAAGTGCTAAAGTTTATTGCTTTCTTGGCTGTGGTTGGTGTGTGACGGTGCTGGAGCTGGTGGGAAGCACTGCTCCCTGACTTCACATGGAGCACAGCTACATGTGTTCAGAGTGAGTGCATGCATATACTTTTCATCTTCAGAAGTTAACTGTAAAATGGTTTTAATGTGTCTGGAGGCCTTTAGTTGAAGAGCATTCAACTTCCTTTAAAAGAAATAGTGGGGACTATAGATTTTTTTAATGAGAAAATGCTGTTATGCTGAGGCTTTTTTTGGAGTTCAAATGAGTAGCATGCTTCTTTAAGCCTTTTTTTAAAGCTTCTATTTATCTTTGTGCTTGTAAGTTATGAAATAGTCACTGTCATAGGTCACGATATTTCTGTGCTAAATTTGGGAATATAACTGGCAGCTTGCTTTTTCCCTGGGAACTTTGTTGTCAGGTTGGTGCAGCAAGCTTTAGCTCCTTAGTTGTTGGGGGGAAAGAGGTTCTTCATTTCATTTCATTCATTTTTCTTTTTTGCCTCCAGTGCATTTCTATTCACACTACCTTTTCCATAGGTGTGAAAGACATTGAGACTCGAAGTGGTAGAGCTGTTGCAGCCACTTGGTTTTAGTGTTTGTCTTGCCTCTCATGTCCAAGACTTCCTTTCTTCTTTGTGGTTTCTCGTTGTGTTTTGCCAAACCCCTGTATTTCAGAGCTGCTTCCTGCTCGTGGCTTTGTACCAGCTTGGGAATCTCCACATAATTGTTCTTTGCTTTTAGTGTGTGATAGAAGCAAAACTGTGTGGAAGGTGAAAGTGTAGAAAGCAATGAAAATCTGTGAAAGAGATCCAGGGGTTTTCCATGTTTATTTCCAGCTTTTTGCATATGATTATTTTGCATTTAAAAACCAATAAATAACACTATTTTATTTTTTCCCCCCTATGGTATTATAACTAGTCAAAATTTTATTTAAAGAAATAAAGCTAAGAAAGGCAGACCCAGAGATCAGTGGTCTTCTCCTGGATGTGAGTGCCTGGACTTCAACAGCCGTGGCAAACGATGTGACTTCTCTTGCAAAAGTGCAATAAAAAGCCAAGCTGCTCTTCACGCCTTTGTTTACTGGTGATTTTCCCAAAATTAAATGCTGCTGACAAAAGGGATTGCTCAACACATGGAAGTGGGTGTCCCACTGGGTCTGTAGATTATCTGCCCTTCAGGCAGAGGCAATGCAGGACACTTAATGACCAGTGTTTGACTGGGTTACAGCTTCCAGCTGGGGCATGTTGGAGGTGACGTGGTCCAAGCACAAGCGACTTGGGATGCTTAAGGGTGAGATCTTTTCAAGGCTATTCCTCTGGTGAAAAGAATAGAAATGGTACTGGACCAGCCTGAAACCTCAAAGCCAGGTCCATGCCACAAGTAGGTGGTGGGTGGAAAGCCACCATCTCTGGCTTGGTGCCCAAACTGCATGGTGTTGGAAATTCAAGTGTGCTGCAAAAAGTCCTTTATATGCTTCACCTGGTCCTAGGCTTTCCCAAGGGCTCATCCTTTGGCTGCTGCCAGCACCAGGTTGCACACCTGAACAAAAAAGTACTCAGCCCCCCAAACTAGGTTCACTTTATCCATAGTGACATAAGTGCTGTCCCTGTTAGCTGGAATACACCTTCCCAGGTTCATCATGGCCCTCAGAGGCTTGTAGGGTATGTTCCAAGGGTCTGCTCTCCAGCCCAGCTGCCCTGTGATACTCAGCACACTGTTGGAGGTTAATAGGCTTTTCCTGAGGATTTCTTAAGCACATAGGCATTAAAATTCTCTCCAAAAGCACAGGGAAACAATTGGGGTAAAACCTAGGAAAGGAACCTGGCTGATCCTATTGTTTCTGGGGATCTGCAGCTTTCCTGTTTACTCAGCTGGGCTTTCAAATTTTTATCCTGCTTCTTAGAAGTGAGGTGAAACCCAAACCAGTATTTAGTTCCTTCAATTTTTCTTTGCATTCTAGGGATAGCACTACCCCTTGAAAAGAGGCTTTGCAGAGGCAGAAATTGCAGGTGCTGAATGTTTCTGTGCTTTTCTGCTGGAGACTTGCTGCCTTTGAGGTGAATTAAAATGTTTTAAAAATTTATTTATATGATTATAAAGTCTTCTATATTGGGAATTGACATACAGATTCATTCCCTGACCCTGCTCTGAAAAAGTTCAATGGATGATGGAGAAGTAGAAGATTAAATGGACAGATAGAATGTCCTTTAGGGCTGTCTAGCAACTGACCATGAAAATGGCCTTTGCCCCTCTGATCCACTCAGTCTGTGTGGGTGAGGAGAAGGTTGTGATTTCTTGGGATCTGGGAGTGGTAGGCAGCTCTGAAGTTGAAAGTTTTGTCAGTGAGCTGAGATAGCTGGGGGTCTCTCAGCTAGGTGCTTCCTTCCTAACCTTTTCAGCAGAGCACTCTCAGCTAAATGAAATTTTGCCAAAATAAGCATTCCTGCTTAATAGCAGTGTGTCACCAGGAACGACTCTGTCTTTAAAGCTTTAGGAAGAGAAATTGATCTGGACACTGTGGCAGCATAACATTTTTTTGTACTTATTTTTTAAAGCACAAGCCTGGGTTGCAGAGACAGAGTTTCAAATTCTTGATCTGAAGTGAACTGATAGGGAAAATGACAAATTATTTTTCCGGAGTGAGAAATGTTTTGTACCTCTACCCAGCCTACTCACGTGGTGATGCCTCTGGAAAGAGCAAGGTGCTGATCTACAACTGTGATAACTCATTACAGTTCTGTTCCTGAAAAATGTCAGGGACATTCTGTTTCTGTCCCAGAAAAAGAACACAAACAAACTTCAAAACCTTGGAGGTTGCTATGAAACAGAAGTGTCTTCCCCTTGGCTCTATTAATAAAGCCTTTAAATATACTCAATGCTGAATTCCCTTGCCTTTGCTGGTGGGGTACAGTGAGATGTATAGCTGGTAGGTACATATCTTCTTTTGTCACCAAACCTGTCCTTGGTTGTGGATTCATTGAACTATTTCAGAAGGAATTAGAGTCCTGTGTGCTGCCTGTCCTGTGGTACTGGTACAGAGGAGGGTGGTTTTCTGCTCCTGTTTTGTGCAGGTGGAGGAAAATAATTTTGATCTTTTAATACTTCAAAAATTTTTGAAAATATACTTATTTTAGAAAATAGAACTCTCCTGCACATCTGGTTATTTTTTTTTCTCTCTCCAGCTTTTGTGGTTTACTTAAAAGGGTTTCTGATTTCTTAGTGACTTACCTATGGAAAGCTTGATGTGTTTTGCTGGAAAGACCATGTACCATAGACACTGCCTGTGTGTTCCCTGCAAGACCCAAGGTAGCTGGCAATACTTTTGCACCTTCTGCATGCAGACTTCCTGCAGGGGCAGGTTTGGGTTTGTAGAGCAGAGATGAGCTGAGGGTCATGGAGCCAGCACAGAGCAATGCAGCATCTGTTGCCATCTGCAGTGCTCAGCAGCAGTCCTGTTCATTTTGGATAATTTGTGTAAAAATCAGGCTTGAACAGTCTATGCTGTGAAGGACAACAGCCCTAATGAGAAAACCTCTCTGTGTGCTGCTAAGGCCTTTTGGAGCCCTGAGTATACTCAAATGTTTGTCCTCTGCATGGAGGGCTGTGGCAGTGAAGTGTGTGGGCCTGCAGCTGTAATGTGCTCTGGCTGTGTTACCTGGGCTGGATCCCCTCCCGGGGTGAGTGTCCATGTGGAGCTTAGGTGTAGCTTTTGGTCAGTGAACCCCGAGACACCTTCAGCTGACTGTCTTGGTATGGTTGCTCTCCAGAGTCTCCTGGCTGCTTTAACTTGGGTGCCACAGACTCTCATGGAAGATAATGTCTATTCTTAGTTAATCTGTCTGCAGCCTGGACCTTAATCCCTTTCTGTTTCTGTTCATAGAAGGGGTGAGTTTAGAAGGGACCACAGACCCTTCTGGACTTCTAGTCCAGACTTCTGCTTGGAGCAGGATCAGTGTTGAATTCAGGCCAGGTTACCCAGGGATTTGTTCAGTCTCATTCTGAAAACCTCCAAGTCCTCTTACTGGCATTTGTTCATGCAGTGATACAGTAACTCACACTGGTGTTGATGTCAGGGGTATCTCCCTGTGTAGTTGTGCCTCTTGGGATTTGTGCAATTTCTCGTTCATGACAATCATGGTTTTCCGGGTAGCAATCACAAAGCAGACTGCTGAGCCCCTGCTTGTTAAGCTCAGGGGCTCATCAGTTATAAGTCATCAGTTATGACTTTTGAGATTAAGTTGGTTTGGGTGCTTACTTCCATTTTACATGGAGATACTGCCTTAATAAAAAAAACACTTCAGTGACTGGAACGAAGAAAAATGAGAAGTTGAATTGGTGACCTCTGTGCTGGGTCACTTATTTCTGTAGCTCACTGCTTGGGAACATCTCATTCAGTGATTGTGCAAACCATGGGCTGGGCAGGGTTGAGGGATGGCTTGTTGCCCCTGCTGGTCCCCTTGGTGGGATGTGCTTGCTTTGAAAGTCTCTGGACTTGATGCTTCCCTACTTGAAGACTTTCTTGTCAATTTATGTTTTCTGCAGAGCTTTGTGCATTCTTTCAAGGAGAGAACACTGAATTGATGAGTTTACAAAGCCACATTAAGAAGTGAGAAGTGTTCTTCTCTTTAGGTGTTCCCTGAACCTCACTTGTAGTAACTGTAGCAGTAAATGAAAGGTGTGAATTGTCCTGTTCTCCGCAAAGGGTTATGAAACATCTGAAAGACGACAGTGGTGTTCAGGCCCAGGGAACAAGGGACTGCTTCTGACCTGGCAGGGACTAACATGGGAGGTGAGTGTTGCACAACTGAGCGTTAAGAAAGGGTAGATGGGGTTGGCCCTTGTCATAGGTGAGTGTGATGGAGCAGCTGTTGCATCCTGCTACTGGAGCTCAGAAAGGCCCTGAGCTGTTCTGAGGTGCCTAAAAACCCTTAATTCTGTGTCTTTCTTTAGAGCTTTGAAGTTTTAAAATGCTTGAAAGTAAAAAGAGGTGGGTAGAAAAAACCTGGAATGAGATTTCCCCTTCAGTCAGTGTAGAAGCCCTCTCCATATCACATCTCCCTGGGCTGATTTCTACTACTGTTCATAGCCAGCTGATCTTTGAATTTGGGGTTTTCTACTGTTTTGGAAAGCAGAAACTAGTAGAAGTAACATCTCAAGAAAAGTAGGAGGTGTTTATGGACTGTTGGCTGAACAAGCTGATACTTTGCGTGTGTGTGTGTGTGAAGGCCAGGGCAATGCAGAAGGCACCTCTCCACATGGCTGGAGCCTGGTTCTAAGAGCTCACCCAAGCTGGAAGGGAGGGCTAAGCAGCCCAGAGAAACAGATGGTGCTCATTTCTGAATTTACAGTGTTTTCTTCTCTGCCCCCGCCCCCTGCGGACATATGAAATTACTTACCTTATTAATTCCAGAGACTTTTGTAAACAGAATGTGTAAACACATATAAACATCTGCTTGAGCTGCTCTGGTTTGCATGTCTAGCAGCAGTGTTTTACAAAACTTGGCTCCCAACCTCTGGGCAGAGGAGGAGGAGTGGGAGAAGGAGCTCAGGCATGCATGTCTTACCTTTGCTCAAGTCCACTTCCTATAAAGTAGCCCCCTGAGCTGGTCTGGTATGGCAGCCCTTGCTACCCAGGTGTTGCAGTTTGACATTGGTTAAATGCCAGGTACCCACGAAAATCATTCGAGTGCCCATGAACTGAGATAAGAATTGTGGGAAAAATACTTTAAGGCAAAACAAGGCTCAGCTTAAAACTATAAGGTAAATTTATTACTAACAGGATAGAAGAGGATAATGAGAAGTAAAGTAAGTCTTTAAAACACCGCTTTCTCCCCCTCAGCCTTTCCTTCTTTCCCACTGAACACGCAGGGACACAAAGCATGGGAGAGTTTCTTTCTGTTGTACCGTGGGGTCCCTCCCACGGGAGACAGTTCTTCACGAACTTCCCCCCACGTGACTCCAGTCTCATGAGCAGCAGTTTTCCCAACACTGCTGTACATAAGTCACTTGTCCATGGACTGCAGTCTTTTACAGCTCCTTCTGGCACCCACTCACTCCCGCATGCACACCTCTTTTCACAGGCTGTGAGTGGACTCCTGCACCCCCGTGGACTCTGTGGGCAGAGGGGACAGCTGCCTCACCACAGTCCTCCCCACGGCCACAGAAGGAACCTGGCTCCAAGGCCTGGAGCACCTCCTCCCCCTCCCTCCTCACCGACCCCGGTGTCCGCCAGGTTGTCTTTCTCACCTGCTCTCACTTCTTTCTCCTCTCTGACCAAAAGAAAAACAAAGAAAAAAACTGTTGCATGCAAACACCACTGCCACCAAGTTTTACCAGCTCAAAAGCTTCCACGGGACTTTGCAGCACGGAGAAGTCGATCCTGTTCGAGGTCTGTGCCAGGGTGCCACTGCCATGCCTCTGCTGCTGGTGAGGTGTTTTCGCTGCTGTCATGCAGGTAATGGCAGCTGCTATGGTGCTGGTGCTATTCAATGCTTTTTCCTCATATGGGGCGTCGAGGAAAAGAAGCTGCCACTGCCAGCTCTGGTCTTCCGCCCGCGGCGTGGCGCGCCTGGAGCAGCTGGACAAGTAGAGTTGGCCACAGGCGGCGCCTCCCGAAGCCGGACATGGTGGCGGCGCGGCGCCGTGCCGCACTCTCGCGCCTTCTGGTCCGGTCCCACTGCCCCCGCTTCCAAAGGCGGCCAGGCCGGTAAAGGCTCACCGTGGGCTGCACGTGTGGCCCCGGCCACCACGTGTGGCCATGCCCGCGGCTGTGTGGCACCACGTGCCCGTGGCCCACCAGTTCCGGGTCCCGCTGTTTTTTTCTCCTCCTTTGTTTCAACTTCCTTCTTAATTATGTTATCACAGAAGCGTTACCAACGTCTCTCATTGACCCAGCAGCACATCCATTTCCAGAGCTTGACAAAGACTGACCCTGCTGGACATGGCGGAAGCTTCCAGCAGCTTCTCACAGAAGCCACCTCTGTGGCTTTTTTTCTGCCACCAAAAAACCAGACTGTGCACAACCAACACACCAGGGCGGGGTGACCCCTGCTGGTTCAGCTGGGCTGAGAGGCTTGAAGCCCATCTGCCCTTTTGAACCTTGGAACAAAAATGATCTGTTGTGATGGAGTGGCAATGAACCTTGGTCGTGGTTTCATCTGCTGCCTTAGGATCCTTGGAAGAGATCACTGTGTGCTAGTCTCTGTTTCCAGGTCACCATCCTTGTTTTTGCTGATATTTTGATTATAGCTGGTGATGTTGAGCTCCTGAAGAGTGGGTGTCGCCAGTTAAATGGGTCTGTGCCACTCAGCACTGCAGATGTTGGGAGGAGCCCCACTGGGCAGACGTTGGGTCCCTTTGATGACCATCTAGTTGGAGGCTTGACTTGGTGTAGAGCAAGTGATGCAAAAGCCATTTTCTGCTCTTCATTGCTGAGCCTCAGGTCGTAAATTCTGCCAGATGCCAGTGTTACCAAGGGAAGGCACTCACTGTCCTAATGAGTTTAACAGGATTTGGGTGCAGTTATCCATCCTGGGACAGAAGTAGTATCACCTCAAAGTTGTTGTTCCAGTGGTCTCGAGGATTTTTAAAAAGGAAGAAAAAAACCCCCAGTTCCTTCCTAATCCTTATCTGCAGCCAGTAGGGTATTTTGGTGATCAGCAGGTTTTCTAGGAGAGAGGGAAGAGGCTCATGGCCAGGCTGGGCTGGGAGTACGATATAAGGCAGATCAGTGCAGTGGTGCTTCTAAACTTAACTTGCCCCTTTTCAGTGAAATTAAAAAACCAAGAAGTTGTCTAAGGTGCGTTCTGGGATTAAAAAAAATTTATGAGAACACTTGCTAGAGCATGGGGTAAGCTTGGAAAGCTTTTGCACTCCAGGTTTTGCTTGTGGTGAGGAGGGAAAAACTGGTGCAGTCACTTTTTCATTAGAGGTTAGAAATAGGTTTCTCAAGAACCTCCATTGGCATCTGTGGTTTTTAATCTCTTTAGAAAGTGAAAAGGTAATATTTTCAGATAATATAGCTACTGAAGTTACTGCTAATGAAGTTGGTTACGTGGTTTCTGAGGAACACAAAAGGCTGCAGCAAGATCAAATTGTTCAGTAGCACCTCAGCAGCTAAAAATATCCCATGGACGTGTTTTGTGTGGTGTGCTGGAAAGGAAACATTGGAGTTATTCATTTCTATTGATGAGATCTGAATTAACTCTGGGAGAAACACTCAGCCATGCATTATTTGCTGTAGCTCCAAGGGCAAGTGGGATTAATGGTATCTGAGTTCTAATTTTGGTAATTTCCAAGTGAGGATGGGAATGTCTAATGGCTCCTAACACCAATACCACTGTAACTGCTCCACAAGCTTTGTGTGAAATTTGTAAACTCTCAAGAGCTCTCTCCTGGTTGGATTGGATGATTGAATTTAAGAAGGTTTTTGGGGAAATGAGGGGGTTGACAGCATGGATTAAACGTAAAGAAGTTGAAGAAAGGGGGGAAAAATTAGAAGTGGGAAGACCTGAGATGGAAAAGTTGGTGTAGGAAGTGGCATCTTGGATGTTTTTGGGAATACCACAGTGAGGTTGGATATCACTGGAGTCTCACAGCTGAGGTTACTGGGCTCTGATAGGATTTGGCAGAGTACCTGGTGCAGAATACCTCATTCCCCATGGACCACTGCTGTAGATCATTTAAACTGCTGACTTTATGTGGAATATCAGTTAAAGCTCTTTGGACTGATATTTTTGAGATAGTATGCGCCTATAGTAGACTCCTTCTGAGAAGGAGTCTCAAAACTCCTTACCTTCTGAAGTTAGGATGTAGTGGAGGGTGGCTCATTGACAGGGGCAAAACTTCTTAAAATACTGAAGACCTCCAACTGTTAAGCCAGCAGCATGATGCTCTGATTTGCTGGATAATGCCCTAATGTTAAACATAAAGTGCATGAATGAATATGAAGTCTTCTGTTGATGTTTTTTGGGAATAACAAAGTGAACACCACTACCCCCTACAAACACTTCACCTCAAGGAGATGGCCATGAGGTCAAGGACAGAAATTTCTCTTGGCTGTCGTGCCACTCCTCGTGGGGAATGTGTGAGCCTGGAGCACACTCTGACTACAGCAATGGCTGTTTTCCTGTCCCTGATCCATAGCTGGAATTAGCTTCAGCTCCCTAGGTATCTGGTAAGGGCCTGCAAGCTGAAGCAAGAGGAAAAGGGAAGAAGCAAGTGCTTCTTATGTGCAGAAGGGGGGTGGGGCATGTCCTTTATGGTGACAACTCTTCCGTTTAATCCCCAAATTTGAAGCACAAGTGATTTATCTGTTGCTCATGGCACTTGGCAGTTGCCCCGTGAAATGTGGTCCTGCTGTCAGGATGAGTTCTGGACCCTTGGGTGGGAAACTTTGGATCTTGTGCTCGGTGGGGTGGGGTGAGTTGTGGATTTGGAGCTGACACGTGGGAGCGGAGATGCTGGATTTACTCTACGTGCTGTTCTGCAACTCGTGGCCCGGTGGGGCTGCTGTGAGGAGGAGGAGAGATTTCCTGCTGCAGCTGCAAGTTTAAGGGGTAAACAGGAGTTTACATTTACAAAATGTTAGTACAGTTTGTGCTGAATTGGGCTATCCAGACTGTGAGTGATCAAAAGGGAGCAGATGTGGTGTGTCTGAGTGGATTTGGCAGCCTTGGTCATGGAGCACAGCCCTTCTCGGGCTTGCATGCTCAGCTGAATGCAGGACATTAAGCTTCTGCCTTTGAACTACACTGCAAACCTGAATTGTATTAATTTCTTCTGAATTTTTTAATACTTTCCCTTTGGGAGAATGGTGACTGTCTTGAGGAGTGGTGGTGATTGGTCTGAGCAGACCAAAGATTAAACAGCTCTTTGCAAGTTCCTTATCAAACTTTTGCTGTTTTATAATTTCCTTTTACATAGTTTTGAAGGTACCTTTTTTCCCCCTCCTGAATGATGTTTTGTTTGAGTACACTTTCAAGATCTGTGGCTAGTGGTGGGTATTAGGCTTGAGAGATTATCCAAAGAACTGTTGGAGCACTTCATTGTTAGACTCGGAAGTGGGAGCTGGGTGAATTAGTTTCTTATAAAAGGATTTAATAGCAGTGTGGGAAAAGGGGGAGCTGTGAGTTTTCTCTGTGCTGGCACTCAGCATCCACGCAGGCCTGGAGAACAAGCTCAGAGATCTCATAACCAGGACTTACTGATACTTTTTTTTTTAGTTTAATGCTCATTTAAGCACTATATGGAGACTATCCTATACAAATAGACTTGGCACAGCTCTGTGTTTGTTTGCTATAGAGGTAGAAATACTTAGGAAAACCTTGCTTAGCAAATCCACCTTTTTCAGTTGTAAAAGTGTCTGTGTCAGAGGGACCTTGAAAGCTTGGTATTTTTTGCAGGGAAGGAATTGAATCTTGAGAAGAGCTGATTACAAAAACCCAATTATTTTCTGGCTTGCACTGTAATATATGACTGCAGCTAGACAATTATTTTCTTCTGCATCTTCATGCTCACAGATTTACCTGTCGAAGTTCATCTTATTTCCAAAGCTTATTGGTATGTCCATGAAAAGGCTGGGAACAGCCTTGCTATGTTTTCTCAGGAGCTGTGGGAGACTGAGCTGGGGGAACATAGATTATTCCTCAACCAGTGAGTCTGGGGGAGGACACGCTCATGTTGGGCAATGTGGTTTAAATTTGCAAGCTATTAATATCTAGTCACTTGGTTAATGAAGCAGTGAATGATTTGTGTACTTAATGTTCCTGGGAGATTGAAATGTCCTTAAGAAGCCAGTCTGTCCAACTGCCTTGTCTTCAACATAAATTAGCATAAACAGTAACCAGACCTGGCTAGGTGACCACCTCAGTAATACATGAGGAAATGAAGCAGTGTGTGATCAGCATAGTGACTTATTTATCAGTGACCTTGACATGGATGAAAAATACTTTGTGTACAAATTTTTAGCTGCACTCTCTCCATCTTTCATATTTGTGGGGTTTTTTATTCTTCTTTTTTTTTCCCCCTGCTCATATTTGCTTGCCTTCAGTACTTAGGGGTCGAGCTAAAAGATGACTGAGAGGAGGAAGGAAATTCCACTCTTGGAGCTGAAGTGAGAGGTAGGAGGCTAAGCATGAATGCATCCTAGAACTCCCTTGGAGGTGTCTTTTCCCATGTTATCCAGAGTAAACTCTGCTTAGTCTAGCAGTATTTACCAGAGTGATACTGCAATGTGAAGTATAGGGAAAGTTGTTCTCTTATCCTCAGCAAAATCAGCTGTTCCAGGAAAATGCTCCCTGCTAAATTGTCAACATTGCCAGCTTCTTTTCCCTCATCTCCACCATCATCACTGTCCTTCAGAAATCAGCAGCGCAGATCTGGATTTCTTTATATGCTTGTTAAAAGAAATGTAAATTGCTGGGTTTTAATGGACTGAAAATTAACTTTTTACTGCTATCCTTAGCTTGGCAAAAAGTTGAGATAAAAGTTCAAATAACTTCTTGTTAAAGTATCCCAGTGTGGTCTGGAAGTGATTAGATCATTGCTGGTATTGATTTAAGGCTTTCTTCTTGTCATCTGTGTGAAACCTAGTGTGTCTAATCATGGGCCCATAGCTTTTTTTTTGTTTTTTTCCATAGCAGTGCTTTTCCTTGCACTGGCTTGTATAGGGAGACCTGAAATTAAACTAGACTGTACTTGAGCCTTTTTTTGTGTGTTAAGAAAATTCAGCAAGTATCAGGTGGTAGGTACTACATGCTGGTAGTGGAAATGTTGAATGAGCTTAAAAATTACTTTTTTTCCTGACTTGTAAGAGCAAATAGAATATTTATTTCATAAAAAGGTTTTTTGAGGTAAAATAATACCTTTTTTTGGTAGTAATACAAATAATCTACAGCAAATATAGGGTTATCAGACCTTGGTGGAAGGAAATCTGAGCATGCAACTTGTCCACACATTTGAAGTACTTGAAGAATTCGTTTGGAAATGGGCAGTGAATCCATTCACTAAAACTGCTCTCCAAGTCTTTGGAGAAGTGAGACATCCAAGAAGGTTATCACTGTCCATTTACTCATCCAGAGGGAGGCTGTTCTATGTGATATTGCTGCATAACTTTGTATGTTAAAGCTTTTTTCCTGACAGTGCCCTGAGAGGCTTATGGAGTTATTTGCAGTGACTCAGGCAGGCATGGCTGTTAGCTGACTCTTTGCAGACAGGAGGCAGTGGTGTTCCTCTTGCTGGAATGTGTTGCCCTATGGAAGTAACATTCACCTAAGGATTTGGTCTGTGCCCTGTCATGTCTTACATAGTTTCCGAACCCTTTGCTCTTCTGCTTGGATGGGTAGAAGGAAGAAGCTCTTCACAATAATGACAGTTCTTTTTAGTGTTAGGAAAAAAAGTCAGCCAAAGAGGAAACTGAGATTGAAACATGCATCTTCATCTCTCCCAGCTTTTGCCTGCTGCAGTCAGATGTGACTCCAAAGATATCCTTGTTGTGGAGTTGAGAAGATGCAGGACTTCCCTCCTAAGACCTCAACAAAGCTGGCATATAGGAAGGCCTATGTTATTAATTCCTCTGCTCCCAAGGCTCCTTCTCACCCACCCCTCCTGTTCTGGCAAAACCAGGAACTGAATGTTATTTTGGGTGATTGGCTGCAAATTTCTCACTTTACTGACTTGGATCTTGGCAGTCATTAGTATTTCTTCTGCTTGTATTGTGTCCATCTGCTGCCTTGCATTTAAGATGGAGCCCTTCATAAGCTTTTAATCTCTAGCAACTCTTCTTTTCAAACTGAAAACACTG
Organism: Orthonyx spaldingii; assembly: GCA_013397795.1. NCBI lineage: Eukaryota > Metazoa > Chordata > Aves > Passeriformes > Orthonychidae > Orthonyx > Orthonyx spaldingii. The sequence goes on from VZTJ01005911.1 coordinate 362,150, forward strand.
TAGAGCAAGGCTTTTCACTTTTAACTCAGTGTGAAGTTCTATAAGAAATTTGAGGGTAGAAGGCAGTGTCAATGTTGCATGTGGCTGTGATGAACCAAGATCCTCCCCCCACTGCTCCATTGCATTTGCAACATTACCTTAACATGGACAGACCCTGGGTTTGACTCATTTTCCCCTTTCAGAGGCTCTTGCAACTGATGAATCTCCTGTTTTGTCTCTAAATTTTATGTCATTGTAGTAGAGACCTAACATGAAATGCATTGTGCCAGAAGAAGACAGCTCTGCTATGGCTGATGTATGCTGCTGTTGAGGGTTTAAAATTGATTTTTTTTTTGCCTATGAGTGCAAATTTTGCCCTATTAATTGCTTTAAGGATAAGGACTGATATTCATTTGATATCAGGAAGTTTACTGGGAAGCGGTAAACTTTAAAAAATAATTACCTGATCAGACCATCAAGGAAGCAAACCTCTAGAATTTGTATCATTTGGTATCTTTTGGATTTTGCTTCATTTCTGTTGCACTGTGGTACAAATCTTTTTGTGAAGTGATACTGTGAAGATGAACATTTGGGGTTGTGTGTGGTAGCTTTCTGCGACTCCTGAGTGAGGTACCTCTCTAGGCAGACATAGAGGAACAGAGACATGGAATACTGTGCTGCCTTGGAAGTCTGAGCTTTTGGAGAAACCAAACCCTTGTTGCTGAACCTCAGCAGTAGATTGAAGAGCATGATGCTTTCTTGGGGTGTCTGTAGATTGAAGGACTACATGTGGGCTGGTTTGGGTTTGACTTGCCGCTAAATTTAAGGATTTAATGAAAACATAGCCTTGAGAGCAGTGTATTGTTTGAGAGGCTCTCACAAAGGCAGAGGCTTTACAGATGGGCCTAAATGGCTGTTTCTTCCCCTTTCCCTAAAAAATGCTATCAGAAGTGTCAGCATGCAAACTAAGGACCGTGAAAGGAAAGGGAAAAAGAATTCTCTCAACCCTTGTTTTGTGGGCTTCTACTGATGGGTAACAAATTACTTGAAGTTTTAATGCATGGTGTTTTACATGACTAACTGAGTTATGAGAGTTGTCATCTAACTTCAAAAAAAGCTTTTTCATTACCAAGGTATTCAGCATTTTAAAAATGAATGTCACTGCCTTAGCAGTACTAATCAGAAAATGAATTTTTAAGTTTCTCTCATGAGAAAAATATCTTCTCTGGTAGAGTTCCTTTAGGCCTAACAGCGGTGTAGTGTGCCTGAAGAAAATCTCATCACTTGGCATTCAGTGCAGGTGGTTAAACTCATTTTCTGTGCAATCAGCCTCTTTTGGGCAATGCTGTTACCTACGGAAATTCCAAGATGTTCTGCTTGAAGAACGTGTGCAGGACTGGGGAGGGTGTGGTGTGATGGAAGAAGCTGTGGCATGTGCCTCTCAACACACCCCACTGAGGATGGGAGGTTTGTCCTCCCGTGTGCATGATGCTCCTCGGTGTTTGTTGGGAGGCTCTGGACCATCTGGCAATGAAATGCATTTCTTTGCATAGCTTCCACCAGGCTGCTCAGCCTGTTCTTCACAGCACAGCTGCCTCACTGCTCTGCTGCTAACAAAGTGAATTAATTGCACATCTGGAATTCCCAAGGTTCCGTTGCATTCCTGCCACTGGGAACCAGACACTAACATTTAGCTTCACACCACACTGTATGGTCCAAGTTTCAACACCACCACATAAGCTCAGCAAATTAGAAGTTCCTGTGGAAGGTCTTTTAAATGCATTAATGTTTGATTTTTTTGTATCTGCTGGGGCTGTTGTGGGAAAGCAGTTTCCCCAGGAAACTCATTTGATGTTACGCTGTCTCAGCAGTATCCCAGGTAGTGTTTGGTCCCACTTCAACAACTTTGTTGGTACCTTCTTCTCAATCCTTCCTTTACAAAGCAGCAAAGTAATGTTGTCTCAGTCCAGAAATCTCCCTCATACAAAGCAGTAAGGAAAGACTGCTCATGTACCCATTCTTTTTCTTTTTTACAGTTTTCTCTGTTCCTGGATGGGCAGCCTTTAGCCTGTAGAAGGAATTTTGGTCTATAGGTAGCTTTCCAAATTGAGATCTGGTGTGGATACATTGAGGTGTTTTGGAGCCTGATGTGAGGCAGATCTGGCGCTGTTCTAATCTGTCAATTAAATCAAGAGCTGCAGATTTTGCAGCTGGAAGTATCAAGAAGCCTGAACTTAGCATTACCTTTGAAGGTTCAGCAGGAAGCATCCAATTTTGTTTTCTTTGTTCATGGTGTTCCAAAATAATCCTAGATTTGCTTCTGTCCCTTCATGCTAAGCCGTGCTGCCTTCTCGAGTGCCTGTGGTTTTTGGCTAAACTCTTTTCTTAGAAATAGTAACTGCATTTAGTACTACTTTGTCCTTCATGTGTCTCCAGATGGGATGTGTGGGTGAACATGAACTCACACACTTGCGTGTTTAACACACCTTTGTGACTTCAGTGTGGCAGTGTGTACAGATTATTCTCCAGAGACAAAGTTGAAGGCATGTGCTGGCTGTTATGTGTGAGTTGGGAACTGGAGTGCAGTTCCTTCTCTGCTTCAGTAAAAATTTGGAAGAGCTTTGGTTCTGACTTTCCAAAACATATTTGAAACATAACTCAGTGGCAAGCTTTGTTTTGGAAATGGCCTCACTCCAGCAATAGTTTTGTCAAGTCTGTTTATCCCAATTTCTTCCCCAGCTTAATAGGCTGAGAAAGTAAAACCATTGTGTGAGTGGGTGGTTGAAAATGGGCTGTATGGACATTGCTGCAATTTGTGTTTCATAAATAATGGTAGCTTGTGCGTAAGCCTGTAATTGACTGAAAATGCATTAAAAGTTAGCATGAAGGCAGGTCAGCTGCTGCTTAAAATCCATCACTGGAGTCTCTTGGGAGGAGGGGAAGATGGAGAGGCAGGAGATGTGCAAACTGTACAGCGTTAAACAGCACAATTCAAATGTGCTCAAAGTTAGTTTTCTTAAATGTTTACTGAAGAGGGCAAACCCTAAATACTTGAGAAAGGAAAGCTGTCAAGTCTGCATCAGGCCAGGTGATGGATGCTTGCAGCAACAGTATTATTCCCAAAAAACAGTGCTGTTAATTATGGCCTGTGTCTGAAAAAAATCTGGGGCTGGTGAGTGGGAGTTGGAAAGGCTGGAGGGAGAGTAAAACATCAAAATTCCAGAGAATTGAGCGTTCTATGCAAGGTTTTCTGGCCTCTCTGTGGCTGTACAGCCAGCAGTGCGTGAGTCAGTCTGGAGGGCTGTGTTACTTCCAGAGCTGCTGAACTTGCTGCTGCTTAGAGCACTCGTTGTATGTAGACATATCACTTAATTTGTTCTCAATTAAGCTCAACAATGCGAACTGTGTGTTTTTGATATCTAATTCAGATAGGAGCAAAGCCAGGTGTTAGAGCTGTTGTAGACTGTGAGCACAATCGGATCAGGGGTGAGTGGCGAAAGTGCTGCCTTTTGATGGGGAAAAGGCTTCAAAATGTTATTGAATAGAAATTAGTGGCTGATTATCATAAGTGATGGAGCCATTGAACTAGGTGGAGTGGCAGTGCTCCAGTGGGAGCTGGTGTGCCCACCTCCAGCAGTGCTGGGCCTGGAGCAGGGGGTCTCACTCACACATGTGGGCACCATGCAGAATAATTATCGTGCTGCCTTTGGCCAGGACATCTTTGGCTCTGGTCATGTGGGTTTGTTGAACTTCTAAAACTGAAGCATCACACATGCTTTGACTTTAAGTGTGCTGGTTGAAAGAGCAGGGGGAGGACATTGAGCTGCTGGAGGGTGAGGCTCCTGGGACGGCATGCAGAAGGAAAACAGGCCTCAGGAAAGCGTGCTGACATTCCTGCACTAACAACATTCACAAAATGCTTTTTATGTGATTTTTTGCCCCCTCACAAGTCAGTAAAATCTAGTTGTCCTTTAACGGAACAGTTTCACAATTCTCACCAGATTATCGGATGTTATGTTTCTTGCAAGGTGCTGCACTACAGTCTAATAAACTTATTTTCTTTTTACAAGAAATCATGTTTTTGCCAATTGGCCAAATACCATATTTAAAGAAGCTGTGACCTCAGTTGTCTTTAGCTGTTTAAACTTTTGGAGTTTGAAAGTAGTTTTTAGTCTCTTCTCAGTCATTCTTCCATCTCCACCTTTGAAAAGGCACAGTTGGAGTTGAACATCAGGAATATACCCTTCAACACCTCCTACTGTCAAATTAAAGTTTCTGAGGGGAAGTTATCGAAATGGGATTTGCTCTTTAAGTTGAATACTATGAGAATGACTTGGAAGTGGGTAAGATTTGTTGCTTTCTTGTGATTCTTGTGGAAATGTGGTCTTACACAAGAAACATTAATGAGAGATGCTTTTCTGTGTTGCCGAGAATCAAGGATGAAAAGTGTCCAACTCGATGGAAAGCTTTTTGGTGAATCTTCTCTGGCCTGCTGCTGCCACCAGCTCTGATCTTCTTGGGGCTGTGGTGATGGTTGCTTGGTTTAGATTTTACTGGATGGTAGTTGTGAGAAAAACAACATGAGAAAACATGAGAAAAAAACCCATGTGTTTTTCTCACAATGTGAGAAAAACTCTTAGGAAAATGTAATCTTGCTTGGACACCCAAGGTCCCACAGTGACCTGGAATGGGTGGGAATTGTCACTTTTCAAGGGTTGTTATGACTGCATGCACAGTTTGTGTTGTCATTGGACTGTCAGTAATAAAAAGATGGTAAGAACTGTGCATTCATTTGCCAAGAATAAAAGGCAAAAGACAACTTTTTTGTCTTTTCTGCATACATAAATTTTTCTGATCCATTTTTTTTCTTTTTTCTTTGCTTCTTGGGTGAAACTGTTTTATGAGCGTAAACTCCCACTTTCCCATGTTCCTTAAGTTGTGGGAGAGACCTGTTTTCACCCATACCTATGTATGGGTCATGGAGGAGCTTCTGGGCCATTGATATAGGCAAATGAACGTTCCCAGGATCCCAACCCACAGTAACCCCAATCTGGCTTGTCTTGGTGCTGGTACTCGTGTCAAGAGGTAGCTTTGCAGTGCAGATGCGTGAATGAGATGGAGCCTTCTCCAAAATGGCCCATGTAATCCTTGATCATCTGTGATCTGCTGTGCTTGCCGAGTGTAAAGTGCCTTTTTAAAACAAGCTTTCATCGTTGGTACTGAAAAAGAACTTTGAGGCTTCCTGTGCAGATAGGATTTTTGTGTTGGACATGGGATCTTCCCAGCCCTCAGTGAATAAACACAGCTGGCTGTTTTGGGAAATGAACTTAACATCTTTGCATCAAAGCTGTACAAATAAGGCATCAAGCTGTACTGAATTAATGGATAAGGTTTTCTGACTTCTACACTGACTTTAAAGTGATCGAATGAAAAAATGCATTTTTTTTGCAAGGCTGCCTTCAGCCCAGAGCAGGGGGAAATAAGCCTCCCCCCTTTGGAAACATGACTAAAACAAGCGGCCTCGATGACTTATCAATGTTGGATTATCATGCAATAATTTACTGGGCAGCCTTTTGCTGTCCGGAGCCGCCCACGCGCAGGAGTCAATGGTGCCTTTGTTCAGGAGCGCTGGAAGAATGCATGATCTAATGGGGTGGTGGGAGTTCGCCTTCGTTCCAGCAGGCTCCAGGCTGTGCTCATTCCCCCAGTGTCCCAAACACATTTCCTTCCTCTGTCCTTGTCTTAGAATGGACTCCCAGAGAAAGCAGTCCATGTTTGTGTCTCTGTCAGGCTTTTTTAAAACCCCGGCAGCCGTCTGTGGTGGAGCTCCACATGCTGAATCTTTGTTTTGGTGGGGCATGGTTTAAGAAAAGACTGGTAAAATCTTTCAGGCATTTCTTGTTCATGATATATGCACATAAATCTTGAGGCTGTTCAGGTGAGGACAAGAAAATAAACCTAAGATTTATTATTACTAGTTTGTGTTCCTATAAAGGCCACAACTCGGCATTTGAGAACTGTTGTCTGCGCTTCTGTGTGGAGTTATTTCCCTAGTGGAATTCCTCAGAAAGTGGAAATCCTTCAATTTCTTTTTTCAGATGCTGGATATTCCATTTGCTTATGCAATACCACTGCTCTCATCTTCTTCCTCCTCTACAAATTTTCTCAGAAAAGCTAGGGTGTAGTCGTAAAGGACATTTGCTCTAGAACTACAGAAATTTCTTGGTTTTGGTCATAAGTTTGGCTTTTTCATGCACATGTGATGCAAGCGACATAACTTAGCACTTACGTGTCTTGCAGGTGTTGGGCTGTTGTTGTTTGCTGAAAGTACTTTATTCCAAAAGAACAAGTGTCTCAGGGTGTTTCTCACTCTCCTCCCCTCCTTATAAACTTTGTCCTGCTCTTGTTGCCCATCTGCATGCTGAAAAATCCTATTCCATTCCATTAGATGGGATAACTCATTCTCCTTAAATATTGCCCTCTCATTTACTGCCCCTGTGATCCAGGAGGGAAGGCTCTGGCAGAGTTTCTAGCATGAGAGGCTGAACAAAATACTGCTGAGAACTTGGAGTGGTCGGTTGGCTCAAGATGCAGCGGTTGGTCTTGAACAAGATCTTGTGAACTTGCTGGCCTGTGTCTGCTGACACCAGGTTTCTGTCCCTTGCAAGGAACACACGTGCTCATGTGAGGTTCCAAGATCTGTGTGTCTGGAAGCATTGGAGCCAGTCTGTTTTGCTCATGGCTGGTCTGACATGGTGCTGGGAGAGCTGATGGTTCAAGAAGGGCAGAGTTGAGGCAGGAATAAGGGTGAATGGCATGGAGCACATCTCAGTCTAGTAACTGGAAAAGCTGACATCTCTTCCTGGGAATGATGGGGAAACAGGTCAGAAAAAAAAAGCAAAATGAAATGCCAATTATAATTGATTGCTCGCTGCCCTGTCACTGCAAAATGGAAATGAAATCCAGTCAAAAAGTATTAAGTAGGCTCTATTTGTTACTGGGTTTGTTTTCGATTCTTTTAACCTTTACTAAGACATAGGTTGTCAGCAAGTACCTGTGTAAGAAAAGCTGCCTTGAAACAGGAGCCAACCAAAAGAGAAACAGTAAAGTTTAACCATTTCATTACAACCCAGTGGGTTTTGTGGAAAACAAATCTGCAAAGGTTTGGCTCTTTGCCCAATGCAGTCTTTTCAGGTGGATTATGTTTTCCCTGGGCAGCAAAACCCAGTGTCTGTATGCATTGATTCTTCCTATGTGCAGGGGATTTGAGTGGACTGATAATGAAGGAGGCCAAGTGTCCTCTGAGCTTATCTCACCCAGGCATCTGCTCACAATTCAACACTTGTAGTCATTGTGCCAGCTGGCGGGACAGTTTTCCTGATGTAAATTATCCATCCGTTCTGAGGGGCCTGAATACAAGGAGGCCTTTTGTGTGCAGAATGAATTCCGAACTTGGGGGAAAAGGGAGGAGTTTCTAAAGATCTAAATGGCATTTGCTTATATGGGTTTTAGCATGGCACATTTCCTGGTGGACCTTGGGGTACTGAATTTGGTGATGACCCAGCTGAGGAAGTAATTGCTGATGACAGCTGGCCAAGCCCAGCAGTGTGAGCAGGTTGTTTCAGTATCCCCTGAATCAAACAATGCTGAACATTTTCAACGCCACTTCTGCTGCCTCTCCAGGCACCCAGGACTTGCTTGCTCCTTTGAATCTGTAATTGCAATATTGTCTTGAAGGCTTGTATGTGTGCTTGCTTACAGTAGAGAAAGGTATTAAAGGTTTTCTGCATCATGCTAAATTGTCAGAGGGGGCTGGTTATCTTGTCACCTTGTCAGTTGCTGGTGAACAACTCCATGCCTCAGAAAAGATGCAGTTTTAAAATACGTGGCTTGTGATTTTGAACTCTGGATGCTTTAAACACATGTCAGGTTGCACTTGTGAAGCACTGAGCTCATGGTCACTGATTCCAGCATCTGGAGTTCCTCCTGCAAAATAGATCTGCCACTTCTTGATACACACAGGGAAATACTACCTGACACTTGACACTACCAGACACTTCTAAGCCAAACTGAGGATCCTATCAGTACTGGCTTCTAGGAACAGGAGAACAATGTCTTTTTGTCTTCTAAGTGTAATGTTTAAAACTGCCTTTCACCTGGTTATTGCTGTCACCATTTCTCAGCATAATAGCTGTATATGTTTTCATCCCTGCAAGACATGAAAGCAACCTGGGCTTTCTTATCTTTGCTAGAAAAAGAACCTCAAAGAACTGCCAGGCTGCTAAGCACGGCATTTACGTTCAGCGTGAACAGTGGGGAAACACATTTCCACACTGTGTCAGCTGATCTTGGGTAAACTCCATTATTCCAGCAGTATTTACCCGGCAAGGCACCGCACAGCCGCTCTCTGTGCATTGACTGCATTCCTCTTTAATGCCATTAACTGCACTGCTCAAGGAGTTACACTGCCAGCTGCCATAAATGTCTTTTTCACGTGGGTTGCTCAGTTGGGAGTGGTTTGGATGCATTTTCTTGACTTACTATGTAAAACTGGAGATGAAAAAGGGAGGGTCCTTGCCATTTAGCAGAAGGAGTTTCCATGGAAAATGTTTTCATGCTGCCCAGAGCGCAGTTGGCATGTGCTGTGCCTTTAGCTGAGCTGGGGCTTTCACAAGGAGCTGTGGGAGACCTTGTCGGGAAACAGGGCTCCTAATTCAGTTATAGTGGAGAGGGAAAAAAGTAGTTCTTTTCCGGGGCAAGCAGCCTGTGACCCAGCCTTTCATCTAGAGCAGAAAGTTGTGTGTATGAGCAAAAGCACATGCTCAGCCTCCTCTTCATTCCCAGGATTCTTTTGAAGCATTTCCTTCCCAAAACGATCTTGATGAAGCCTAAACACAGGGGTTTTGCTTCACACCAGAGCAATGCAGTACTAGTAGAAGAAAACCAACCACCCCAGTTCAAAAGAGCAGGGTATTCCTGACAATTCAGCTGACACAGTTTAATGAAGTGACCTTCATTCTGTTGTCTCTGGCTTACTTTTTTTATCCCCTCTTGACTCAGGGAATGGCTGCTCTTGCCTGATGTTTTCCTATTTTCACTTGTCATTAAAGTTGCCCAAAGAAATCCCACCAGGGCTGACTTTCAGCCTTAGATTTTGCTTTATCTTATCATGTGAGCTCAAACTTTCTCTTTAAGCTGATGACACTTCTACTAGTGATAAAACTATGATAGTAGTTGTGTTTTTTAGTTGTTCTCCATCCAAGATGTTGGTGAATTTCTGGGATAGGCTGCCAAATTGCAGGTCAACACACTGGGGTATTCCTGCAGAAGAAGGAGGGAGTATTTGTTTTGGGGGCTCCTTGCTTTTACCTGGAAAAGATGTGAAGTGTATTCTGGGTTTGTTTACTGTGGACCTGAAAAAGATGTTTGTGTGTATCCAGCCTGTTGTCTTGTGTCTATCTTGAGTTCCTGTGTGTGTACGTTGTTCACCTCAAGCATATTTTGCCTTCAGTGAGGAGCTCTCTTTGAGAAGAGCCCATGTAGCAAGAGAAACAGGAAAGCTGGGAGAGTCTGATTTGTACACAGAATGCCTTCATTGAGATTCATGAGAAAAACACTCCCAAATACATGGAAATGGGGTTAATCTCTCATACTGGGCAGCAAGGGGAGGGAATGCCTAAGCTAAGTTAGTGCTGAGTGTTGATCCTTTGGAAGAAAGCAGTTTGGCATTAACGGTGGTGCTTGCTTCTCCTTCATCTTCTGTGTGTAAGATCTCATTAAATAGTCAACCCCAAACCAACAGTGAGCTGGTCCTGAGCAAGAGCCACGATTGTGAATGTCTGGTTTCCAGTCTTGTGCTTAGGTCATCCGTAACTGCACACACGATATAAATAGGAAAGGGTATTTAGTGGGAAGTATCGGGGGTCTTGTGTCTGTACAATGCCCCAGCTGTCCTGCACGTCACACACAGACCATACTATTTGGTGGGTGGTTTAAACACCAGATTGGTCTTTTTCTGTTCTTGGGACATACCGTTTTTCAGGTGCTGTATATCTTGATTTTTACTTTATTTTTTTGGGGTATGTTGATTTCTGGACTCTTTGCTGTGCTTCGCCTGCTGCTTTGGTTCCTCCTGGTGCCAGACAGGCTTTGGGTGTGATGTGCCTAATGCAGGCTGGCCCCCGCTGAGTCACTGGGGGGCCTGCAGGGCAGAACTGTGGTTCGTGACCTAATTCATGGTTGTTGGCTTGTGCGTGTGTCCTTTGAGGGCACTCTGTTCTTGGTGCCCGGTGCCATCTGGTCTGCTCTCACTTGTGAAGAAGGTGAATGCTTCAGCAAGTGCAAAGCCTGGTGTTAAAATTTAACATGATACAGTTCATTCATTTTACAAGCTGAGGTTAAATCCGTGTGACTTCTACAGGCTGAAAAAACCTGTTTCTCAATCAGCTGAAACCCTTCTAGTAGCTTTTTGTTTGATCAACGAAAGAACCAGTGATGGTGGCAAGTTCTGCTTAGAGCACTGTGTTTCTTGAAGTGGTATGAGCATAAAAGAGCATGGCAGGGACTAAACACACGAGGTTTTATTCCAAACAAACCCCACATTGTTTTAGCAAGCTCCCTACATGCTCCAGGGTGTCCTGATTGTACACAGTCTGCTTGCTGAAGTGGAGCAAGAACAGCTGGCACACAGCTGTATGCCTCCTTCTGGGAACCCTTGGCCAGCCCCTTGGCCAGCATGGATGGCAGATTAAGGTGGCTGAAGAGTGTTGTGACCCTTTTTTCCTGATGGGTTCTGTCAGGGGTGTGACTCCCCTGGGCAGCTGGTTTATGTGGGTGGGGATAGATGTTCAAGTCACTGGAGGAGAGTCATGGGGGAGGATGATGTGCTGAGTGCCACAGACCAGTGAGGAGGGGAACAGAGGGCAAGGAGGTGGATTTTCTTTCATTCTTCTAGGAGATGAAGAACATGGGTAGCTTGTAAATCATTGCACTCTGATTTGGAAAGTGCCTTGATGACTTTAGTCATGCGGTGCAGGAAGCTTAAACCTTGTTTTGTTTTTCTCAGGGAATGAGTAGAAGAGGGCTGTACTTGTTAGTTCAGTGCTGGAGGAAAAGTTTTGTGAGCTGTAGAAAGAGATTGACGTATTGTCTGTTTAGGGAGGAAGCAGAGGTACAAATCAGGCTCTACAATGTCACTTGTACCTCTCTGGTCAATACTGTTTCTCCTACACATATATTTGGGAGAAATATCAAATGTCATGATGAACTTGGGCCTGACCTTAAATACATACAAATTACTCATTGGTCTGATGTAGTCTGTCATCTGTTACGGATGTATGCAGAAGAGAATTGCAACTTCTGAGATGTGTTTGGTTGCACAGAAGCTTGTAGGTCTCCTTATTTATCTACTCAGCCTGCCCTCAACTTCTGCTTTTGGTTCCTTCACCCTGTCTTTGCTTGGAGATACAGTACTGGACTGGAAGAGATACTTCTGGTGTTGCTGGACATGCTCCTATCCTTCTGGATAGTGCTGGGAGGTGTTTCTCCAGAGAGAGAATTGCAGTGCAGCCCTTTCCATTCTTTCTCAGTTTGAGTCTTTCTCACATCTGCTTTCCCCCGCAGGAAAAGCCTTTGACATCACGTACGTGCGCCTGAAGTTCCACACCAGCCGGCCTGAGAGCTTTGCCATCTACAAGCGCACGCAGGAGGATGGCCCCTGGGTGCCCTACCAGTACTACAGCGGCTCCTGCGAGAGCACCTACGGCAAAACCAACCGTGGCTTCATCCGCACTGGGGAGGACGAGCAGCAGGCGCTCTGCACCGATGAGTTCAGCGACATCTCCCCTCTCACTGGGGGCAATGTGGCCTTCTCAACGCTGGAGGGGCGTCCCAGCGCCTACAACTTTGACAACAGCCCTGTGCTGCAGGTATGTGAGCAGGACTACATCAGTCAGGGGGTCTGAGTTGAGTCTTCCTGTTGAGTCACTGTGAATGGTGGCTTTGTGCCGACTGGGCTGCACTACAGCCCTTACTCATAGTGAAAGGCCCTTGCACAGCTAAGTTGGGGTGGACAATCCACAGAGACGCTTTTGAAGGAAGAGTTGAACTCTTTAGTCTATTGATAGCAAGTTGATGGTACAAAAATGCAAATCCGGTGGCATTAAGGGTGATTTGTCAGTAGGCATCATGGAAGTGTTCAGAGGATGAATGCAAATCTCTGCCTGCTTAGAAAGCAGCTGTGGACATTTTGCTGTTGTTTCAGATACAAGGACAGAAGAAGGTAAAGTCTCAGTCCAGTTAATATTTGAGGCATCTGCATGTATATTTCAAGCAGAAAAAAAGTAAAAAATGCAAGATTCTTCTAAATACATAAAGCATTACAGGAATCCCACCCTGTTCTCTTACATGTGTATTGAAGCAGAAGAGTTTGGTTTTATCCTCAGTATTTTTCTCTTACAAGTGACTTGGCAAGGGGGTTTTGGCAGGGTTTTTTTTGTTGTTGAACATTTTTGAATGTTGTTTTGCGTTCACAGGAGTGGTTGGGCAGTTGTCAGGAGCATACTAGGAGCATCAGTTTATCTTATTTACTTGCCAGTTTCTGTGTTCTGCTTGATGACTTCTCCAGTTTATATTGCAACAAGGAGCTAAAGCTGTGGGGTTTGCCTCACTGGGGCTTGTTGTCTTCCCTTTGGAGCTGTAATTGCCGTCACTTCCCTTTGCTCTTAGAACAGCTGGAGCAGACTGAGAGGAGCACCCAGCAGGCTCAGAGCTCGCCTGTCTCCGATTCCCAGGCAGGAGAGCAGAATCTGGTGGGGTTGCTTCTGCAAACAAAAGTGAAATGAAAAGTAGAGATTAATGGGAAATGGCAAAGAACTTCTGAAGTGGAAAAGAACCAGTTTGGCCACGTCATTGGTGTTGCCAACCCTTGCAGAAAACCGTGTCTTATCGTTAAGGTGAACAAGGAGATTTCAAGTTAGCAATGTGTATAATTTTCTGATAAACTTCTCTATGTGAGGAATAGAGATCTGACCACCAGTTTCCTAAAATATGTACCAACCCTTGGTGTTGCTGTTCAGAACTGAAGTAAATGTGTATATTGTGGTTGGCATTTCCATGTGTTTATGTCAATGTTTGCAATTCAGTAAATAAATACTATGTGACTGGCTGAGCAGTGACACAGGTGCAGCACAGTTGTACGTACAGGGATGTTTCTTTGTGTTCTTTTTTATGGTGTTTGAAGGAAAATAGCGTTGTAAAAGGTATAATGAAACCAAGGAGGTGCCCAATGTCAGTGGCTGGCAGAAGGTGATATGAAATTTGGCGACAGGCTGCATTTGCTGGCTGCTGCTGCAGGAGAGCAGGGCAGTGTCATGAAGATGCTGTGTAAAAATTACGAAAAAACTCTTGTGTTGCAAGTGAGATCTGTCTGTTTGTCTTCCTCAGCCTTCCCCAGTCTACTCATTGGTCTGTCTGTGTCCTTTAGTCTGGTGCAGTATGTCTGCAGACAAATGTACCCTAAAGCTTTTCCCATTGGTGCTGCATAGCTTTGCAACAAAACTGCAGCCAGGCAGATACATACAATCAGCAAGCTGGCATAATTGCCTGCCCTGCACTTTTTGCTGGAGAGGTTACTCAGTGCTTCCCAGCTGAAAGCAGTCAGGATGTGAAGAGGCATTGGAAAGGGTCTCCAGAGAGAAGCAGGGTCAGGAAAACCCATTTGAACCAAGAGGATGCGGCATACGGCTTCTGGGACAGGAGCGTGTGAGCTCCCGAGGTGCAGAGGGGAAGACAGTGAGGAAGGAACCAGCTGCTGATGAATGACTTCATTAATAGAACTGCTAATGACTGGAACTCTTGCAAGGGGTGTCTTTGGTGTTTCATCTGATGGGATTTCTGTCTCCTCTAGGAATGGGTGACGGCTACAGATATTAGAGTGACCCTCAACCGCCTGAACACGTTTGGAGATGAGGTTTTCAATGACCCGAAAGTTCTCAAGTCTTACTACTATGCAATTTCTGATTTTGCTGTGGGTGGTAGGTGAGTAGACAATAAAACTCCATGCTTACTAAAGTTTTTGGTTAGTTTTACTAGACTGCTTTAAAGATTTTGGTTGTATTCACATGATATCATTAGGCTCTGGTCTTTATTGACTGTCCTAAATCAAAAATGCGTTAGAATAAATTTCATGTGATTTGTAAATATTGTGTATAAACTTTTGTGGCTATAACTTCAGGGCTGAGAGAGATCAATTTTTTTTCCTTGATTAGATGAAATATTAAGTGATTTGGGAGGGTAAATGGTAAAAAGAGTAACTAAAGTGAAAAACCAAAAAAGAAAACTTTTTCTGCTCTGTGGTTTGTGTGATTTTTAATGTGTTTTTAAATTGTTCTCTGCCTGTATCTGTACTCTAGAATAACAGTAAGTATAAAATCTCAGGGTCTCTATTTCATATATATTAAGGAAGCTATCTCCTTTGGAGGTCTGGAACACGGTACAACACGGTTGTGGTTGTCTGTTCCTTTTCCTAAAGTCTATTGCAGAATGTTTAAACCTTAAGTAGCTGCTGATGAAATGTTTTAATAAACAGAGATGAGACCAGTGCAGGGTTTTGGACTGTTTGCAGATGTCAGTTCTGAGACTGGGATTTGGCCACACGGGGATTTGTATTGGCTGCACCACCAGTCTGGAGGTCCCTGGGCTTCTGTATTAGTCACCTTTGTGGTATTTAATTTCCTACTGATATCACAAAAGCCCACACCCAGTGAACATACTGTGTTCTAGGCTCTCATGAGAGAGAAATTGTGGAAAAATTACTAACCTAAGGCCAGCTAAATCTTTGCTTCTCTTACTCAGCTTAGTCTGAAGACTGCAAAGGAGTTAGTAAACTTTCTTCCCTTCTAAATGCCTACCTGGAGCAGGCTGCACCTCTTTGTTTCATAGAATGGTTTGGTTTGGAAGGGATCTTCAGAGATCATCCAACCCCCATCGTGGGCAGAGACACCTTCCACTGTCCCAGGTTGCTCCAAGCCCCATCCAGTCTGGGCTTGAACACTTCCAGGGATGAGGCAGCCACAGCTTCTCTGAGCAACCTGAGCCAGTGTCCCACCACCCTCATTGTAGAACACTGATTGTTTATGTCCACTCTAACCCCACCATCTTTCAAATTAAAATTTGAAAGATGTTTAAAATTACTGCCCCTTGTGCCATCACTACAGGCCCTGATAAGAGGTTTCTCCCCATCTTGTGAATCCCTTTGGATATTAGAAGGCTCTGTAAGATATCTCTGAAGCCTCCTCTTCTCCAGGCTGAATGGCAGCAGTTTTGTTCTCGATTTTGTTGTGATCATCTACCTTCACATTTGTCTCATCTCAGATTCTGAGATCTGGGCCCTGTTTTTTGGCGTTGCTTTGTGAGTGACCTGGAGCCTTGGAGTTTTAATACCTGTTCCTTGCTTCTCCTGAACCAGGTGCAAATGCAATGGGCACGCAAGCGAGTGTGTGAAGAACGAGCTTGGGAAGCTGGTCTGCAACTGCAAGCACAACACCTTTGGGGTGGACTGTGAAAAGTGCCTTCCTTTCTTCAACGACCGCCCGTGGCGGAGAGCGACCGCGGAGAACGCCAACGAGTGCCTGCGTACGTGCGGCTGCACCTGGGAGCAGCCTGTCTGGGGCAGGGTCCCCTTCCTCTGCTGGCAGCCACGAGCTGGCCCTGCCTTGTTTTAACTTGTCTCAGTTGCAGTTAGCCAGCATTAAGCACAGTTCATGGGTCTACTGGTCATTCCACTCCTATCCTGTAGGAGCTTTCTGGTAGATCCCTAGGAATGGGCATCTCCTTTCTGGAGAAGGATAGGACCCACCTTTAGGAAAGAGATGTGCTGCAAAAACGTAGAGGCTTGTACTTTATGGGACCCATGGGAAAAAAAATCTGTTTACTATGCTGGAGTATTAATTGCCGTTTCAAAAGCTCCTCATTTGGCATCAGCTGATTTTTGTGTTTGGGTTATTGGTTTTTATAGTTACTTGTTGATTATTCCATCTAATTTCTGGATCGCACATAGAGCTCTCTGTCACGGAACACCAATTTGCTTGGTGTTTTGACCCAGACCACAGCTCCTGGTAGTTTACTTTATGGGGAAGCTTTTTCAGACAGAAAAGCTTTCTTCCTGTCTGACCTCTCTGTGTCTAGATAGGTCCCAGCTGTCTGTGGCTTCCCTCAATGGGCTGGTGAAATTGGGATGTCCTGCTGTCTAGGGATGTGCAATCCAGGGGAGAAGCTCCCATTACAGCATGGAGTAGCCTCATATTACCTTCTCATGCTTGTCTGGATGACAGAGATCAGTGTTGCTGTGTGGGAGGAGAGCATTTTAGCAGCAAGTGGCAGCCTGATGTTGAAAGAAATGGGGTTGAAAATGCTGGTTTTCTTTCGGGCATAGATGAAAATGGTCTCGAGTTTGTTTCAGATCTCGGAGTGGTTAAAAGCTCCTACCCCAGATCCTCTACAGCTTAACTGTGCAGGGTAGGTTTTGTGCTGTGGGGGCTGGCTGGTCACTGATGGTGCCCTGTCTTGGCAGCGTGCGACTGCAACGGGCGGTCCCAGGAGTGCTACTTTGACCCCGAGCTGTACCGC
Organism: Orthonyx spaldingii; assembly: GCA_013397795.1. Lineage (NCBI taxonomy): Eukaryota > Metazoa > Chordata > Aves > Passeriformes > Orthonychidae > Orthonyx > Orthonyx spaldingii. Next base: position 378,755 of record VZTJ01005911.1, read on the forward strand.
GCCACGGGCCACGGCGGCCACTGCACCTCCTGCGCCGGCAACACGGACGGGCCCCGCTGCGAGCGCTGCCGGGACAGCTTCTACCGCCTGGCCAGCGACGAGGCCTGCCTGCCCTGCAGCTGCAACCCCGTCGGTGAGCAGCGCTGCAGACGCGGCTTCCTGCAAACTTCCATGCACAAAACACACCTCTGCTTTTGGGCATGCAGCTCATTGCGAACTCGGGGGTAAAAAGACGGGGCGTTGTTTGAATTTCTTTTTTTTTTTCCTAAATGTAGGAAATGTTGATTGGGTTGTATTTTGGTTTAAGTTATCCTTGGATCTAAACGGGATGAGGGTGGCAGGGGCAGATGCATCACCTTTGTGGTTCTTATTCCTTCGAATGTATTCTGAAATAGATTTTTTTCTTTTCCACTGTGTATGTGTTACCCTGGATTCTCCCAGTACTAAAGAACTCATTTAAATTCTTAATAATCAAGATGATGTGAGTGGGTATTTCTGGAAGTTGTTCATGCTGAGGAATTGTAGTGAACTTTAGCTGCTGCATCAGTTTTTCCTGCCAAGTATCCAAGCACTATAAATACAAACCAGTGAAACATTAAACACAAAAGGGGGTGGGGTGAGATAAAACAAAGTAAACTCAAAATATGTAGTTAAACTCCTTTAAAAAAATGGGGAGTGGGATAATTCCGACAGGAGAATAAATCTTTTGTCGTGAAGGGAACCACTTAACCTGTAAGGAGTCATCCCATAGCTACACCAGCCCACAGCAAGTAAGGGGGAAGGAGGGAAAAGGGTAACACATAGTAAGATATGATGTGAGATTTCAAAAGAGTAGCTGGGATAAGTAATTGCTTGCAGCATGCCCTAAAAGCAGCCAGGGAGAGGTCTGCCAGGGTGCATCTCCTATCTAATTTGGTCAGGGAGTCGTTCAGTTGTGAACTTTTTGACCAAGAAAGGCCCTTTCTTTTTCTGACTGCTCTCCTGGGTCCTTGTGTCAGACCTTATTTTAAGAGGGGTGACGGTTGGTGTCAGCTGAGATGGTCAAGAAGATGCAGGGAGGTGGCTTCTCAGGTCTTTAAGGACAGCTTTCAGAGGCCTGTATAACTTAGCCATTAGCTTGTACGCCATGACACGTGGACACCCAGGGTCTATTTGAATTTCCTGGATATGTTTGGATTATTATTTTTTGTCCAAGTACTCTTTTTTCCTAAATAATCCTAAGTGGGACTGCAGAGGGGATTTGAACTTTGGCTGTATATGGTAAAGGTTTTGTGAGTTCTTCTGTCCCGTCCAGCCGAATCATCTTATAACTCTTCACTTGGCTATAATCTTCTGGTGTGGATTGAAGTGGAAACAAGCAACTATTTCTGTATATTAAAATATTTTTCTCCTGGTAGTTAACTCTTACAGTGCTGACAGCTCTGAGGCTGCCAGCTACATGGATGCTTGGGAGAAAGCATTCTGTCCACTGTGAATTAAAGAAACCTGCTATTGCTTTTTGTGCAAGACCACTTGAATGGAGCAGTACTGCAGAAGGTGTCCTTTCAAAAATGAGGGTTTTGCTCAAGAGTTTAATAGGATTCATAGTGGCACATGCAGCCTTGCTCCAAGGAGGCAGTTTAGTCTTTAAATGCAACTTAGGAATCAAGGAAGGAAATTGGAGTGTGAAGGGGAGAGGTCAGGGAAAGGGGAGATGGTGATTGGGGGAACACAAGGGATTCAGGGAATAATATCTTGGAAATTAAGTTTTGCAGAGTGAAACAGGTATGGAATTGGAGGCATGCAAATGTAGCACTGGAGATGAAGCGGAAGAAGGCAATTTGAAGTTAAAATTATATTTTATATATAAAAAGGTGGGTTGGTATGAATAAAAGGCTGAGTATAGTTTGGGAAGACTAGATAACAATTCATTTGTCTAGAGCTGTGAACCAGAGGTAGTCTTTAGGTAAGCTGTCACTCATCAGCTTGAGGCTGTGCTTCCCTCCTTCTTCTTCCTTATTTCTTGCCTGTTTTGTGGAGTTTGAATAGCTGATGGAGCCATATGTGTGTGCTGAGGTCCTGTCCCTGCTGTCCCCACAGGCTCCCTCAGCACACAGTGTGACAGCTATGGCCAGTGCAGCTGCAAGCCTGGCGTGATGGGGGACAAGTGTGACCGGTGCCAGCCAGGGTTCCACTCCCTCTCCGAAGCTGGGTGCAGGTAAGGGGGCTTGCAGTCCTCTAAAAGTAAAACTAGACTTCTTTAAAGCTTTCTCTATGTGGCTCTTACTGAACTATCCTCTTTCCTGACTCTCCCAGGCCCTGTTCTTGCAGTGCTGCAGGCAGCACAGGGGAATGCAACATCGAGACAGGGCGGTGTGCGTGCAAGGACAATGTGGAAGGATTCCACTGTGAGAGGTGAGTTTTTCTTCCCGTGGCTTTGTTTCAAGAATGAAAAACATTCGAGCAAGGACCTGGGGTTAAGCATCAAGAAAATTAATTCTCTTTCTTTCACGTCTTCAGATGCAAACCTGGATTTTTCCATCTGGATCCCTCCAATCCAAGAGGCTGTACCCCCTGCTTCTGTTTTGGACACTCTTCAGTCTGCACCAGTGCTGTGGGCTACAGTATCTACAGCATCACCTCCAACTTCGAGTTTGGTAAAGTTGAGCTTTCCTTTGTGTCTCAGGTTGGGCTGTCGACTCGAGTCAGAAGTGATTAAAAAAAATGCAACTCCTTCCTTTCTGTGCAAGACCTCAAACCTTGGGCAGGGTGATCTAGAATCCCTCTTTAGGAAGTGCTGAAGCTACCTGGAGCTTCCATGTCTGCAGCTTGTTTGTTCAGATGGGGAGGAATGAATTCACAGCTCTGGCCTCGGGCACACAGTTATTGTACACTGCAAGTGCAAGTGGGAATTGCAAATAGAAACCTTTTCTAGCCTGGGAGGTGTGCTGACAAAGCAAAGTTTCCTCAGTTCTAGAACCAAATCAGGACTTTCTGATTGTGAGGATCAAAATCACGTTAGATTTGGGGTTTACATGGCTCTGAATAAAACACAGTTGTGTTTCCAAAGAGTCTGTAAGCCCAGGAAAGATCTGTTTTTTTCATGCAGTCAGTTTCCTGTGTATGCATGTTTTCATGCTGTGTAGTTTGGAAAGAACATCTTTTTAATTAAAATTCCACTGGAGAACAGTTCGTACAAAGACTGCAACTCTCAGCAAGTCATAGGGCACTGCAGGTTTTTCCATCGCTGCATAAGCTCATTAGAAAAGAAGGTTTTGGACAAGAAGTTGTCATAGGGTTTGAAGTTCAGAGGTTGCAAGTCAGCACTTGAAATAGGGGCTTAAATTGGGAAGATCGTGTTTGCTATCTGAATTCTTCTGCACAGCTGCTTTCTGCAGCCTGTCAGTGCCCATGCACATTAGATTAATTAAGACATGAACAGTGTGACATGGGAAGTGTGTGCAAATCTCTGTCTTCCAAAGGTGTTAATTCTTGCCCGTCTGATTCTTCAGGAGAGGATGAGTGGCATGCTGAGCAGCGTGATGGCTCGGAAGTCTTGCTCCAGTGGAGTGCTGAGACCCAGGATATCTCTGTTATCTCAGACACCTACTTCCCCATGTACTTCGTTGCACCACGTAGGTCATTCTAAAAGCACGGCTTTCTCTGCTGCTTGTGCGCCTTTGTGTTCTGTCCCCTAATTGTAAGGATTTCTCCTCCTTTCAGGCAAGTTCTTGGGCAACCAGGCTTTGAGTTACGGGCAAAACCTGACCTTCTCCTTCCGTGTGGACAGGCGGGACACGCGCCTCTCTGCAGAGGACCTGGTGCTGGAAGGGGCTGGGCTGAGAGTGTCGGTGCCACTCATTGCCCAGGGCAACTCCTACCCCAGTGAGAATGTGCAGACCTACACCTTCAGGTACAGCGGGAGCAGCTGGCACTGGGCTGCCTTTGGCCTCTGAGCTGTCGAGGAAACAGAGATCATTAAGTTTAAGCTTATGTGGGTGTAGGTTTAAGCTTATTGCGTGCTGTTGCAATAGCACGGGGCTGTTGCAAAGGGAGCTTTGAGAGGGTGTAGCTGTTGGCAGCTGAAAGCTGTGCTGATGATGCATGGCTCTCCTCCCCAGGCTCCATGAGGCTGCAGATTACCCGTGGAGGCCTGCTCTTACGGCATTTGAGTTCCAAAAGCTTCTCCACAACTTGACTTCCATCAAGATCCGTGGGACATACAGCGAGAGAAGTAAGTTGCTGAGCAGAACATCACAGACGAGGGGGCAAACTCATTTGTCTAGTGCTTGGGTTGCTTCATTGTAGGGCCCAGCCATAAATAGCTGTGACAGCTTATTTGGCAAAGCTTGTGCCAATGGCTTTTCACCTGGCCTTCCTGTGTAGCATCTTCTCCCAGGCCTCCTGAAGAGGATGTGGGAAAGAAAAGTGTTGGCTTTGAATGTCTGGAAGCTGAACACTTATCAACTGCTGATTCCTTGCTCTAAACATGGGTATTTTGCTTTGTTGTATAAGCCACTGTCCTCCAATTGGTAAAAACACATAGTACAGAGTCCTGAAGGACGTGGTAGAATGTAGGAGTTTACAACACTTGGCTTTAAGTTTTGCTACACTGGAAATGGTTACATCCCCCCACTTTCTGGGTCTTGCCTTGACATGACAAATGGAAAGGACAAGGTCCCTAAAGTGCTGCCTGTGCAGAACCTGAGTGAAAGTTCCTCATAACAAAGATTTATAAAAATAGGCATGAATTAGAAGCAAAAATATGTCCTTAGGTATTGCTGTGTGATGAAGAATTTTTGCAGAAAGATGCAAAGGATGAATTTGCATTTGGGAAAGGTGGGAAAACTGCAAGTGTTTTCAGAGGGGTGGCCCATAATGAGGAATGGGGTTGTGAAATGGAGGGAAGAAAAGTGTGGAGCAAACCATCCCTGAGTGCTGTAGCCACTGCTAATATATGGGAGCTGAGGCTCTGCTCAGTGCACTGGAGCTGCTGCAGTGGTACAAACACAGTGGTATAAGTTAAAAGCCAGCTATGTTGTGTCTGGGCTCGGTTTTGCTCCAGGGAAGGGGCTGGGCGTAGAGGAGGGAAGTGCTGAAATGCTAGAGGAAGGAATGGCTTGAGCGAAATAGCTGAAGAGTTTGTCCCAAGGCATGGTTTTGCAGACGGTGTATTAAAATTGCTGGAGAGATGGTCTGTTCTGTCTTGAAAGCCAGCAGTTGGGTTTGGTATTTGATTTGGAAATGGAAACCATACACATGTAAAATATAACTTAATTTTAATTGACTTTACTTGCTCACCTGCTGTTCCCAGATTCTCCTCTGTCTTGTCATTCTCAGCTTTCCTGCCCTGCATGTTCCCTTGGTGAGCTCTAGTGCATCTTTTCTCATCTCTCTAAACCTTCTTGGAGGGTTTTGCATCTTGATCCACCTTACCAACTGCAAGCACCCACCTGTCTGTCCCTCGTACCATTCAGCTGTGATTGGGGAGGTGGTGATGAGAGCCTTTGTGGTTACAAAGGGTTTGCCCCTTGGTGCTTTCTAGGTGCCGGTCACCTGGATGATGTCACCATCACAAGTGCTCGTCCCGGACCCGGTGTACCCGTGGCCTGGGTGGAGAGCTGCTCGTGTCCAGTGGGATACGAGGGGCAGTTCTGTGAGCGCTGCACCTCCGGGTATCGACGAGAGACCCCGAGCCTGGGGCCCTACAGCCCCTGCGTGCCTTGCACGTGCAATGGGCACAGCGAGACGTGTGATCCTGAGATGGGTAAGAGGCGCTGACCAAACTGGGAGCAGCAAGAGGCTGGTTCTTCCTTTCTGGGTTGGACACTGAAGCAAAACTCATGTCCCTCTCTATTCCAGGCACGTGCAATTGCAGGGACAACACGGCGGGGGTTCACTGCGAGAAGTGCCGTGATGGGTACTACGGTGATGCCACGGCTGGCACAGCCTCGGACTGCCAGCCCTGCCCGTGCCCAGGCACCTCAAGCTGTGCCATTGTGCCCCGCACCAAGGAGGTTGTGTGCACCAGCTGCCAGGCTGGCACTACAGGTGTGTTCCTACACAAAACATCTTTTTCTACATCCACATGCTTGTGGAAATGCGTCTCCTGCTAGTTCTTGTTCTCTGATCCCCAGTGAGTAGCTCTGAAAGCTGCTGTGTCTTCTACTTCAAATCCTTGTCCCTTCCTCAGCCCTCTTTTCTGTCCTGTGTGAGGCTCAGGGCTTCACATGTTTTTCGTGCCTGTTTCTTGAGAGCAAAAGGCTTGATCTGTAAAGTCTGACCATTTATGTGCTGTATAGGAGAGTCATTCTGCCTTTTAATAGAGCTCTGATGATGGCATGGTGTTGGGCAGAAAATAGATTTAAAAGAGCCAGGAAGGCAGGTCAGACTGAAATAAAATTAGAAGGTGCAGTTTGCCAGCAAGTGAGGCACCACAGGATGCTTCCTAGGAAGAGCAGGAAGGCTGCAGTGACTCATAAACACTGTCCAAAAAAATACAAGAGCAAATTACTGTTCAACAACTTTAAGGAGAAACATGTGAACAGATACAGATATTTTTTTCTTAGCAGTGGGCTGTGAAGTCCAAGCACATAGCTGAGTTGTTAAGCAGAAACTTTTGTTCTGCCTGCAAACAGCCAGGAAACCATAGGGTAGTTCACAGCCTTCACGCTTCTCTGCTGATTTTATGCTTGGCATGGCAGAGTCCAAAGCACAGAATACCTGTAAATTCTTGAGTGCTTAGGAAAGCCTCTGACCAAGCACAGAGGCAGCTCATGGGGGTTCCTGTGGGTGCCACTGCATTGTGAACCAAAGCAGAGTCCAGGGCCCAGGTTTTCTTCAGCTCAGGTGTCTGTAGCAGCTGATCTTTCTCATAGCTATGTGATTGCACAAGAGTTCCTCCTGTCCCACACTACAGGAGGATGTGAGGAAAAAGGGAGTTTGTATGTGCAAGAACTGCCTAAGAAATGGAGCTCGTAAATGGCTGGGGAGGTCAGATCTGCACTAAGTGTAGGAAGCTGCTGGATCAGATGCTTCGTTGGCTTCCCGTGGAGGTTTGGCAGGTCTCATTGGCAGTGGAGCTTCCTGGAGCAGTGATGCACCAATGGAGGTCTCTGTATTTGGGTTCTTAAATTAACAACAAATTACAGCAAACAGGTTTGGCTTAAAGGGATAGGAGGGGAAGGAAGAGTGGAAATAATTCATAGTGCAAAGTTCCAGTGCAAAATCAGCTTGAATTGAGAGATGAGGAGGGATTTGTGTCTGGCCCCAACAGAAGGATGAAAGGGAAGAAGCTGAATAGTTTACTCTTCAGAAGGGACTGCAAAGGGGATCCATGTGAGATGGCATCAAAGGTCTTTCTGCTGCAGCACCCGTGTCTGTGTTGTGTCCCAGGCAAGAGGTGTGAGCTGTGTGATGATGCCTATTTTGGAGACCCGCTGGGTGAAAATGGTGCTGTGAGGCCCTGCCGCCTGTGCCAGTGCAACGACAACATCGACCCCAACGCCGTGGGCAACTGCGACCGCCGGACCGGGGAGTGCCTCAAGTGCATCTACAACACCGCCGGCTTCTACTGCGACCGCTGCAAGGACGGCTTCTTCGGGAACCCCTTGGCCCCGGACCCCGCGCACAAGTGCAGAGGTGACTTGCTTCCTCTTGCATTTAAAAGTGGTTTTGTCCCCAAGAGCTGCTGTCAGGCTGTTGCTTGCACTCGTCAGCAGCAATGACGGCCTTCACCCTGATTTGGTGGTTCGAGCTTGCTAAAATTCTTGTGTTTGTGGGAATGTAGTGCCATCAAAGCAAAATCATTATGCGATGCAGGGGCTGGGTGGCCATGTGGTTTGGATCCAGGCCCATTAGGGTAAGTACCAACACCACAAGGGATTTCCAACTCTGTGTATGTTTCTCCATACCTTTTTATTTTTGCAGCTTGTCACTGCAATCCCTACGGCACTGTGAATCAGCAGACGATCTGCAATCAAGTGACTGGGCAGTGTGAGTGCTTGTCTCACGTCACTGGGAGGGACTGCAGTGCCTGTGAGCCTGGATTCTTCAACCTTCAGAGTGGACGTGGCTGTGAGAGGTGAGGTTTGCCTTGGCTTGGGGCAGAGAGACCCTGGTTTTGGAGGATCTGTGCTTACATTGTGCAGGAATGTGATGTTTGTCACAAGTAACTGGTGTGCCTCAGTGCTGCTGTGGGTGGGGAAGAGCAGTGGTCAAGGAGCAGCTATTAAGGCTGTACAAAAAGCCTGACTTATAAATAGCTTTATAAAGAGCTCTAAATCAGGGTTTTAAATAGAAAACTGCCGCATGACTTTGTGATTGCAGCAGGGGCTCATGGGTTCCTTTTTTAGTGCAGGCAGCAAGTGACGTTGCATGGTTCAAAAGCTCAGTGCCTCGTCTGCTGCATCTGCACAGCAAGAAAAATGACTTTTGGCAAATGCAAATGTTGAGGCGCGCTCTTCAGAGAGGCACTTGCCCCATGTGTCCCTTCTGACGTGCGCCTACCTCCCCCAGGTGCAACTGCCACGCGCTGGGCTCCACCAACGGGCAGTGTGACATCCGGACGGGGCAGTGTGAGTGCCAGCCAGGCGTCACCGGCCAGCACTGTGACAGATGCGAGGGCAACCACTTTGGCTTCGGCTCCGAAGGCTGTAAACGTAAGTCTGAAGGGCCAGAGTGAGGCAGATGGGAAGGATGTTGCACACCCAGCCTTGCCTTTGCTTTCCCTCTGCCTCTGGGAAGGTATTTTGTCACCTCGCTCCTCATCACAGCATAAGTGGGCAGTTTCATGACCACACTGTGCGTGATGAAATTCGATTTCTGTACTGTAGCTTATCCCCTTCTTCTTTTGTTGCCTTTTTCTTGTTCAACTTATTAGATCTCCAGCTTAGTAGGTACTTATTTCTCCTTGGTGTAAATACATTCTCTGCATCTTGGCCTCCAACAGTCCTGTTTCCTAATGTGTTCCTGCACAGCTACTCTGCAGATGGCCTCAGTATACAGATTCTGTCTTGAGGAGCAAGACATGCTCTTGTAAACATGATTGCAAAGCAGGATGATCCAAACTTTCCTCATTGATATCCCTGCCTGTAAAGAGCAGGAAAACTAACTGCAGCTGGCTACAATGCAATGGGGTAGAACGATGCTTTGTGGAAGAGGTAATAGCAACACCGAACACACAGAGTGAGTGTTGGATCCTGCTTGTGCGTAGAAGCACTGTGATCAGGAGTGGGGTACAGCTTTGCGTTTGTGCCCCACAGTTCTTGCAGATGTTTTAGGGTATTAAGGATATCCTCTTATCCTGTGAGTTTTAGGGTATTTCTGCCTCTTGTGCAGTCTGACTGAGGTTCAACTTCCCTGCAGCCTGCGACTGTGATCCCGAGGGCTCGCAGTCGCTGCAGTGCCGGGAGAACGGCCACTGCGAGTGCAAGGAAGGGTTTGTGGGGAGCCGCTGCGACCAGTGTGAGGAGAACTATTTCTACAACCGCTCGTGGCCGGGCTGCCAGGAGTGTCCAGCCTGTTACAGATTAGTGAAAGACAAGGTAAGGCCACAAACACTGCTGTCGGTACCACTGGAGACAGTGGCACATGTCCGCTTGTGCAGCATTCCAGCCCGTGGCTGTTGGTGGTTGCTGAAAGCAGAGAGGCTCAAGGTGCTTTGCTGTGTCATAGCTGTGCTCTGTCCCTCTCATGTAGGTGGTGGAGCAACGTCAAAGGCTGCAGGAGTTGGAAAATCTCATAGCAAATCTGGGTACTGGAGGAGAAACTGTAACCGATGAAGCCTTCGAAGAGAGGTTGAAGCAGGCAGAAAGAGAAGTTATGGAGTTGCTCAATGAAGCACAAAAGAGCAAAGGTGAGTTGACCTGATCAGACATGGACCAACTAAATGAGTTCTTTGCCTGATGTTCCTGTTCCCTTTGGAGACAGCATGTTTTATGTCAAGCCAGGTCTGTGCTGCAGGATTGGCAGCTGTTTCAGGCAGCACTGAGTCAGTCAATGTTACGATCACAACAACAGTGCCTGTGCTTTTATCCATGCTGTTCTACCAGCGGTCTGTTGTACATGGAAGTAAAGCTCTGCCTCCTGCTGAGGATGGATGCAAGTGTTTTATGTGTTACCCTCTTCTCTAGATGCAAAGGAGGGTTTTATTTGCTAAACAAGCAGAAAACTTCCCAGTATGCTTATTATGCTTTAAATTTGCTCAGGCATCTTGGGATCAAGTAGTTCTTGTTGGGATATCATCAGCTATCACAATGAAGGCTTCAAAATCCTAATGGCAAACTTAATTATCCCACCATGAAGTGTAGAATGTTCTGAAGAGTGCTGTTTTTCCTGTTAAACTCTGCTTCAGATTGATTCCTGTATTGTCACCCCTGCCACGGGATGTCTGTGAGCAGATGTTTGTCGTGTCTGTGACAGTGGTTTGTCCTTAGAGTCTCTTTACGGTGTAAGATGATGTGTGTTTTGGAAAGGAGAACTTTGAAGAAGACTATTGACTTTGCAGTAAAAGATGTTCCCCGGGGAGCTGGTTCACTGATTTCAGACCACTTTGGGAAAATTTGTCCCCTTTGTGTGAAGCTGGGAAAAAGCTAACATGCATCTTGTGCTGGCATTTGCTTGGGAAGATTCCTGCCAGTGAGAATGGGCGCTTCAGCTTTTCTCAGCTTTAGCTGAGGTAGATTTATACTGCCTGCTTGGCATCTGTGCCTAGATAACAGTCCCACATAAGGGGGTAGCAGAGTGGGAATTGGAGAAAGATGAGGGAATGGATTTGGTTTTGTGGTGGAATTCATGATCTCTCTTTCCGTGTCTTGGAATCATAGAATCATTTAATTTGGAAAGACCCTTGAGATCGAGTCCAACTGTTCCCCAACCCCCAGCACTGCCAAGGCCACCACTAACCCATATCCCCAAGCACCACATCCACACAGCTTTTAGATCCCTCCAGGGATGGTGATTCCACCATTTCCCTTGGCAGCTGTACCAGGGCTGGACAGCATTTTCAGTGAAGAAATTTTTCCCACTATCCAACCAAAACTTCCCCTGGCACAGCTTGAGGCTGTTTCCTCTCATCCTGTCCCTGGTCCCCGGGAGCAGAGCCCAAACCCCATGGGTGAACCCTCCTGTCAGGGAGTTGTGCAGAACGAGAAGGGCCCCCTGAGCCTCCTTTTCTCCAGGTTCAACCCCACCCCCAGCTCCTTCAGCTGCTTCTCATCAGACTTGTGCTCCAGACCCTTCCTCAGCTTCAGGTTCTTCTCTTACTCAGAGGGCAAGGTAAATGCAACAAAAACTACCCTTGCAAAAATCTGTGTACATCTGTAGGAGTTGTTTCTGTTTTTCTGCACTAGTAGGTTTTTGAAATATGTCAAATGTTCATGTTCAGTACTTAAGATGTGCTGCAAGGTCAAGGTATTTGGGAAAAATCTTAATTTTGGAGTTCTGTGGGCTTCTGCTTGCACTTTAATTCTTGGTAATACTCTCAGCTTTTCAAAAGTAACTGCCTTGGTTGTGAGGCACATACCTGTGCTGTGATGCCTCCATTATTAAGATGCTGTTGTGGGGAGTTACCCAGTGGTCCAAAAATTTGAGGAAGTTTGGGTGCCTTATAGGTCCTACTTACGAGAGAACCAATGCTCCATATCCTGCCAGCTTTTGTCAGCCCTTTGGTTTGGGGAGAGTTTGGGGAATGGGTTTGCTATCCCACACAGCTCCTAGCTGCTCCCTGTGAAGCTCCCTATGTCTTTCTTTGGAGTAGCCATTGTTGCCCTGAGTGTGGAAGAATGTACATCTGCACTATTCCTCCATCTCTGCTTAATTTCTAGGAGTTAAGCTAAAGAGAATTCACAAAACAGACATTTCATACCCATTGAGAAGCAGCTCTGTTGTCATTTTAAGTCAATGAGAGAGGTAAAACATGGTGCTGAACACAAAATTCCTCATCAGCGTCAGTTCCAACACCCAGCAGGACTGCCTTATTAGTTGTTAATGGCTTTTCATTTCTCCTGTTTGCTGCACATTCTGATTATGACTTTGATCTCAAGCTAAGTGACTTGTGAAATGGCTTTGCTGGTTCCCTCTCAGTAGGAGATTAACCTACCAACACAGCGCCTGCGGTAGCAAGCTGTTGCTCCAGCCTCCCTTCCTGCTCTAATTAATTTTGTTTCCTCTCTTCTTTGTCATGTGTTTCAGATGCAGACCAGGGTCTCATGGATCGTCTCAAAGACATCAACAGCACCTTAGTGAGTCAGCTCAACAGGCTGAGGAACATCCAGGGCACAGTGCGGGACACAGAGAACCTGGCGGAGCAGGCCCGGGTGCAGGTGGAGGACACTGAGAAGCTGATCAGCTTGGCTTCTGATATGCTGGAGAAGGCCAAGATGGCAGCTGACAACGTGGTGAGTGTGCTGCTGAGATCCCACACAGCTGGGAGAGGATGAGGGCCTTTCCTGCTGTGCCTCTGGTGTGTTTCTCCACTTTCTCTCTCCTTCATACAGAGATTTGCATCAAGATCATGGGAAATCAATGAAGTTCATCAGTGTCTGTCACAGATTGTATCTTAGCCCAAACCAATATAAAAAGTCCTAAATAAATATTAGCACTGTTGTTTTTCAAGGGATGACCAGTGGTGCAAACTGCATGGGCTTAAGAAAAACATACAGAGAAGTGAGAAGTAGGTTAGACATCTTTAAGCATTTAGATCATGTCAATAAATATTTAAAGCAAAGATGAATAAAAGATGAAAAAATAGCTTTAAGGGAGTTTTTTCCTTTCTTTTTCTTTTCCAGTCCATTACACCTCCAGAGCAAAGTGGGGACCCCAACAACATGACTCTGTTGGCAGAAGAGGCCCGTAAGCTGGCAGAAAGGTAGGCTGTGGCAAGACATATTTCTTATGGCCTGTGTCAGGGCCCTGCTCTTCCCTACAAGGGGGAAGCAGAATTTAATTTGCTGGATGGGAAACACACACCCTTTGCTGTGTAAGAGACTGGTGCTGTGGGATGATGGCTGTGTAGCACTGAAGACAAACATTAGTCTTGTGGATGACAGACATGGCAACCATCTTCCATTGCCTATGTTCCAGTATCTCCCATATGTAAATCTGGGGGCAGGGAGGGAGGGAGGAAGGAAGGATAGATATAATTGAAACCTGGGGATAAAAAGTATTGGCTGACAAATCTAATGGCATTATTTTTCTTCTCTCATCTTGTCCAGGCACAAAAAGGAAGCTGACGAGATTGTTCGCACAGCCAAGGCTGCAAATGATACTTCCACAGAAGCATATCAACTGCTGCTGAAGACCCTGACTGGAGAAAACCAAACTGCAATTGATATTGATGAGCTCAACCAGAAGTGAGTCAGTAACAGAAAACTGGTTTTATTTCCTGACTTTAGAGCAGTGCTTAAAACTAAGACAACCCTCTGTATGCTTTGGATTTTATGGGAGGTGATTTTCAATTTCATAGCCTCTCTACTCTCTTAAGTTCAGTTCTACAAAAAATACTGTAACATAACTGGATCCTTGGGGATTTTTTAGGTACAATCAAGCAAGGAATATTTCTCGAGACCTAGAGAAACAGGCCAACAAGGTGCTTGCAGAGGCAGAGGAAGCTGGAAACAGAGCTCTGCAGATCTACGCTAATCTCACCAGCCTGCCTGCTGTGGATTCCACGGGGCTAGAGGTACATGTGGGCACCATTATGTGCAGTATTTCCTGAAGATTGCTAGGTTCCTGGCATACCTTACATGTGCTCTGCTAATGTTCTCTGCATAAGAACGGTGTGTGGGTTTTTTGTCCATCTAGGTGTAATCCAGCTTTTACACAATTCCAACATTTATGCAGGAGATTTAAATGCAGAAAACCACCTGCATAAAGCCCACCTCCCACCAGTCTCTGAAGGACAAAAAACTGAGTGAAATGTTTGCCAAACATCTTGGCTTGAATGTCGAAGTGCAAAAATTTGCCACCTGTTCAGGAATTCTTTAACATTCAGGAATCTGTGTGTGTGATTTCCACCTGCAGAATGAAGCAAATAAAATCAAGAAGGAAGCAGAGGAGCTGGATCAACTAATTGCCAGGAAGCTAAAAGATTATGAGGACTTGAGAGAAGATATGAAAGGAAAGGAGCTTGAAGTAAAGAACCTCTTGGAGAAAGGGAAGACAGAACAGCAGGTCAGTTCTGCTTTGTGCAGGCTTTTGTTCCCTGGGGAAAAAAACCCGAGGAATACAAGTAACTGGCCAGATGTGAAATATTTTATCTTATTCAGTCTTAGTGTTACTTATTGATTATGAGAATGCTGAAGAATGGCCCCAGAAAGGAGATGCAGAAAGCTGTTAAAAGCAATGTCGCTGAGGCTGTATGGTAAAATAGGAGATACCTGCCAGATGTGGTGTCAACTTTGTATTCTGAACAGTATTCCCAAAGTACATACGCTCACCTGGTCTCAGAGTGCTGTTCTGGATGGTGTTGTTGTTTGAGGCTGAGCAGTGGTTTTTATACACGATTGTCCTTCAGAAGGTGGGAATACATTGATACATGTCATGTTTCCTCAGACTGCAGACCAGCTCTTGGCTCGAGCAGATGCAGCAAAAGCCCTGGCTGAAGAAGCTGCTCGGAAGGGCAATGGCACACTACAGGAGGCCAATACCATTCTCAGCAACCTGAAAGGTAAAGAGGAAGCAGTTGGAGTGAATTCTTCAGTTTCAGTGTGACAAGTCACTTAGCAGTAGGTTAAAGAGGCCCTGCTATTGCCCTTACCTGAGTGTTGGGTGTGTTCTTTCAGCTTGTTTTTCTTCAAAGAAAAACATATAAGTGTTTTCAGGACTGCAAATTTCCTTTTAACTTCCTTATTTAGCATCAGAAGATGTGTAATAGGGAGAGCTGACCCCAGTTTGCTCTTGGTTCCTCCAGTGTCATGGCAGCAAAGCCTTGGGTAGCTTGGTCAAAGGAGCATCCCAGGGCTCTTCTGGAGCACGTGATAAGGATCTGCTTTGCCCCCTTAGACTTTGACAAGCGGGTGAACGATAACAAGACAGCGGCCGAGGAGGCGCTGAAGAAGATCCCTGCCATCAGCCAGACCATTGCAGAGGCCAACAACAAGACACGCCAGGCAGAGCTGGCACTGGGCAACGCTGCTGCCGACGCCCGCGAGGCCAAGGCCAGGGCAGATGAGGCTGAGAAAATCGCCAGCTCCGTTCAGAAGGTGAGTCTGCTGCAGCTCACCCCCTCTGAGATGCTGCTGTGTGATTGCATCAACTCCTGTTCCAGTGTTTGCTGGCGAGCCCCACGTGCTCTCTGCTCTATTCCCCACTGCAAATGCAAAATGTGGCAAGAAAGGAAAAGAGTGCATTTTGATGAGAAGGACTGAAGGAAGTTCTGCACCTTCACCACCTTTTTCCATCCTCTCCCACCTCTTGGCTGCAGAGTGCTGCTGCTACCAGAACCGAAGCCGACAAGACCTTTGCTGATGTGACAGGACTGGCCAGGGAAGTGGATGACATGATGAAGCAGCTGCAGGATGCAGAAAAAGAGCTGAAGCAGAAACAGGCAGATGCTGAGCAGGATATGAAGATGGCAGGCGAGGTAAGTACTGCTGGCAGGTGACAGCAGTGGCTAGGAGCTGCCTTCTCCCTGCTATTCTGGTGATGAAGGCTTTTCTCCTGCTCTGCTCTTGCAAAGACAGCACTGGGTCCAGCCAGTATTCTGACTCTTCCAAGTTTTAAGTGGCACTGAAAAGGAGACAAGTTCTGGTGCATTAGCATAGGCTCCCTGCTGGAATTTTAGAGCTACTTTTCCTTATAACTAAAACCTGACTTTAGCCCTATTGATTCCATCCTGGCTTTTACTGCAAAATTCTGCTCAGTTTTCAGGGATCCCCATCCTGAAATATTCAGAAAACCACTAACTTGAAGATTGTCAGTCTTCTCCACAGCCCTGTGATAAAGATCTTTGTGCAGGATTGTTATCCTGGAGTGAGGAGGCAGTGATGTGGGTGACTAACTGCAGAGGAGAGGCAACGGTTTTGTAATCCCTACTACACCTTCTTTGTGCTCTCACTTACTTTTTTTATATCCTGCAGGCCTCACAGGCTGCCCAGGAGGCGGAAGACAATGCAAGAAAAGCGAAGAACTCTGTGAACAACCTACTCACTGTCATCAATGACCTGCTGGATCAACTAGGTAGGACTGTCTTTAATGTGCTCTATGCCTCTGAGTGTTTTCTTGACGTGTGCTGACTTTCCTTTCAGTGCTGTGTAAGGAGCCAGATGGATCTGTTGACCTCTTGAAAGGGGGTTTTTGTGGTTTTGGCAAGGACTTTGGGGTTTTTTTTCTTTCCTAAGTAGCCTCAGAGCTTGTTGTGCAATGTTCAGTGTTGGTTTTCTGCAAACTGAAAACTTCTTGAGGCAGTGGAGATGTCACCCATATGGTTGGTCCTGTTTCAGATGCTGTCTCTAATGCAGAGATGGCCCAATGGAGGTCTGCTGTGGGCTCAGCTGTGTGAGCACCCAGGGTGTCAAAGGGGTTTTAATGCACTTCACTAATTGCTTCTGGCTTTTCAGGGCAACTGGAGACGGTGGACTTGAACAAACTGAATGAAATTGAAGGTACCCTGAACAGTGCCAAAGACCAGATGAAAGACAGTGACCTGGACCAGAAGGTGTCTTTCCTTGAGAGAGAAGCCAAGAAGCAAGATGATGCGATACAGGCCTACAACAGGGACATTGAAGAGATCCTGAAGGACATTAGCAACCTGGAAGACATCAGGAACACCTTGCCATCTGGCTGTTTCAACACCCCGTCCATTGAGAAACCCTAAGGGTGCGCTGGGGGTGGGGGGAATTGCCCCGGTGAGCGGTGGTTTGGCCATGGAGTGCCTTAACACACATTACCTTCTCCAAATCCCCAACTCTCTGCTGCTCGCAGCCACTGTTTTCTTTTCAAATCAGGATAAGTTGAAAGTTTTTTTTTTTTGTTTTTTGTTTTTTTTTGAGAAGCAAATTAAATATCCGTCTTTGGGCATCAAAGGGGTTTTTTTATATAGATTGTTTTCCTGAGCACTCCACCTTTGCCCCTTCCTCAGACACAGTTTCCCTTTCATTAGTGCAAGGATGAGAGATGCTCTGGACTATTTATACTGTGGTTCAGAAATAACCATATGAGCTGAATACAGCAAGGCAAAACTAACCCAAACTTTCTCTCCTGTCTTCTCCCTTTGACTAAAATCCTAAGTCCTGGAGCTCTTTGTCCCTATGAAGGAAGGGGATGGCTACCAAAGTATTACTGTAATGGCCAGTATAGCTGCACTCAATTCAGATCCTTCTTCCCAGCTTCTAACCCTGTGAATTTATTTTTTTCATCATTACCTAATGGCCAATCCAACAGTGTTGGTAGCCTTTGACAAAATAGCTGAAGCCTCTTTCTGAAATGCTTTCTGTGATGATGCATTGCTCTGAGAAAAAGGCAGCCTCTGATTGGAGCTCTTTGGGAAGATGGGATACTGGTGGAGTGGTGGGTCTTGCCAGCCCCACTCCTGTTCTGTGGAGAAGTTTTGGGTCCGGTGTGAAAGCTGCTACCTGCTGGGTAGTCCAGACTGCCAGAGTGTGGAAGCCATGAGCTGCATTCTCATCTGTTGCTACTGAATTTCCAGAGGATCTGGTTTTCTGGGCTCGGAATGTGTGACTGACAGATGAGTTTGTTGAAGCAGAACAAGTCTTGCTGAAGAGGAGAGCTGCCATCCAGAGAGCTCCGGCAGCTGCACTGGCCTCCATGCTGAATGTCTTTGGGTGGGGAAGGAAGGGGGCACATGAGTGGAAATGGAAAGGTCTTTCTTTCTCTCCATCTTTTTTTCCTGAAAGAGGACAGTGGCATTTTTATCTCTCCTGCCATTGCTCTGGCCTTTTGCCTGTTTTTAAGCTGGCAGGAAGAGCTGGAATTTCCTGGTGCCCTCCTTTCTTTTTGCCTCTGGATCTCCCGATCACCATAAAGCCACCACAGCACAGGGACCTCAGGCCAGGCTCAGGTGGCAGCTCTGCCTTTCACACCACTCCCACCACCTCCCCACAGGCTCCCTCCCCAGGCAGTGCTCACTGGTGCCGGGTGGGAGTGGCAGGGAGCCCCTCGCTCCGAGACAAGAGCATCCTCTGCAGCTTCCTCCTTGCCTCCAGCCTGGCATCCCTCCTCCCTTTCCCTGAGATCCAGTATATATCTATCCTTAAACACTATGCAACTTTGTACGTTTGCGTAGCGGGGAAGAAATTATTATCTGACACACACTGGTGCTATTAATTATTTCAAATTTATATTTTTTGTGTGTGAATGTGATTTTTTTTCGTTTTTTTTTGTTTTTTTTTTTAAATCATGATTATAGTATGAGGAAGTCTCTCGTGTGTGTGTATGTGTGTGTAAATATACTCAGCCATATTTCCAGAGTGGCACAACCTGGCCTTCTCTATGTGCTTTCCCCTGCAGCCATCGGGGCATGTGCACCATGTATCGCTTCTCTCTGTATCATTCCCTTAAACCTCGGGATTTCTCCTGGCTGGGCTCCTGCTTGCTTCCCTCTACTGTATTCCCAGCACCCATCCATAACCACTTTGCCTGCTGGGTGGATGCTTTCCAGCCCTGCCTCCAAAGCCAGCCTTGCCCCGTGGTGCGTGCAGCACCCTGTTCTGTGTCCTTTGTCCCCTGGGATGCTGTGCCAGGAGTGGGACAGGAGCTGTGGCTTTGCAGCTGGGTTGGGAGGAGCTGTAGCACTGTTGGGAGACCGGACCCAGTGCTGAGGTGGTCAGAGAGCTGCATGTGGGGACGTCTTGATACCACTGTGCAAGGCAGGAGGCTTGGTGCAGACTGCTGCTGGGCAGAGGGTGTTCCCAGCAAACTGCGCATCGCTCTTGTATCCCTTCCCTTAATGGTTGTGGGATTTCCCTCCTGCCTGCAAACATCCCTGGAGGAGAGCTCCCTGTGCCTGCACACGCAGGGCCATTGGGTCGCTCTGGGGCAATGGCTGTGACCGTGTCACCTCTGCCAAGGCTGTGAGAAGAGCAGATGTGAAGATGTGCGCATGCCCTGGCTGACCTCAGGCCTAAGGTTTCCTGCTTTCTTCTCCTGGGTTTTGGTTTGTTTTTTGTTGTTTTTTTTTTTTTTTTCTTAAGCTGTTTTTAACAGAATTTTATTTTTAAATAAAAAAAAAATCTTTATAAGCGATCTCTTAATCAGTACTGCATTACAGCCATTATTCATTGTATAAGTCCAGTTATTTCTTTATGTAATGTGATGATGTGACAGCTGCTGGTGGAATGCTGGGTGTCACAGATGGCACGTGACATCCGTTCATCACCTTATTCCTGATTGTGGCCCCCTCAGTATGTGCCTTCACTCCAGCTTTTTTTGCCTTAATCTGTGGTCTTGCTGTCTGGGGCAGTGAACAAAATGCAACACTTGCAGTTTTTATGTATAAAACAGTATTTCTTATTTATAATAAAGTCTGAATATTTGTAACCCCTTATACCTGGGCATTCTTTCGAGTATTACTTTATTTTTGGTGGTGGGGCGTTGATGGGGATGTGTCTCAGTTGCAAGATTCACCTCTTGCTCCTTAGACAAGCTGGTTTGGTATGGGGAAAAAGGGAGGAGAAACTCGGAAGTGCATGTGGTGGGATACAGATGACAAGGATAATGATTTTTCCTTGTGTCCACTGCCGTGGCTGTGATGGATTTTAAGCTGCTTGTTTTCCAGGACTAGAAAACATATGCAGCTGTTGGTGCTGATACTGTTTGAGTGGCACTGTCTTCCTGGAAAGCCCTGAGGAACTGGGGGGAGTTTATTTACACTGTAAGGGTAAAATCCTTTTACGAAATGTGGAAAAGGATGTGGCTCCTGGGGAAAAAAAACCCCAAAATCTCGAATAAAGAAGCTGAAATTACTCTGCTAGGACCTGCCCCAAATCTGGGTGCTCTGTGTTGTTCCTGGGTCCTGTCTCCCACAGCCCAGGATAAATTTTACTCCTGAATTAAGCAAATTTTTAAGGACAGATTGCAGTGATAGGAGACTAGGCTGTTCTGCATTCACACTTGTCTTACAGCTCCAGCTGGATTTCTGTTGTTTTTCTCAGCAGAGGAAAATGCACAGGTCTCATTATCTTGCATCAGAGCTAATCCCATCTCAGCTGGTAAGTTCTTACTATTTTTGCATCTCAGTTTGTGTGCTTTCAATCTTTCATTCTTCAGTTGTCACCAATGAATTTGTTTTCTAAAATGGCTCTTTTTTTTATTGCCAGTGTTTTTGTGGAGCAAATCCCAGCTGGTAAAATCTGGCTGAGGTTTCAGCTGGAGTGTGGGGAGCAGTCAGGGAGTGGAGAATTGGGTGGTGGAATGGTTCTGATTGCATGGGCTGTAGGTTGACGTGGAGCCTCTTACCATTTTGAGGCTAAAATAGTTTAGGAAGCAAGTCTGTGTCTTTTATCTCCATTTTATCTTCAGGATTTTTATCTAGAGGAGTTTTTTGTGGACATTGTGCAAATGTGTCTCAGAGGTGATCTTGAAGGAGGGTGAGCCACGCATTGATGTGGTTTTTAGAGGCAATGCTCAAGGACAGTGGAGGGAGATGAGGGTAAGAATAACCTAAGTAGATACTCAGAAATCTGTTACAGGGAGGAGCAGACCTAGCTCCAAGGCACCATGGTAATGGTTTACAGGTTGCCAAACTGTTTTACCAATATTTTGAAGCCCAAATAGAGATGCCCTCCTCAAATACTCTCTGCTCAGTGTAGCCTGTACCTGACATCGGGGTGGGCGAGGAGGCACCTTGCTGAGCAGTGACCAAGCCATCCTCTGGTAGCCTTTTTTCTCCTTCAGTTCCCTGTGCTTCTCACTGCCCAAGTTCAAGCTCCATCATCTCTCATGTGCTCTCTGGAGAAGCAGGAGGCTGGGAGGGGGGCAAGGGGCCTGGTGAGCTGGTGGCAGTGGGGAGGGCTTGGGCAGGCCTGAGCTGGGTTCCCTCTCACTTCTGGGGAGGGTGATATATTATTACAAGTTAAAAGTGCTGGGAACAGCTGCGTGGAGGAGACGTCTCTGGTGTGTTTGCATGGATCTGAGGAAGCAGAGGAGGGCATACAGCTGTCACATCGAGCTGGCCGTGTCCTGTGCTCCCCATCTACAGCCATGACACGTTGGGCCACATTCTGGTGAGGTATTTTTTCTAGTTGGCTGCTGACCTGATGCCTTCAGTGTGCCCCCATCCCAGAAACATCAGGAATGCCATGTAAAAGTTATCCCACAGAGGCTGGGCATGGGGACAGAGAGGGGAGTGCAGTTGGATGGCAATGCCTTCTTCATCCCTGTCTGTCTCACCCCTGGCTGGTGCGGGCAGGGCACAGGCAAGGCAAGGCCAGACAGGACAGCCCTTCCTTGCTGTGCCACTGCTGCTGCCCAGCCCTGCTCCGCTTGCTCACTGCCGCCGTGAGCCCTGCCTGCCTCTGCCCGTCCCGGCGGAGCTGCTGCCTGAATGATCTCCTCTGCTCCAGGTGGCTCTGGCTGTCATGAGGACTTTTTCCCAGGGCACCCAACTGGCAGAGGAGAGACTGAAGTCCAGGTTCCATCGCTGCACTGGTGTTTGGTGATGCCAGCACAGCATGATCACTGATTTTCCACACTGTGAGGAAATCCCAGAGGATTTCCTCCTGGAGGACGTGGCAGATCAGATGGTCCCTTGCCAAAAGAGGCTTGGGGATGCAGGGGTTGACCTGGGCTGCAAGGACTCACAGCATCATGGTGTTCATCTGGCATAAGTCATCAAAATGGGTTTTCTCCCTTGGTTACATTAATAAAACCATCACTTCAGAGTTTCTACACATCCATCACTTTTCACCAGCAACCATCAGCAAAATTTAGATTATTATGTTGTTTCAGACTGGTTTTGAACTGGTTAATCCTGCCACAGCCACATCCTCAAGGACTGATGAACTCGTGAGCCACAGTGGTCTGCCTGCAGTAGCAGCTTTTTGGCTCCGTTGTGAATGAACATAAAGCATTTTCAGAAGGACTTTTCTTGTGTTGCAGATTAAAAGACAGAGGTTTTCCAGTGAAAAAAAAACCTGTTTCATTGCAGTGTCTGATGAACACAGCTGTTCTTTATGCCTCCCTTTGCTTGCACTTTTGCTTACTCTAAAATGTAAAACATACCTGTTAAATGTGTTGGTGTGAGACCATTTCTAAAGGGTGCTGCCATAGCGATGGGTTGCTGTGGGACATTTGCTCTGAGGGGCAGCTGTTCATTCCAGATCAGGTGTGTTTAGAAAATCAGTGCCCCAGGAAATACATTTTTGGTAGTCTCATGGCATGTGGTTTTCAGAGGTCACCTTGAAGCACAGTGGTGGATGACGAGGTGAGAGTAACCTGAGTCAATAAGCAGAGATGACTGAGGAACGAGCTGTCAGGGCCTTGTTTGCACAAGTGGAGTGAGAGGTGAGGTGGCAACGGATAAAAGGGATAACATAGAGGAGACGGATAAGGGAAGAGCTTCCTGAGGGGGAGGGCTGGTTTTCCAAGACAGAAGTCAGCCAAGGATGTGGTCTGGGTGAAGTCTAAGGGAAGTGCTGTATGGACCACGCTGCTGGAGATGAGCTTCCTGAGCAGAACGGTGTCAGTGGGTAGGAAGGACACAGCAGAGGTGTTTTGGGCAAGTGATGTACTTAAGAGCAGAAGGGATTGTGTCTCCTTAGAGGTATGAGTGGATCCTAAGAACTGCTGAATTGGTGGGAACACCATATATAATTTTATCTCACTTAAAAAACCAGTAATGAAAACCAGACAAAACAACCCCGGGTGCCAAAACCCACCACGCCATTATTGTGTTCAGGAAGCCGAGTTCCTTGTTGTGAGCTGTATTGAGATCCAGCAAGTGAAGTGAAAAGGAAACCTCCCATTTATGAAGTGAGTTGACTCAATCAGCAGAGGCAGGTACGGTGTGCAAAGGGAGGTGCAGAGATGTGGTGAGTTTGGGCTGGCTGCGCCCATGAGATCACCAGGAGCCACAGAGGAAAGCCCTGTGAGTCAGCTCCAGGTGTCTGGGGTGTCTGGAGGCTGCTGGGCAGCACAAGAGGCTCAGACAAGGAGCTCAGTGTTAATCATACAGGTCTGTCAGGCCTGAAGTGAGCAGCATGTCACGCCTTGGGGTGAGTTTGAATCCCTCATGCAGAAGGGCGCCTAAAAGGCAACTTGTATCTTTGGGGATGAACTTGTTAGGTGTTTTCATTCCATGTAAAGGTGCTTGCAGACCACTCACAGTCACCTGTGACAGTAGCAGTCCCCTGGCATTAGGCTGGGGAGCTGCTGTGACGCAGCATGACAGCCCATCCTTCACTGTGCCCCTCTGGTGGGCTGCTTTTGCAGGGCAGGTGGGTGTGCTGGAGTCCTGCTTGTCCTGACGTGTGCAGGTTGTGGAGAACCCCTGCCTCCAGATTTCTCTGTTCCTCTGTAGAAGCAGTCATGTCCTCCTGCAAGGCAAAGGCAAGGAGCGAGGTGGCCTCCATGCCTTGTGTGGCTTGTCAGCCACCCGTGAGATCGAAGTGCTAATGGACCCGGGACTGTGGAGCCTGGCAGCCTCAGACAAACGTTTTTCCCCTCTGTCTCCACTCCTCATCCTTCTTCTAGCATAAATATGACGTAGTAGTGAGGCCAAGGACCCATCTAACCTCATTTTCCATCTCAAGAGCAAAAGCAGACAAGTATGTGTGATGATTCCCACCTCCACCTCATTTCTAGGTCTGGGGATTTCCTGAACTTGATGCTTATCTGGTAAATCCCAATGGATCTGCTTTCTGGGCATTTATCCAAGCTGACCTTGGGTCTCTTTGCATCCCCAGTCCTGCTAGTCAGCTGAAATGAGCCCTGCTCTTGCAGGTTAGCTGGCTGGACCTGGCTTTCGAGCAGGCAGCCCTCATCCACCCTCCCTAGGCTTCCTGTGAGCTCATCCCGTTTCATTTTGTTCCCTGCAAGCCTCCGGCGTGCCCGGACAGCGCTGCTCTCCCCGGCCAGCACGGCTGCCCTGCCTGCGGAGGCAGCGGCGGCCGGGGGGACGGAGCTGGGCGAGCGGGACGGGCAGCAGGGGTGTCTCCAGGAGCTGCGGCTGTATTTCGTTTCCCGAGGAGGGTGCACGCAGGAGGTGCTGGGGGTGCTGTGCCCCGTCAGTGCCTCCCTCTCGGGGCCCGTCGGCGCTGCCTGGGCCGGGCTCTCGCCGTGAGTCAGCCCCCGGCACCCGCGCTCTTCCTGTTGGGAGTGACTCAGGTGGAGCAGCCGATAAAAAACGCACGGAAAAAAGGCACCAGGGCAGCCGGTGCGCAGCCCCGCCGGAACGGGCGCCCGGTGCTCCCCGGCCCGAGCGATGGCCGAGCGCTGGCTCCTGCCCCTCGCCTGCCTCGCCGCGTCCCTCCTGCCCGCAGCCCCGAGCGCACGCAGCGGACAAGGTGAGGCTTCGGGGAGGGCGGCTGTTCCTGCTCTGATCCCGCCGGCAGACTGGCTCCAGCTCTCTCCCCGGGCTGGAGAGTGCTCCCTGGGAGCTGGCTTTGGGTGCCCGGCATGCTGCTAGGGCACTCTTCCCCTCCTGCCTTCGGGAGTGATGCTGGGTCTGTAGGTGCTTCTTGGTTTTCCCCCGAGGTTAAATGTCCTGCGAGCAGTTGTCTTTGTTTTGTCACTGGCATCTCCTTTCAATAACTTATTTATGTGCAATTACCTTGTTGCTGTCGGTGTAGAGCTTTGCTCCCGGGGTGGGATGCGTGTGTGAGCACGAGCATCTCCCAGGCAATGGCTGGTCTGCCCATCACTGCTGGCACCAAAACCTTCCCTGAGCCTGAAGAAGAGGTGGAAGCATTCAGGATCCAGTTTGCTATAATAACATCGTGGTGTCTGGATTTTGTGCGAGTCTGTGGGGCTCACAAGGTGCCACAGCCCCGCCGCATCCCATGGGAGACAGGAATCTCCTGTGGTCCATAGACTTGATAGTGAGCTGTAAAAATCCAGCAGATCCTCCTGCACATGCAAATCTCACATAGTGGAGAGTGTCATGTTTGGCCCAGTGGTAATTCAGCAATCAGAATTTCAGTTTCATTGGCCTGTAGTCTGGAGATGGGTATATTTGGCCAAAACCGAGTTTTCGCATGTATTTTGTAAATACTGGGTGATTTCACTTTTTTGATCTCTAGTACTGATGTTCTGAAATAAGCTTGCTGGGCTTGAAGTTGAATTTTATCCGTTTTAAATGTGGTGCAATGGGAAATAAGTGTTGAATAAGTGTTTTAGTTTGGGTTTTTTCAAAAGAAAAAAAAAAAAGACCTACTTTGCTTTACATGCTACTTGGGTTAATTATTACATCAACCTTAATTACATGCAAGTTTTAAAATACTGGTATAGATTCTTCCCCTGCTCCTTCCTGGCAGGGTGTGGGAAGCTGCTGGTTTCCCAGGGACTCTTGAACCCGTTTCTGTGTGTGTGTAAAGCCGACGGTCGATACCAGCCGTGGTTTTGTGCTGCAGCAGGCTTTGAGCGTGTTCGGTGGTGTGACCTAGTCTGCTGCTGGAGAAGGCCCAGGCAGGTCTTCCTGCAATGAGAAAGCTGTGAAGCTGGGCAATGGGGACACCCAGCCCTGGGGCAGCAGGTGGGACAGCCTTGTGGGTCACTGTCCCAAGGGCACAGAGCAGGGAATGGCTTGTATTGACATGGAGGCTTCATTGCTTGCAAAGCTCTGTTGTGCTCCTGATGGAAGGAAGGATCTTTGCAGGTTGACTCATGTACAGGGCTGTTGGATCCTCACAGACCCAGGGCCACCCTCATTGTCTGGTCTTGTGAATTTAAGGAGACAGTTTAAGAGGCCTGAAGCTGCCTGTCTCCTTCTCCGAGCCCTTCTGACGTGAGATTTCATCTCAGCACAGCCATCGAGCATTTTTCATGATTTATTCTGCGAGTGGGAGCTGGGGGAACGACATCCTGCTGGATGTGTGCCACGGGATCTCCTGCACCCTGACGTAGCACTGGAGAAACCCAACTGCAAAGCTTCTCCTCAATGGTGCCTGCTCTTTTCCATGGATGAGCTCAGAGCAGAGCCTCAGGGCACCTGGGTAGAGAAGTGATCCTGTCCTCAGTTGGTCCTCATCCTCCAGCAGCTCCTTTCTGCTCCATCTCATTGTCAATTCCAGTGCCTTGCTCTTGGTAAGGATTAGCCTGTCTGAGCTCCTGGGTTTCTGGGGGAGGACCAGGAGCAGACACACCAGTGTGGTGGTGGCACTAACCTGCCACAGGATCTTAAATGGTTTTGAACCAGTGAGAACTGGTTTGATTGTTCTAGGGAATTTGTTCTAGGGCTGGAGAGCTGGTTCCTAACATGCTGCAGCAATAGAGCAACACCTGAAGAAAAGTTTTCATTCCCTGGGGGAATGCTGCTCATGCCCGTAATTTAGCAACCCAGTAAATCCTCTGGATTGTGTAGACATAGGGTGATGCATGGGTGGAGTTCAGCTCAAAGATCCTTATGGGTCCCTTCCAACTTGAGATCTAGCTGGAGTGTGGAGGGATGGGGAGTGGGATCGACCCAAGTGAGATCTTTCTGCTGTGAAGGTGAGCACAAACACTTGAAGGAAGTCTCACACTGCTGCTCTCCGTGCAGGGCACGAGCACTTTGTGTTGAGTCCTCTGTGTTGTCCATGCCCTTTGGTCACTGGTGGTACTCTCTGAGGCTGGAGTTGCTTTCCCGCACCCTAGAGGCAGGAGTTCTGTGCCCACAGGTCCCCTCCCAGCAGGCTGGGGTGGCAGAAGTTCTCCTGAGCTTGCTCTTGGTCTCCCAGCAGCCAGACTGCAAGGGAAGAGCCGTGTTTGCTGAAGTTGGAAAAATCTCTCTCCCTGTTTGCTGGCGCATGAGGTCATCTCTCCTCTTGGCAGAGGCTCTGCTGAGTGCCTCCCTCTGGAATGCGGGGCCGATGGGTGTGTGGGAGGGCGGCGCCCAGGTGTGAGCACTGAGAGCAGGAGGCTTTGCCTGGTCCCAGGAATCACAGATGCAGAGGACTGGGATGTTGTACCCTGGGGCTGAGCTGTGCCAGAAGAGAGCTGGGAAGCAGGAGGTTCAGGGTGTACCCATGCACAGGTTTCTGCCCGTTTTCGGCCTCCCTCCACCACCTGTGCTCTCAGAGGTGACCTGAGCAGGGGTTGGGTAGCTGGGGACGGCCTTTCCTGTCCCAAGGAGGCCAGCAGTGAGCAGAGCTCCTCAGAGGGAGGTCGAGGCTCCCACAGCAGCATCAGGGTGGTTTGGAGCAGTTCCTCAGCAGGGTCTATGCCCCTCAGGACCTGATTTTTTCCCTTGGGATGTTTCTTTCTCCTGCCTGTCTTTGCCAACCATTCTCTCAGCTGTGCCTGCTCTCCTTGGTGATCCTGAGGAGCATGTCTGGAGTAAAGGTCCTCGGACTAAATGCTCCAGTACTGGCCGCTGAGGGATTGCCAAGTAAGTGAGAGGTGGCTTCAAGAGAGCAGCTGGACAAGGCAGTGTAGTGCTGGAGTGGACACATCTGGTGAGACGGCTGAGTCTGATGTTCAGAGGGACCATCTGTCCTGGCTGTAGAGGGATGCAGAATCTCATCCCTGTTCTTCCTGCCATCCCTGGTGCAGCAGTGTGGGCAACTGCAGCTTTTCTTCACGCTGAGGGAGGGTGGGGTGAGGTGACCTGTCCAATCCTGCCCAAACCTTTTTTGTTAATCTCCCTCTTGGCTGGCACGCTTCTGCCAAACTCCTTGGATCACCGACCACGCCTCATCTCCCTGCACTGCAGACCTGGGTGGGGGGACCTGGTGGAAGTTGGTTGAGCTTTTCCTACTGAGGTCACTCCTGATCAGAGGCCGGGTGAAACAAAGGATAACCTCAGGGATCTTTCCCTTTTTCCCAAAGTCTCCAGTAAGGTTAGCCATGCTTTTTTCAGGACAAGACTGGGGTTCTTAAAAACCATCCATGCTTATTCAATGTCCTGGTTGTGTTGCAAGTCCTGTGAAAGGATGGAGAACAGCCCTGGCCATCCTGTTGTGTGGATTGTGGCCACTTGGCTTGGGTTTGTCCTTCCTGAGCAGGGAAATTGGGCATTCTTCCCCAGTGTGGGGATGCAGAGCACGGTGTGGGCACCAGTGGCATCGGGGTGGCTGATGGACACAGACATGGGGACAAACACAGAGATGTGGGGAAGGGGCTCGCTGTTAGCAGAGCGGGACGGGGAGGTTTGCACCGCCTGCACTTGTTCCTTGCCCCTCAGGGTGGGATTGCTGCCGGCGCCTTCATCTCTATTCATCATCTGAGACGTCTCTCTGCTCTCCTCTCCCCAGTCTGTGACTGCAACGGGATGTCCAGGCAGTGCATCTTCGACTGGCAGCTCCTGAGGGAGACGGGGAACGGGTACCGCTGCCTCGACTGCCTGGGCAACACGGAGGGCGTGCGCTGCGAGCGCTGCAAGGACGGCTTCTTCCGACGGCACGGGGAGCGGTGCTGCCTGCCCTGCCTCTGCCACGCCTGGGGTACGTGCACAGCTGCTGGGTGGGGCTGGGGGCCGTAAGGCACCTGCTGAGCCCCTGGGCAGGTCGGGCTCTGGGTCCCTACGTACCCCAGACCACAGGTTTCAAGACCCACCTGCCCTCTGAAATAATCACAAACTCACAGAATGATTTGGCTTGGAAGGTGCCCATCCCAACCTCTCCCTCCTGTGTTTCTGCAGGTTCCCTCAGCACACAGTGCGACAGCAATGGCCGGTGCCGCTGCAAACCTGGAGTGATGGGGGACAAGTGTGACCGGTGCCAGCCGGGCTTCGAGCCCCTGTCCGAGGCCGGGTGCAGGAGGAGCGGGCAGTGAGTGCTGGCCGCCCTCGGTGGCATGGGGCCAGGGGGAGGGCCAGCCTGCAGAGCTCTCCTGGGGCCTCTGCTGGCTGAGAACACCTCCTGCAAAGGCAGGGTTGGTTTCATGGCAGCTCACTGACAACCTTAAGCCAACCATGCTAGGAGAGAGTGGGCTTGAGTGAGGCTGGACCTCTGTGCCAACCTGCGGGGCTTGGTGTCCTGCAACACCATCAAAATCCGAACTTAGCCATTCTCTGAGGTGATGGTTTTATTACCCAGATAATGCCCAGCAGGTGACAGCCATGTAAAACAAAACCTGCCACCGTGGGGCTGTCTCGTGTCGGTGCCACTCACAAGGAGATGTGCATGCAAAAATCAACCCCTTCCTTTGCATGAAGCCGTGTTTAAACACCTTTAGAAATGTTTCTGATCTGACTTCCTCAGCTGTGTCCTCTTCTTCCTCACCTCACCCCGCCATTGCTTCTTTGGGACTGCTGGCAGTCAAAGAGTGTTGGTGAGAGAGGGCTGCCTACAGCCCTGCTGCCGTGCCTGGCTCCTGCCCGAGCCTCCCTGGGGTGGTGCTGCTTGGTGGAGCTCAGCCAAGGTCTGTTAAACTCAGCCAGGGTTTATGAAGCTCAGCAGAGCTTCATTTTGTGCTTCTAGGAGGTTCTGATGCTCTGGGATGCCCTGGATCAGTAGCAATGGGCACTGGCTCAACCTGGCACCCATAGTGCTGCAGATTCCATAAAGAGCTGGCTCTGCTGCTTACTTCCCCACTCCTTGCATGGGAATGGTAGCTGGGAGGGTTCTCCGCTGTCTTGTGTGGTAGCAGGAAGCACTGAGCTCCCAGGCCAAGCTGGAAATCCAGGTAGAGGCTGCCTCTGTACCTTTTCAGGAGCCTGCAATGCGAGTGTGACCCGGCGGGCAGCGTGGGAGACTGCCACTCCGGCCGCTGTGTGTGCAAGGAGAGCGCCACCGGAGAGCGCTGCCAGAGGTGGGTGTCAGGAGGATGTGCTGGACACTGCCCGGCACAGCTTCCTTCTGTCTGCAGTTGCATCCCTGGAAGTTCAAGTCTTAGAATGGTTTGGGTTGGAAAGGATGTTAGAGCTCATCTCATTCCACCCCCTGCCATGGGCAGGGACCGCTTCCACTATCCCAGGCTGCTCCAAGCCCCATCCAGATTGGCCTTGGACACTTCCAGGGATGGGGCAGCCAAAGGTTCTCTGGACAACCTGGACCAGTCCCTCACCACCTCACAGGACAGTTTCTTCCCAGTATCCAGTTGAGCCCTGCCCTCTGTCAGGCTGAAGCCATTGCACACGCCCATCCTGCCATCCCAGCCTGGCGATGACCTCGAACTCTGCCATGGCTGTATTGCATCAGAGGGATGGTTGTGTGGGCCAGTAAAAGGAGAAAACGACTTGAACATTGTCACCTTCTTGCATTTTCCCAGGTGCAAGCGACACTTCTATAACCTGGACGCCAGAAACCCTGCAGGGTGCTCCCCCTGCTTCTGCTACGGGCACTCAGCCACATGTGTCAGTGCGGACAACCACAGTGTCCACAACATCACCTCTACCTTCCAGCAAGGTGAAGCCCAGGCAGGACATCCCTATGGCTCCTGGGCGTGTTTGCCATCCCTTCTCTTTGATGGGCTGGAGGAACCACGTGGTTCACATTCCTGCTAGAAGTCAGCCTTGGGCTACACGTGCTCCTTGTGTGCTCATCCAAGCTGCCCATGGCTGCAACAACCCTGCTTTGATGGGATGGCTTGGTTACAGGCAGAAGTAGGGTCCAAGAGTTGGGGGGAGCATGGGATTCCTTCATTATGTCTTTCCTGCTCCTTGGAAGGAGGCCTCTATGCCCAGCCTGGCTGATTTACAGATGTGTGGACACAGGGATACCTGTGCTGCCCCCTCAGAGGTCAGGGGTGGGAAGCTGGAGAGTTTTGATAAGACACGGCTTAAGAAAGTTGCTGGAATCCTAGAAACACCTTTCCTGTCCACGCTGACTGCTCCTTGTTGGTGCTCCAGGTACTGAGGGCTGGCAAGGTGTCCATGAAAGCGGCTCCCCAGCCCAGCTCCAGTGGTCCCCGCGCCACCAGGATGCCTTCATAGTGGCAAGGAGATTGGAGCCAATATACTTCGTGGCACCTGGTAGGTGTGGGATCAGTGGTGGACAGAGTGAACCCTTTGCTTGGTCTGATCCTGTGAACTGAGCCTTTAGGAGGAAGGCAAGATTTTAAGCCTTTGATTTTCCCTTTGCAGCAAAATTCCTGGGGAACCAGCAGCTGAGCTATGGCCAAGTGCTCTCCTTCGATTACCGCCTGGACCGAGGGGGACGTCAGCCATCTCCGCATGACGTGGTCCTGGAAGGACATGGCCTGAGAGTCACTGCCCCCTTCTTGCCCCAGGGGAAGGTCCTGCCCTGTGGCATCAGTCAGACGTACACGTTCAGGTAAAGCGGGAAGCTGGGGTGTTTGGGGTAGGGGCAGCAAGAATGGTTGCAGCTTCAAGGAGCTCCTGGGTTCGGCTGTGATCCCTTGGAGGTGGCAAATGGCTGCCTGGTTTGGGCTGGATGCATCTCAGGTGCTTCTGTCCTGGTTAAGGAGGTCACTCTGTGAGAGGGGCAGCAGAAAATGTGGCTTGAGGTTGGGTTGGATTCTCGGCTCGGGATCAGTTGCATGCATGGATGTCATTGCCCAAAGGCTTGAGCTCCCAAGAGGGAGATGGGCGAGGGCTGCTGCATTTTTTAGAGGAGGCATCTAATTTTTTTTTAAACCAGTTCCACTTCCCCCTCTCCCACGGCAGGCTGGATGAGCACCCAAGCAGCAAGTGGAGCCCAAGGCTGAATCACTTTGAATTTCGCAGGCTGCTGGGAAACCTGACAGCCCTCTGGATCCGAGCCACCTTTGGGGAGTACAGTAAGTGCAGAGAGAGCTTGCAAGCACAAGGTTGGCTTCTCCTCGTTGTTGGAGACAATGAGTCTCTGGATGGATACTTTGCTAAAATTTATTAAAAGATAAAAGTAATAATAAGTGCTCCAAGGGGGCAAAATTAAATTGCAAAGAGATTGAGCAGGATGGCAACTGATTCAGCTGCTCCATTTGCCCATGGGCATTGCACTAGAATGTGCGACCTGTGCAGATCCTGGCTGCGGGGGTCGTGCGGGTGGAGCTGCTGTCCCCCGGGGGTGACTGGCTGTACCTCCCTCCAGGCACCGGCTACATCGACAACGTCACCCTGGTGTCGGCTCAGCCCGTCCCCGGCGTCCCCGCCCCGTGGGTGGAGCACTGCCAGTGCCCGGAGGCGTACCGGGGGCAGTTCTGCGAGAGCTGTGCCCCTGGCTACCGCAGAGACACCCCTGGCCAGGGGCCCTTCAGCATCTGCGTGCCCTGCAATTGCCAGGGGGGAGGAATTTGTGATCCCGACACTGGTAAGAGAAGCCACCACCATGCTGTGCTAGTAGGCTGTATGGGAATGCAGGAAAGCTGCCTGTGTCCCAAGAATTGAGCTGGGGGGGGTCGAGACCACTGACTTCACAGAAATTTCTTCACAGAAGGGGTCATTAGATATTGTAAGGGGCTGCCGAGGGAGGTGGTGGAGCCATCATCCCTGGAGGTGTCCAGGGGAGGACTGGACGTGTCACTCAGTGCCCTGGGCTGGTTGACGAGGTGGGGATCTGCCACAGGTTGAACTCAATGATCTTGGAGGGCTTTTCCAGCCTTAATGATTCTGTGATTTTGTGACTCTGTGATTCCATCCATGATCATGATTCTGTGACTTCGGTCTGAAATGTGGGGGCCATCTGAGACAAAACTCCCCAGAGTCTAGAAGCACTGCAGTCAGATGCATTTGGATCAAATTAGTTTTAGATGATGCATGTTGGAGAGAGATAAAACATCTCCTGCTGCCCAGATAGCAATATTGCTTCACTTCTGGCTTCTTAGTTGAAAGTTAAGCGTGGCAACTCCTCAGGCTGGACAGAATTTGAGCAACCTGGTTTAGCTGAAGAAGTCCTTACCTATTCCAGGGGAGTTGGACTAGATAACCTTTAAAGGCCCCTTCCAATGCAAACCATTTCATGATTTGATATGGTGCATGGTATGGGCATGGTGGGGATCTGAAGAGGTCTCGTGGGGGTTGCTGGACCATGGGTGCTTGTGTTGCTGTGACTGGAGTGGTGGAGAACATCCCACCAGGAATGTGAGTAAGCTGCCCTAAGCCCATTCCTTGCGCCTCCAGGTGAATGTTACTCAGGAGATGAAAACGTGGGCAATGGTGTCAGCTGCCCCTTCGGCTCCTACCGAGACCCCCGGCAGCCGCACGGCTGCAGGACCTGCCCCTGCGGGCTCGGCCAGGGCTGCTCCGTGGTGCCAGGCAGCGAGGAGATCATCTGTGACCACTGCCCTTCTGGAGCTGCTGGTAATGCCGTTCTCCTTGCTTCTGCTCTGCCTTTTCCTACAGGGATGCTTGGAGCTGGGCAGATCCACACCATCCTCTCAGCCCAGCTTGCCCACGGCACTGCTACTCCTGCCTGTGGTGGGGTGTTTGAGCCCCAAGGGCTGGGTAAACACACCTTGTCCTGCTCTGGGAAAAGTTCTCATCTAAATGTAACATGGATGGAGAAAGGATGGGTGGGAGAGGGAGTGGAACAGAAAATAAGGAAAAAACCAAATAAGAAACGACTTGTGCAAGGTCAGTTGTGGCACCCAGCTTTCGAGAGCACGTGTGGGGCATCATGTGTTGGCCATGGTGGTCGTGACAGCAGAGCAGCTGTTGTGCCAACCCTGATGGGGCTGAAGACCCCCATTTCTGTGGGGCACAAGCAGCAAGGCAGCTTCTGCCCCCTGGGCACAAGCATTAACTTCTCATCTCTCCCAGGTGCCAGTTGTGAGTACTGTGCTGATGGTTATTTTGGAGATCCAGCGGCTTCGCAGCCCTGCCAGCTCTGCCAGTGCAATGGCAATGTGGAGCCCAACGCCGTGGGCAACTGCGACCGCCGGACCGGGGAGTGCCTCAAGTGCATCTACAACACCGCCGGCTTCTACTGCGACCGCTGCAAGGACGGCTTCTTCGGGAACCCCTTGGCCCCGGACCCCGCGCACAAGTGCAGAGGTGAGACCCAGGCACTGTCTGAGCTGGGGATGGGTAAGAAAATCCATGACCCACTGTGGAGTGGTTTGATGGGAAGGGGGATGCTGGAAAGTGGGAATGGTGAGCAGGAACCACAGCACAGGGCTAAATGGTGGGAGGAAAGCAGGGAGAGATGTGCTGAGGCTTGAGGTGGGGCCGGGCCCCCCCTAACCTGTGTCACTTCGACCTGCAGCCTGTGCCTGCGACTCAGTTGGCGCCGAGCCCCTGAAGTGCAGGAGTGACGGGAGCTGCATCTGCAGACCTGGCTTTGAGGGTCCCCGCTGTGAAGAGAGTGAGTGCCCAACTTG
Source organism: Orthonyx spaldingii (assembly GCA_013397795.1). Classification (NCBI taxonomy): domain Eukaryota; kingdom Metazoa; phylum Chordata; class Aves; order Passeriformes; family Orthonychidae; genus Orthonyx; species Orthonyx spaldingii. The sequence goes on from VZTJ01005911.1 coordinate 413,027, forward strand.
CTATGGCCAGGTGAAAGTGCAGGTGAGCATCTGTGCCAGCCCCAGGGCCACTGAGCAGCAAGGACTGCAGTGATTCGCTCACCCTCAGTGTCTCCTCCTGTCCTCCTCAAGCATCTTCTCCTGGTGCAAGTGAAATGTGAATTCAAACCTCGGCTTTGTGCCCGATTCAACTGATCCCTTGTGCCCCGTCCTAAAATGAGCCTTCATGAGCCTGTCCTCAGGCCTGACTGTGGCCCTGGTTCCCACCCTGCTCTTTCCCCCTTGGGTTTGGTGTCCCCCTGGCTGAGGGCCTGGTCTGTGGTTGCAGGTGGAGCTGTACCTGCGGCAGCTGGCAGAGCTGGAGCTGCTCTTCTCGGAGGTGCAAGCTGGCGGTGGCACCGAGAGCCAGGAACTGGAGGGGAGGATGCTGGTGGCTGAGGAGACGCTGCGGACCATCCTCAGGGAAGCCCTGAGCCTGCAAGGTACCACCTGCCCACCGCCCTTGGATGGGGCCATCTGGGCTGTATCAGGGAGGGTTTTGCTGCCTGGGCCTTTTTGCTCAGCAACGAGTTTTTCTTCAGCCTTTCTCTTTCCTTCTCACCAGCCTCCAACAGGTCTCTGGAAGGCCACGTAGCCAGGATGAAGGGGCAGGGGTCCAGCTCCCAGAGTCGCTTGGATGAGATCAAGGCAACGGTGGAGAGACTGAGGTCTCTGGGGAGCCAGTATGAGAGGCAGGTGCAGGAGACCCGGCAGCTGCTGGAGAGAGCCAGGCTGGACCTGGATCGCAGTGGTGCCGCTCTCCGCCGGGTGGTAAGAACATCCTCGTGTGACACACTCCTAGTCCAGCCCAGGGCTGGGGGGAAAAACCAACAGAGAAAGCAAGGATTTAAAGAATTACAGATATTCTTTTGTGAATGTAGGTGTTCTGGTGGTCCTTTCTTTGGGGTTGGGACATGGAGAGGAGCTGGCAAGGGTCTTTGAGGGCGGTGGAGGTTTAACATGCTGTAGTTGCCTCTTTCACTGCCAAGTTGGATGGAAGGCAGAGAAGAACACTCACACCTCTCTTCCTTCCTCCCTCCTCAGACCATTCCTGTTTCAAGCTTTCCCGGGGGCTCAAATCAGTTCTTGCTGCTGGCCCAGGAGTCTCTGAAACTGGCCAATAGGTGAGTTGCTCCCACTGTCAGCTGAGAGAGAGGGGAGGGGAACTGAAATCCTGCTGGATGCTAAGAAGGTCCTTTTTGGAGAGTCCTTGCCTAGGTTCTGGTTGACAGCTGCCACAGCCTCTGTGCCAGCCCTGGAGCAGGGGAAGATGCAGCTGCTGGGCTGTCTTTGCTGACCTCTAGAGTTGTTCTCAGCTGTCTTTGAGGGTGGTGTTGGATGTGATTTAGAAACGTCTTTGGGATCAGAGTTTGACCCTTGGATGTCCAGTTGGAACAGGGAGTTTCTGCCCTCCCCAGTGCTCTTCTATCCTTGGGAGATGAAGGAGGAACAACCAAAATACGGGTCCCCTTGGCAAACATGCTGTGTTTCCCGAGGGGGTGCGATCTAGCGTCGGTGAATGCACCAGTAAAGGAAGTTGGTGGAGAAAACCTGGGTGGGAACCCTTTCTGACAAGCCCCTGCTCTGTGCTCTGCAGCCACACACAAGCAGCCAATGCCATTGACCAAGCTGCAAAGGCGGCACAGGAGGACACGCAGCAGGCACTGGAGCTCCTGGGTGCGGCCACTGGAGGAGAAGCCGCCTCGGGCTCCCTGCCTGGGCTGCTCGGGAGGTGAGCACGGGCTGCCCTGGCCTGAGTGTCGTATGTGGATGTGGGAGGGAGGAGGGGGGTGGCCAAGAATCCGGGCCCACTTCTGTGCCTCCCCGTTTGAGCTGCAGAAATGTGCAGTTGGAGGCAGGGAATTCACTGGCACGTCTGAGGGGTGGAGATGGAGGGTCACCAGCTCTGTGGAGCATTTGCTTCCCACCTCACAGCCTGCAATGCTCCTGGGGTCCTGCCTGGAGCTGGGGGAAGGGGTTTAACACCACATGTGTGAACAGGCTTCTGGGGATGATTTCCATGTGTGGTTGAAAATCTGGGCTGGGTTTAGCCCGAGGGTGAATTTAAGCCCATAGTGGCTCTTTTGGCCAGACTTGGCCTCTCCAGAACCCACTGTGGTGGTGCTGGGACTTTGCACACCACGGGTGGGATGTGAGCAACAGCCTTGAGGGAAGTTAAGAAGTTGGGCAGGGATGTGCAGGAGAAAACCTACAGTGGTAGGGCAGGGACTGGCAGAGCCACCATGGAACCTGTGAGGGTTCAGCTCTGTGAAACAACCTTTGGTTTTGGAGCGGGAGTAAGGAGCCAGCAGATGCCCTGCTCATTAGAGGGACTGGGATGGAGGGAATTGGAGGGACTGGGATGCAGGGAATGTTTGCAATTGGCTTTTTCTGTGCAATAAATCTGTGTGGGGCCTTGGAGAATGTGAACGAGTCCGTGTAGACGGCAGTATTAATGCTGGGGTGGGAGGCTGGCAGCTTGGCTGGTGCCAGGCTCTCCAACCTCACATCTGTACAGGTACGAGGATCTCAAGGCGCTGGCTGGAGACCTGAAGGCTGATGCTGTTGGAATGGCCTCCAAGGCAGACAGGGCTTATCAGGGCAGCCTGGTGCTCCTCAGCTCCCTGTCCCACCTGGTAGAGACGGACATCGGGTCCTTTAAGGTGAGGGCTTTGTGCCTGTCAGACCAGGAGATGCCCTTTTGCTCTTCATGATGCCCTCCCTGCTATCCTACCACCAACTCAGCCCTTCCCAGGGCTCCATCCCTGTTGGAGAGCCACTAGATAGGCATCTTCCTACCCTTTTTCGCCTTTTGCCCATGGTTCCTGGTGGGCACTGGGGAGATGCTGGGAACCCCATGGTGTCTCTGTTTCAGGAGGAGGCCTCGAGGCTGAAGCAGGATGCAAGTGCCCTGCTGGGCCTGGTGGACACCTCTCTGGCCCAGTACCAGGGGCTGCAGAGCCGCGTGGGGCACTGGGAGGAGGAAGCCAAGCAGCTGCTGCAAGGGCAAGAGGGCGAGAGTGCGGTAAGAGGTTGGCTGGTGGGGGTGGGGACATCCCCAACAGGAGCTGCAGCCTTGGGGGGATGACTGTGGTTCCACCACTGTCCTTGCCCGGCTGTCAAAGGCAGCTCTGCCTGTCTGCTGCAGGGTTGCACCCTTCCTTGGGGCTGGTCTTCAGACCTGTGTGTGCAGGGAGCTGCTTGCTGGTGCAGGGCCTCACCTGCACGTCTCCTCTGTGTAAGGCAGGTTGAAGGCCTGCTCCTGCAAAGATTAGAGCTAGGATGACTTGGGGTGGCTGGAGCTGGCTGAGGAGCACCGACACAAACTTCTGATGGCAGATCAGGCTGTGGTACTCTTGATTAAGGGGCAAGAGCAGGCATTTGGGAACAGACTGATGGGTCTCTTCCAGCCCAGCTCCTCCCAGACGGCGCTGGGACTGTGTGATGCTCCCATACCATGTCCTTCACCCACTCCTTGTGTCCCTTGGTACATTGCAGAAGCTGATGCAGCTGCTGTCCCGAGCCACCCTCGCCAGGAGCACAGCCCTGCAAGCCGTGAGCGCTGGCAACGCCACCTTCTACGAGGTGGAACAGATCCTCAAGAACCTCAAGGGTAACATCCTAGAAACCCTTCCTTTTCCTTTCCGTGTGGGATCTCACAAAGACAGTATGGCTTCATTTCCACGTGTGTTTCTTCCAGAGTTCAACCTGCAAGCAGGAGACAGGAGGAGGGAAGCCGAAGATGCCATGAGGAGGCTGCCCATTGTCAGCAGCATGGTCGCCAGTGCCAGGGAGAGGACGGACCGAGCCGAGGGGATCCTGGGCAGCGCCGCTTCCCAGTCGAAGGCAGCCAGCAGCGCAGTGGGGGAGGCGAAGGAGATCACCACGGGGATCCAAGAGGTGAGGACAGCCTCTGGTGCTGTTGCTGTTGCAAAAGGATTTGGAAGGGGAAAAACACGGAAGAAGAGGAGATGGTTGGCAACTTCATGATGGACCTGCTGGGTTAATTTTTGAGCTGAAGTTTCTCCACAGTGGGTCCTGCAGATACCAGTTTGGCTGTAGATCATCTCTGCAGGCACATTTCTTCCATGAGGCTCTCTGTGGCATCTCGCTGTAGCTGCCTTTCAGCGATCAAGGGGGTTTTTCCACTCTTGCAGCCAGAGTCACTGGCAGGCTTGTGAGGTCCCAAAACTGGTGTTTGTGGGTTCAGCTCCCAGATGTGTGTTGTAATTCCTCAGGGATTTACTGATGTGTGAGGGAGGGATTGAGCCATGGACATAGAAACAACTCTCTGGAGTAACTGGTGGGAGAACGCGAGGACAGCTTGTGATACTTTTGTAGAAAGAACCAGTTTCTACCAGCTCCCTATTCCAGTGCACCCAGAATGATTTCGGCTGTGCTCTGCCCCTCTGAAAGTGCTTTTTATTTCCCTAGGAGATTGCCCAGCTGAAAGAGGAAGCCAACAAGACGGCTGACGGCGTCCTCGCCCTGGAGAAGGCAGTGGCCACCCTGCGACACAAGGCCAAGGAAGTGGATGATGAATTTGAGAGGAAACTCGCGGAGGTTGAGGCGGATACTGCTGTGATAGAGAAGGTGGGTCCCCACCTCCCTTGCCCTGTCCCCTTCCCTTTTGACTTGTGGGCTTGGTTTCACCTTACAGCTGCTGCCTTTCCTCCTTCAGACAGCTCGGGAAGCTCAGAGGGCCCATGACAAGGCTGGCCAGGCAGGGGCAGCTGTGCAGCAGATGCTGAGTACCCTGGAAGAGCTGCTGCATCTGATGAGTAGGTTTTGTGATGCCACTGTGGGATGTGGATGGAGACAGGTCTGCACTGGGGTCTAGGCAGGGCTTCTGGGAGTTTAGTGGGTAGCTGAGTTATGTGATGCACTTGAATAGGCTGGGCAGCAGGGTGGAGATGAAGTATCTAGAAAGATCCAGTCCTCAGCCTCCATCCATGCTTTCCTATTCCTTGTTTTCCTTCTGTGCAAAAGACCAGCCTGGCAGTGTGGATGAGGATGGCCTGAGGCAGCTCGAGGCGAACTTCGACGAAGCCAAAAGCAGAAGCAAGCAGCTGAGGGCGGAGATGTCGGAGCTGGAGGAGACGGCTGCGCTGCAGAAGGCTCAGGTGCGCACTCTGGAGAGCAGCATTGATGACATCCTGGCTGATATTAAGAACCTGGACAATATCCAGAAGAGTCTTCCTCCAGGCTGCTACAACACAAAAGCCATTGAGTTGCCATGAGCGAGCTCTGGAAAGCCTGCAGCACCTGCCAGGCTGAAGGCAGACGGGCCTCCCCAAATCTGGCAGAACTGGCTGCATTTGGTTGTGTTGAACTGATCCTTACCCTCCAGATCAGTGTGGCAGATGAAGCTCACAGTGTCCCGCTGGCCCTGGAGAGTCCCTAATTTTTCAAAGTGCTCCGTCCCTCACTCATGGGAGGAAGGAGACTCCTGGTTTGTGAAGGTGCTGCTGTCTGAAGAACAGCCCATTCCTACAATATTTCGCTGAGGTGCAGATGAGTATTGCTTGTCAACCTTGTGAGTTTGCACAGTTTGGAGCCTGAAGTTCATGACCGAGAGGCTCTCCATCACCTGTGGATACACTGTCCTGGTCCAGCACACGCAGAAGGACTAGAGTCTCTGTCCCTGCTTTTGACACTGCCACTACCAGCTCCTCCTCCTGTTCTCCACGGGGTTTTCCTCACCTTCAGCAGCTCAGGAGGCAGGGAGCAAGCAGCATGAGAGGCTGCTGGGGGAGATGAGTTCTGAGTTGTGGCACTGGTGATGCTTCATGTGGTGTCTCCTCCCAGGCTGGCAGTCCTCTCCTTGCTGGGAGTGGTGCTGACATGCTGTGCCTCTTGTGCCTGAGAACCCCGTCCCATCCTGCTGCAGTGCCTGTAACCCGATTTCATTAGTTGAAAAACACTGAAGATGTCTTGTATGTGTCTCCACCTCTGGTTTGGTGCTGCCTGCCCACCCTCCCTCCCTCCCTGTGCTGGATGTTTCTGAGGGGTGACCATCACCACTAAGGTAGTTCTCCACAGGGGCTTCCTGCTGTTCATCTCAGCAGAGCTCGGAGGAGCCAAAGACCACAGTGCTCCCTTCACCCTTCACTGCAGCAGTCGTGTGGGTCCACCTGCATTCTGGCACTGCTCCCACCTTCCTTCAGATGCCACGCAGGGGAAAAAAGATTCAGGGGAAACAAGTGCTACCAGGTGCTGGAACCTGAAGCTCTGCCAAAGCCCCTGCCCTGCGTGGTGGTGAAAGAGGAGGTCCCGGATGGAGGAGGACACTGGATTCACTCAGCCACCCCTCCTTATCTCTCGGGTCTCTGATAAAGCAGCATCTGTGCTTTTGCTTCATGATATACCAAGTGTTATGTCTGCTTTACACTTTTATTTAAGTGAGATGTATGCTAGCCCTTGGCATGTGTCCCTTCTCCTGTTGTACAGCATAGGGACAGCTATTAGGGACCTGACTATTTTTCCATGAGTTGGGTTTTTTTGAAAGGTAGGAGGTCAATAAATGTTGAATACTTTTGGCTAGATCTTGCCTACCGCTTTATTTTTTCAGGCTCCCTCACTCAGGGGGATTTGGCCATGGGTTATCCCAGCAGTGCAGGTATTTGCTCTCCTTGTGCTGACTCGGTCTTGGGGCTGTTTTAAAATCACACCAGTAACATCTCTGTTTTGTTTTGTTTATTACATAATTTAAACATTTTGCTGATAAAGTATTTTTTGTCAATGACTGTTTTTTCATATAGCAACAGAAAAAAAAAAAAAGGCTCCAAAACTTTTGACAAAGGTGAAATTGGTGGCATGGCAACTTCAACCCCTTTCCCTCCCCTTTTATTTATTTTCTTTCCCCAAAAGACGTTTGAAGTTCATTTCACTTTCAGCAAATGGCACTGTTTAAAAGTGGAGGTTCAAAGACCAAAACCCACAAATTTCTTCCCACACCTGCCCTGCACCCTGGACACCCCGATCCTCACCTCCCCAGCGGTCACATGGATCATCACAGATGACTATTTTCTTCCCATGCCCACCCAAAGATATTTTTCCAAACCAGTCCCAGAGCTGAAGGCCCCATTACAAACCCCCCATCCCTCCCCCCATCCTGTGAGTTTTACTGAGCGAATACACAAAGGTAAGAGCAGTAGGACAGAACAAACTCATCATCCCCACCACAGCTAAGCCTTGTCATCCCAAACACATGGAGCAGGAGGCCATGGCATCCCCGTATTCCCTCCCGTGTACCTGAGGCAGGGAGGGAGGGAGGGAGGGAGGATCAGAGATGGCTCTTGGACGTGACACTTTCCTTCTTTCTCCATCTCCTTTGTTTCATTTTCTGTGTCTTTCCTTGGGGAAAACCCACTGCCTTTGCTCTGCCTTCAGAGGTGTCACTCCCCAGGAGGTTCAAGTCTCTCTGTGTGTTTTGGAGGCTGGCTGCCACCATTGCTGCTTCTCCGGCTCGGGGCTAAGAAACACAGAGGACATCTGGCGAGGCGGGGAGGCTGCTGTCTGGGATAACTCGTGTGTTGGGGTGGAGAGGGAGGCAAGGCTGACAAACAGAAGGTGTGAGAACAGTGGGCAGAGAGGAGCCCAGCGAGTGGCTGACACACACTGGGTGTCTCAGGATGAGGTGTCACCACCGAGGGAGCTCGGTGGGGTGGTGGTGGTGACCAGCTCAGACTGGCTGAAGGCTTCCCTGGAGCAGAGTCCCCCACACACTTGCCACCTTCTCTGCTTTGGCATCTCCATATCTCCTCATCCTACGGGATACGTATGCAACCACCTGGAGATACCAGAGCTGGCACTGAGGGACTCAGCTGCCAAATTTAGAACAGTTCCCAAACAAATCTCCCCATGCAGAAGGAAATCCCTGACAAGGAAAGACCTCTTCTGGCTTTTGGGTGAGTCACATCACTTCTGTCCTTCTGGGAAGAGCTGTGCCCTCCTGAGAAGTTGTCAGCTACTGCTCCTAAAATCCTGTCTGCTACAAGGACCCTGTGGCTGTGAGTTCCCTTGTTTGTCCAAAGCTGCTTGCTATTCCAGGGATGCCAGCGGCACCCAGCAGGTCACCAAATTTAGCACCAAGTCCCACCTTTGGAGCTCGTATGACAGCTGCTTGTGACCCTCTGTGGACTTTTAAGGGACAAAATAAAAGAAATTTCACATCTTTCCTTGGAACACCCTGGAGGACTCTCAGCCACAGGCAGCAGGGCTCTACCCAAAGTGATACAAGGTTACAGTGAGCAAAGAGAGAGGAGAAGGTGAGGGCTAAACCTTCCTCCTGGCTGTGACCTTCCCCAGCACCTGTTCAGGGTCCTTGTGCCCTAGGGATGATCAGCAGGACACGGGCCTGCTCCAGCAACCCTCCTCTCCAGAAGACTTCAGTAACTGCTCCGCGTTACCTGTCCTGCTTTTACTGTGAGCATTTCCACTAAGCTCCATCCCCGGCATCTGGAGGCACATCACAGGCAGGAGCAGGAGCCTGGCTTGTCCCAGGGGATGTGCAAAGTAGCCACGGCTGGTTTGGGAGGGGGAAATTATCATGCATTTAATGAACTCGTCAAGGAGAGGAAGAGAGTGGGAGTGGCAGGAGAAGACAGAGCGAGCAGAAATGGAGATCTGGAGGCTAGAGGACGGGGATGGACCCAGCCAGGTTTGGGGCAAACTCTTACCAGAGGCTTTGGCTTACCACCTGCTTCTTTCTACCTCATTTCTTGGCTCCATAAATGGCAGATCCCTTTCTAGGTGCTGTGGGATGTCCTCTCTGATACTGGGCCAGAGTAGAACATCACCCCAACTTCACTTGCCTAGGGGGTGGCTTGAGTCCTTGCAGCCAAGGGAAGGTGAGACATGACATTCTCCCCATAATGCTTCAGCAGCAGTGCTTGCCAAGGCCTCTGCTCCCCTTCAGAAATGCCCTCTCCCTGACTCTTCAGGGGCAGGAGGAAGATTTTATTAAGCTGGGTTGTCCTACGGTCGGCCTGAGGAGGGCACAGAACTGGTTGGGTTACAACTGCCCGCTGCCAACCAGGGCTTAGTTGGTCACTGTGTTGAGAGGCCCAAAGGGCTCACACTAAAGCTACTTAATAAAAAAAAATCCACCCAGCTTTATTGAGCTTGTGTAAGATGATGCAGAAGAGGCAGCCTGCTCTGAGCACGATGGGAAGACAGACTGGGGGGACCATTCCTCAGGGGCACAGTGGGAGTACACAGAGCATGTCTCTCCCTGACCAGCCCCTCCTCCCTCCCCACGCACGCAGGGCAGGGCAGTACCCCAGAAAAAGAGACCAAACCGTTCCCTGGACATGGCTGCATAACAGAGCGTTGGTGCTGGGGGTGAGAGACAGACAAAGGCAGGAGGCCATGGGACGGGGAGAGAGATGGAGACACATGAGAGAGAGAAAAAAGAGTGATAGGGAGCTGTAGGCAGGTGGGACATGAGCGCTGTCTCGCTGCAAGGCCTCGGGCACCTAGCCAGAGGCATTGATGTAGAGCTGGCTCTTGAGGATGTAGTCAATGACGGGCTGGCAGAGGTAATCCACGACATGTCCATCCCCGTGCTGCAGGGCCAGTCTGGGGGCATGGGGAGAGAGAAAGGTGTCAGAGCCTACTTGGGTGGGTCAGGCGCTCCTGCAAATGGAGGGGCTGGTGGGGGACACCCCACTCACTGCTCTGTAGTGGGAGTAGCCCTGCTTGACCCACCTGCTTTTGGTGGAGCTGACAACCGACATGGGGTGGTTTGAGTCATCCTTCACCACCAGGATGTTGTTCTGCAGGGAAAGAGGAAAACAGGAGTGAAGGCATGGCTTGAAAGTGGATATCTGTGCTGCCAGCCTCCCCACCCTGCTGCGTGGTGACCCAGTGCTCATCCCACCCAACAGCTGAGAGCATCTGACCCTGAGGTACTTTGTGTCCCATGACAGAAGTGTCTCCCTGGGCAAAGGGAGACTGCAGGTCCTCTCACAGCCTTCCCTGGCCACGTGTGCACCCACTCACTCACTTTGTACTTGCGGAGTATGGAGGAGTGGTTCATGATTCGCTCGGGGTCTGCTCCATCCCGGGGCACCACCACGATCCCAAACTCCCCGACGATCACTTCCATCTGGGAGCAACACAAAGTGTGGAGAGCTTTATAGCCACCCCACAAAAAACCTGCCACTGTCTGCCAACCCCACCCTGCCCCATGAAAGCTGGACTGGGGTCCAGAGGAAGATGGAGAGTGATTTTGAGGCTATGTCAACAGCCTTTGGCAGAAACATGGAATTATCCAGGCAAGCGGCCGGCAGTAGATGAAATAAAAGGCACAGGGTTAAATCCTATTAGTAGATGTTGAGGTCAGGCTTTGAGGAGAACTTGTGGTAGGAGGCAACTGCAGAAGGGTTTGCCCAAGGTAAGTGTAACCTCTGCCTTGCTGGAAGGGTTTATGAGCAGGATAGATGTATTGGTTCTGACAGAGGTTTGGGAGGATTGTTCTTCCAAGGTTGTTTGGCCAAATTTGCTACTGCTTGGGGACAGCTCATAGTGCTTACACCCACCTCAGGTGAGACAAATCAGGCTCACCCAAAAGAGCTTTGGGTCAGCATATTCAGGCAGCAGGAGCCTCTGAGGAGGTGCTGCTGCAGAAAGCCTCTTCTGCCTGTGTGTTGATATCATTTCTGCATCCTTTGTGCTGGGCTTTAGGGCTTGTCTCATCTCAGCTTTCCCAGCCCTTCAAGGGAGACGCCTGCAGCCTAAATGCTTGAAAAAGCTCAGGATTGAAGATGCAGTAACTGATTTTTGAAGGCCAAGAAGTTCAAGGAGGGAGGTTTGTGTTGATTGATTGATTTCAGCGAGGAGCCAGGAGAGGCCCTGTCATGGCTCTGACAGCTAGGAGCAGCTGGGGGGTCAGTGGCCCAGCCCCTCTCCAGGGCTGGTGTTCTCCTATGAAAATATGGCTCCTTCCAGCAAGGACCAACAGTGAAAGCTATTGATTTGGCTCTAAATATGTTTCATTTCTAACATCTGGACCACTCCTGTAAATACCTTATTTCCTACCTGCACACCTCACTCTGCTAGAATTGGCATCTACTTGTTGCTGGCTCCTTCCAAGGGACAAGGAGTGGGAGCACAGCGGAACTGGCTTACCCTGCCACCCCAGGTGACATCCCCTAATTGAACAGTGAGTGAGAAAAGGACTTGGGACCATGGAAGCCCTGTGGAAATGTGTAGGGGAGAAGACAGTCAAGGCTGCGATGGAGGAAGCAGTGGAGATGGTGGGCACAGCTTCTGTCATCCCAAGGGACTCAGTGGCTCCCAGGAGCACTGGCTGTGGGAAGCAGAGGAGGAGGAGCATGGAGGAGTGCTCGGCAGTGGTGACTCACATCTGCCTCGTTCCAGAGGCCAGGGATGCAGAAGGACTCCAGCAGGTCACTGCCACAGAGCAGCAAGATGCGAAGCTCTGGAAAAGAGAGGAGAGAAGCTCAGAGGTGGGAGCGCATGGGGCTGAGCAGGCACCAGCCTCCCAGTTTGAGGATTGGCTGTGCAGCTCAGCAAGAAAACTGTGCTGTGGGAAGGAGTTTTCTGCTCTGGCAGGCTCATAAAGATTAATTTATTTGCACAACTGCCAGAGAAAAGCCATAAATCTGCCCCAGAGGGTTGGGAAGAAGTGGCAACATGGGAAGATGCCTCCCTCTTTGGCATTCCCAGGTGGCCAAAGCCCTTGGGCTCTGCGTGGTGCTAGTGCTAGGATGGCTGTAGTGCCAGGCTGTGTGTGAAATGGGTCTCCAAACCACCAGCAAGCTCCCTCTGCAGAGCTCTGGGTGATGCACGGTGGGGCTAAAACCCCTAAAGGTCTTTAGAGCACGGGGCACCATGGCTGGTCAGGCAGCTGAAATCTCTCCTGCTGCTGTGCGAGGCCCTGCAGGGCTGCAAGCAATGCAGTGATGGGGTGACACCACCATGGGAGGCCAAGTTTGATGGCACTTGAGGGGACTCTCGGGACAGAATGCCATGGCAGGTCTGTGCCAGTGCTGGGAGCTGTGTCCCCACTGCACACTCCCTTATTTCGGGCTGTTGTCTGTCAACAGGACCAGGCTCAGCCCAGTTAAGAGCTGTTTCTGTTGCATCCCTGAGCCCCAGCAGCAGGCATCAGGGAGAGATGATCCAGTATCTGCCAGAGCTGTCATGCAGATGCTCCCAAGCCGTGCAGCGCTGGCCCAGAGGAGTGAGAGCAACGTGCAGAGGGGCCGTGTACTCACCAATCTCCTCATATCTCATCACTGTCCCCAAGTTGGCATTTTCATCTGAAAAAGGGAAGCAAAAGAGAGGTGCTGGTGCCCAGCCTCGAAGAGAGGTTGGGAGAGAGGCTGAGGGCTGGAGCTCTGGAGGTGATGCTGGACCTTTGCTCTACATACCCACAAAGGTGAAGCGCTCCATGGGCGGGCGGACACAGCAAATACGGCTCAGGCTTTCTCCCACCTTCCCCAAGATCTTTGCTAAAGGGGAAGAAGGAAAATTAATGGGAGAGGTGCTATGCAATTAACCCGTCCAAGAGCTTCAGCCACCCTGGTTCTGCAAAATGCTCCTGTGCCTGGGTGTGGAACTACTCCTAGCATCTCCCAACACCTCCTCTCATGGTCTTAACTCCCGAGAGTTCTCCCCTGTGCCTTGAAGGGACCAGCTAGACAGCTAAAATCATGAAGAAAATCGTAAGATGTCCATTTTTATGGGATTTAAGTAATGTTCCCTCTTCTTAGCTAATACCTTTATGGTCCACATCCCACTCTCTCATAGGGGATCCTTCTACAGCATCTCTACCGTCAGTTCATCCCTTGCATGCATCCTGTGGCTACCAGGCAGCCTTTCCTTTTGCTGGTCTCACTGCCTAGACACAATGCAGCTGAAGTCCAGGGAGATTTCACAGCCATTGTAGGCTGGTCTTGGCTTCTGCCCTTGCTGTGCTGGATGCTGACCCCTGCATGGCACCCCTGCCCCACCCTGGACTTGGTGCACCAAGACTGATGAGACACCTGTCCAAAAATAAGGTGGTGGAGCACTGTTCTAATATACGGCAGCCCTGGCTGGGAGGTGGGAGGTAAGAAGTCATCCCTCTCTTCCCCACGCTGCTGCCACCTACCCGCAGTGGCCTTGTTGGAGATGTTGTTGTTGTTCTGGTAGATGTTCTGCGAGGACTCGTTCTGGGGCTGGCCGATCACAGGGGTGATGGAGGGTGTGTTGACATTGGAGAGGATGCAGCCAGTCACTCTCTGCAACCAGGCAAGGATGTAGTTGGAACAGTGTCCTCACCTCAGCACCCTCCCAAAACTTTTCTGACCCTGTAACGAGCCTCTGCACCCCTGGTTCAATGTCATCTTTCGTGACAGGTACATCCAAGCTCACTTTAGGGTCCCCAGTCCTATCTGACCTCACCAAATGGGCCTGGGACTATCAGGACCCTGTGAATAATGACTCATGTCTAAGATGGTATCAACTTTTTTGTGTGGGCTAGCAAGGAGCAAACATGTCCTCCTCCACCCATCCCTGCAGGAGAAGGAAGGCATCGCCAGCAACTCCCTGGCTTCAACACCGCAGATGCCCTGGACATCCTACTGGGCTGGCTAATGCTGCTCTTGTGCCTCCTGTCTGGGCTGCCCATGAGTTTGTACAATGTTCTTTCATCCGTTTCCTGTCTTTGGTTTTCTTCCTATATCCAAGTGTACCAGCAGCTTTGCTGTCCCTGTCCCTGTGGTCACCCAAGGGCAGTCACCCTCCTCCTTGGCTTTCAGGCCTACCTGGAACTTTTTCTCCCAGGGCTGTGCTCCCTGGGAACTTCCCAGATGCTGAATTTTCCTGTCAAATCTCTCTGTCAGGTTCATACAGTAGTTCTGGCTCAGCTAGTGAGCGGGGAGGTGCATCCACCCCTCCCTCCTCTCAGGGAGGAGCAAGCAGGGAGTCACTAATGATGTGGTTTATGCCCACCCCTGCTTTGACTCTGCCTTCAGCCCTGCCGCCCTCCTGGTGTTCCTGGCTCCAGGACAGCTGCTGGCTCCAGCTGGACGGCTCCATTTCCTTCCACCACCAGGGCCCAGAGCTCAAGCAGTTGTGACAAGGTCTCACCCCTTCCAGGTCAGCATCTCACCGTGTTCCTGCAATTCTTCTCTCCGTCAGCCTCTGGTGTATTTTGGTTGTTGATGGCCATGGGCTGGTGGAAGAGCACCCCCACCCCTGCACTCTCCCCATGCCCTCACCGTGGTGCACCCACAGCGTGGGGGCTGCCTCACCTTCATCAGGTCACGGTGGTGCTCCAGCACGCTGCAGGTGGTCTGCCAGGTGTCCTGGTAGCACTCCCAGGGGTCCACCCTGCGGGGAGCACAGCAAGGCAACAGCATCGCTCGTGGCCACTGCCTGCACCTCCTGCCTGTGCTACCTCCTCCCCACTGCGCTGGCCACGAGCAGCCATCATTGCTTCCCCAGCCCTGCCTTGGACCATTCCTTCCTCCAGCCCTTCCACACAGGGATCCCTAACAGCCCTGGAGACCTGAATGTGTGCCTGGGCGTCATTCCACGCTCGGTACACAATTAACCAGTTTTGTTTGCCTTGGATGTGACTATGTGTGTCATAACCCTCTTTCTGAGGGCAACCCAAGATGGTTCCTTCTGGTGTCACTCAGCCACCAGATGCCACATGGCAGTGCTAGGAAGGTGAAAGCCTGCGGGCTGGTGCTACTCGTGTGGAAAGGGAAGGTGCCACAGCACAAGGCTGGAGTGAGCCGAGTGATTTTGGGTGTCACCCAGACACCACAGGCTCAGTGAGGGCCTTGAATGGCTCCCCGAATCCCGAGGGCTCCCTTGAAGGATGGTGTAACCCTCCTCGTCTGTTCTCTGCTGGACTGGGATGGGAAGGTCTCTGATTTTTAATCAAGCTTGGGCTGGGAGAGAGAAACTTCATCCTGGAGCTCTACCAGCTGGTGGCATCTCCACTTTGCGTGCCGGACTTTGCCCCCATGGTCCAGGGAAGCAGCAGGGGCTGCTGGTGCCACGGCAGGTGCCGGCTCTGCCACCTACCTGATCCAGTCGGAGGCCTGCACGGCCAGCTGGCACATGGTCAAGCGGTGCCGGCTCGAGACGAGCCCCTGCACGAGAGGGTGGAGGAAGAACGGTTACGGAGCGTTGTGCTCTGGCCAGCCTGGGCTTGCAAACCTTCCTGGGGCAGAACATCAGGCTCACTCGTGTGAGACAGGCCAGAAGGATTCCTTCCTGCCCACTGAGGTTTATTTAAGCTCCTGTTTGCTGGAGGGGAGGAGTCCCTGCTGGGCTCAACCCTGGCTATGTGCTTGGGTGGTGAGATTTGCTCAGCTCTACCACTCCCAGCCCTGTGCTGCAACGGGGCCAGCCCGAGGGGGTAATTTCTTGATGAAATTCCTCCAGCTTTCAGGAGACAAGTGAGCTCACCACTCCTAATTTGACAAGTGCTTGTAAAGGCCACTTGTTTGCATCATTTCGACTCCCCCCCCCCCCACNNCCCCCCCCCAAAAAAAAAAGACTTTGAAATAATTCAAACAAAAAAAAACCAAAAAACACCACCACTGTTTTGGGTGGGAATGTTCCTCTTTGCTGTCTAGAATTTTGGCTCATTTTAGGGTTTCACTGCAGTTTTTATCTAAAGAGCAAGAGGTTCTTCTTCCCTCCTCTCCTAGATTTTCCCAGGGTCAGGAGCTGCCCCGGGCAGAGGAGGGCCATGAAGGGATCACAGGTCAGGCAGTGCTGCCCAGTGCTCACCCCTGACTTCAGAGATCCCATCTCACACGGGAGGCAGAAAGAGGCAATGGGGAGAACCCACCGTTTTCCCATAGGAGTCGTGCACGGGCGAGACGATGCCGCCGATGACAATGAAGCGTCCGGTCTTGTGCAGGTAATCCCGGGCTCGCTCTGGAGGGGGAGGACAAGGAAAGGGGTGCAGGGGGATTTAGCAGGACCCACTGAGACCTGCAACACCACGGCACCCACCAGCCATGGCCCAGCCAGTCCCTCTGCAGCCGCACAGCTGCTACACCCCTCCCGTGCTGTGCCGATGCCATGTGCCACCCGTGTCCCACTGTGCTAAGAGATGTCCAGTTTCAGGCTGATATTTCCTACAGGTGGCATTTGAGGATAAAAATCCTGGTGACAAATTGCCAAATTCACCTGGTCTCCTATCTGTCTACCCCAGCTACTGAGACAGTAGCAAGGGAAAAGAAGATAAGGAAGGTAAAAGCAAAAAGGGAGATGAGACTGATGAGCCCTTAGAAGGAGCATTTTTTATTCAAGTGGACGATCTATAAAATATTTTGAATTTGCAAATAAAAGGAGCATTTCTGAAACCGAGGTGGTGATTTCAGGATCCATCAGCCATCTCAAGATGCCACTGTGCATCACACCCTTCAGACACTGCACTCAGTGGCTGGCACTGCCCTGGGAGATGGGGAGAGATCCTTTGTGAAGGGTGGGTGCTCCCAGTGAGGCAGTGGCTGTCTGTCGTGGGTTTACCCAGGAAGGGTCAGTCTTTCAAGTGACCTATGGTGCAGGAAGCAGTGCACCTTGCTTCCTGGGAAACAGAGCCAGTGACCAGCTAGTTTTGAGTATTGATGGGTGTATAATCCAATTAAAAGTTGTTCCGCCTCCAGGGAAAAAAACCATATTTAAGAGAGATACACCTGAAAAAAACCCTCTTTTCCTGTCCTGTTGCTGCGAGAGAAGCAAGTCCTGTGCTTCTCTCTCTGGTAAGGCTGGGCCTTTGCCCTTTCCCCCCCCCTCCTGTCCTCAGAGCGGGGAGGGGGGG
>VZTJ01005911.1:430642-457397 GCA_013397795.1 Orthonyx spaldingii
CTGAAAACCATAAGAACTGTATTTCTTGTGGAGAAGTCAACATGGTAAAGCAGGAGAAAACTCCTCTCCCTAAATGACTGAAGAAGGACTAATTTAGAAGTGGTAAACTGACTGAAAGTCAAAGTGTTGTTTTTTGTATTGTCATTGAAAAAATGGAGAGGGGTGAAGAGCAAAAGTGTTCTGACGGGTTTGTTCTGGTTCTTAATTTTTTTTTCTTCCTTTTAAGTCTGTTAATAAACTTTCTTTATATTCTTTAAAGTTTGAGCCTGCTTTACCTACTCCTAATCCTTATCTCACAGCAAAATTAAATAAAATCTGGTAAGTGTGCTGGCGTTTAGCCAAAAAAAACTCAGGTGAACGAACTCAAACCACTACACTGTCACATCCCTGGAAGTGTCCAAGGCCAGGTTGGATGGGGCTTGAAGCAACCTGGGATAGTGGAAGGTGTCCCTGCTCATGGCAAAGCGTGAAACAGGATGAACTTTAAGGTCCCTTTCAACCCAAACCATTCCAGGATTCTAAGCCACATGGGCAAAATTTTTTTTTCCTCCAAATTTTGAAATTTCTGCTAGGGAATATTGTTCACTTGCTGTGTCAGTTAAAAGTCAGTTAAGGAAATATAATTGCCATGGATGTTTTTACCCCCTCGAGGGCATTGAGCAACCTCAGGCCTCTGTGACAGCCTGTGGGAAGTTTGCCAGCCTCAACACAGCCTCTTCCTCAGAATCACCTGAAATCCTTACTCTGGCTGCCTTTTCAGGTCTTGTGCCCTGGACAAACCAGCCTCCAGAGAGGGAAAAGCAGGCTTAAATCATTTGATTGGTGCAGGGAGTAAAATTGGATTGCTTGAGTTAGATGCACCAAAACCTTCCTTCCCCTGCCCTCAAAATCCCCTGAGAGCACATGCAGAAAAACACAGTATGTTTGGGTTTGGTTTTTTTGCATGGGCAGGGAGAAGCCAAGATTAATGGATCAGCATTTACCTTTCTATCATAACGTAATTTAAAATGCAAATTAAAATGAAATTCCCTACCAAAAAAGATGCCATTGAGTTTTAAATGAACACATCCTTTCATTGTTTCCTGATTTGCCCTGACTTGATTTTCCTTGCCAAAAGAATATTAAAACACTGATCTGTTCATCTTGACATATGGCCCCTTTATAAAGTTCATTTTTCAGAGCAGCTGAACTCTTTGCATGTAAACTCTGCTTCAAGTTCTCAAGGGTGGCTGATGGTATTATTTTGCCTTGAGTTCTTGGTGGCAAAAGCCAAAGGTTTTTCCTGGCTACCAATATCTCAAGGTCTGTATTTAAACAACCTGGCACCATCTCCACATCTTCAGGCAATGTGACCCATGCTGCTGGCAAGTCATCTCATCTCCAGCTTCCAGGAGCTCACACCAAACATCCACCACCACCTTCTGCCTTAATAAAACACTTTTTTTCTGCAGAAAACAGGCACTGGCACAGGATGCCCAAAGAAGTTTTGGCTACCCCATCCTTGGAAGTGTCTAAGGCTGGGTAGGACGGGGCTTGGAGCAACCTGGTCTAGTGGAAGATGTCCCTGCCCACGGCACGGATCCGAGGGGACACTCACAGCACTCAGGGAGGGCTCTGCTGCTGGCAGGAGAGAGGTGCTGCTTCTCTGCATCACCATCAAAACTCTTCATTCGGGTTTTATCCTGCCTGATCTTTAGAGAAACCTGTAAAAATGAGGCTGCTTTCCAAGCTGGGGTCTACCTCAGAAACACCACATATAATTTAAATATGCATCAAAAATATAACACATTTATTGACAATTAGATCCCTGCAAGGGAAGTATTTGGGCAAAAGTGGGCTAAGAAGCAGCAGTACAGTGTAGGGAATAGGAAGACCTGCCTTCTGGTTCTGCCTTGCCCACAACTTGGAGCACCCTTTCACATCCGAAACTGCTCTGTTCTCACTTGGTTTTGGGGCAGAACACATTGTTTGCTTGCAGGGCTGTGTCTGGCAGGAGACTCCGCAATCTCGCTTGTTTGTGCAACCGTCAGCTAAGCCAGCCCTTCACAGCTATCCACTTCAAAGCAAAAGCCTTTAAAAAGATTGCATTTTCTCAAATAACACATCAAATCCTGTTTGGAGAGGAGCTGTGTCACTGGTAGGGCCGGCATGGTGACAGGAGCAGCTGCCCTTACTGCTGAGATGGTGGCAGAGGATTTGGGGCAGGTGGCACTGTGGCTTCAGGGTAGCACAAGAGACACACTGAGATGCTGTAGCATTCCAGAGAAGGGAACAGAACTGGGGAAGGGTCTGGAGCACAGGAGTGGCTGAGGCAGCTGGGAGGGCTCAACACGGAGAAAAGAAGGCTTATGGGGGACTTTCTGGCTCTCCACAATTCCCTGGGGGTGGAGCCAGGTAGGGGTCAGGCTCTGCTCCCAGGGAACAAGGGACAGGACAAAAGGAAATGGGTTTAGATTGGATATTGGTAAAAATTCCTTCATGTAAATGGTTGTCAAGCGCTGGCACAGCTGCCCAGGGCAGTGGTGGAGTCCCCATCTCTGGAGGGATCTAAAAGCCATGTGGATGTGGGACCTGGGGACAGGAGTTAGTGGTGGCCGTGGCAGTGCTGGGTTAACAGCTGTACTCAATCTAAAGGTTGTTTTCCAACCTAGACAATTCCATCATTTTGTGATTCTGAAATTGCAGCGTTGGTTTGCAGCATCTACCTGTGTCCTCACTGCAATGATGCTGCTGTGCTTAAAGCTTATTTTTATTTTTTTACAGTTTGAATCTCCTTGGACTGACACACTCTTCAGTGGCTGAATGGAGAGGGCAAGAGGCCATCACAGCCAAGCCTGTCCTGAGGCGTTAGTTCATGAGGCCTTGAGTCCTCCCCTCTGCACAAGGCCAGACAAAGCTGCTTTAGCTCTTGTAAGAGACCTCAGGGGTGTTGGTGGCTCACGGCCCACCCTGGGCTGAGGGTGCAGTGCCTCCTGCCATGGTGTGTGCCCCTGGCAGAAGCTGGAGGGGTGGGTCCCAGCAGCAGTCATTCCTCTGGGTTTCTGGGAACAGGACACTGGGTTTGGTGGGTCATGGCTTCAAACGCTGTGGTTGCTTTGATCTTGCGGTGCTTCCTCCACGCCCCAGGTCCATGTTCTCAGAAAAGACTTTTTTCTCTCACAGAATTTGTTGTGCCTTTCATGCAAAATATGCTGCTTGTGGGGATCAGGTTCGTGGTCTCCTTGCAGACGTGGCGAATGCCAAAGACACTGCAGTAGCTTTGTATTCTTCTCAGTCGTATTCCTGCAGCTCCCAACCTTCCCTCCCTGCCTGTGCAAAGATTTTTGCCTGAGGAAAAGTAGATTTTGGTCTCAAAAGTCCCAAGCCTTTGACATCTTAGTTCCACTTCTCTGACAACTAGTTGTGTTCCTGGCCCGTTTGTTGTCCTTGAGCTCAGCCCTTTGTCACAGCTTCCCAGCCCTTTCCCAGCCCATTTCTTGCCTGTTGAATACATGTGATGTCCAGAGACTGTGCCAGACCCCAGAAAACCCCCTCAAGTATCTTCATTTTCTATGAGCACTTTACATCCTGCCACACCGATGCGAGGACTTCGGCTCGTAAGAGAGAAGAGCTCATTCCTTTTCTGGTGTAAACCATCTGTAATGCTCCAGGCAGCCTCGATGGCTTTTAAACATTGTTGACTTAAATAAACTGGGGGTGATGGCCCTGCCAAGACATGCATTAGCCCCCTGGCAGCCTGCTTGTGGGATGGGAAGCTTTCAGCCATGGCTCCGTGCCTGGCTGCTGCGGGATGACCTTAGCCTTGCTGTGTTGGGGAGGGAAGGGACAGGGGTGACCCTTGGACCCATTCCAAGCACTGCTGACACTTTCTCACTTTCCCAGCCCAGCTTTGCTCTCCTGCCCTGCAAATGCACTTCAAGTATTTTCATCTCTGCTGCTTTCCTGAGAGATGGCAGTGGGGAAAGACCAATCAAAGGACATGCTCCAGGGCTACAAAACTGAAAAGTGATGGTTTTGTCCAGTTTGAATGAAAAAATAGCATCCCACTACCTCAACAGGGAATCAGTCCTTATTTAAGAGGGGTTTCTTTTTGGAGGGTCTCACAGAGTATATTTAATCGCAATGTTTCGACTCTTCTGGGGCCGCTCCATCACCTAAATTGATGTTAATGAAATCAAATATTCCTCATGTTCAGTTTTTCAAGGTGTAATTTGAAATTGTATTTGCTTTGTCTTTGTACCTGGTTCATCTGCACCCCTAAGACTTCCTTTTTTCTCTTTTTTTTCTCTATTTTTTTTTTTTTTTTTTTTTTTTTTTTTTTTTTTCAGAGTAAAGCCACCGGCCAGCTCTGATTTATGCCCTTCTCCCCACAGGGGATTGAAGCTGCAGCTGGCTCAGAGCGCCAGCTCTCTGAAAACACACACAAGGTAGCAGGGAGGCAAGAAAGCTTTGCACAGCCTTCATTGCACTTCCCTGAGAGCTGGGACAGAGAAGGTGCACAGCCATCCGTGATGGAGAAGGCAAAACCATTTCCCAAGAGGCTCATTTTTATTTTGAGCAATTTGGCCTCTGGACAGTAGGTGGGACATGGCCATGAGGTGACGAGGGCAAGGGAGGCACTTTCCCACTGTCTAAAATCCCTTCTCCTGCAGGAGAGGGTGACCCAGATACGCCAACACACAGTTTTATTCTCAAGCTAGCAGCACTTGCAGGACCTAAATGGTGCTTCCAGAGCTCAGTGTGGGCAAGGAGCCAGCAGTTACTCTCCATCTAATTGAATGATGTGTGTGTGTGTGTATATATATACACATATATATATAAGCCCTCTGAATGCCAAATTGGGGATGTATTGATCAGAGCTGTCCTTCTCCCAGAGCCCAGCTCTCCTGCCTGCCCCAGAGCCTTGTTCTGTGTCCCAGCAAGAGTCTTCACCTACAGTCAGATCTTGGTTAGAGCTGGGGAAACTATTGGCATCTCCCTTCCCCGGGCTCCCAGAAGAGACATTTCTACTGGAGCAAGCCCTGGCTGCTCTTCAAGGCAGGTTCCTCCTTTGGGAAGAAGCAGGAGAGTGATTCTTCACTGTGGAGTTGACCCTTCCCAAGGCAAGCCGGGGGAGATCCCAGTGTCCCACTGACCCAAATAGCCTGTCCTGCCTCGTGCTCAGTGCCTCTTAGACAATCTCAGTCAGATTCCCAGGAGACTTCTAGTTGGTAGAAAAATCCCATTAAGCCCCCTAATGCTTAATGATTTTCAACTCTGAGCTAATTGCTTTGTTACACTTTCCCCCACCCCATTAGTCCACAGCTGTACCCAGGCACTGTGGAAACAACAAATCTGGGAAGGGCTTCACGGGTTGCTTGCACATTTGTTTTATCAGCTTTTCATAAGCACAAAAAAAGTGCTGGCCACCAAATGCCTCAAGATTTGTGGTGGAAGCAGAGGCTGTGAAAGGCTCCGAGAGGTGATGCTGCAGCACCTGCCCCTCCCAGTCCCCCCAGGTCCCACCAGTGTCCAACTCAGAGCCACACAAGCGATGACTGATGAGACTCATGCTACCACCACCTGTTGACCACTCCTGGCTTCAAGCAGAAAGGTGAAACTAGACGTTTAAAACAAACAAACAAAGTAACTAAAAATAATAAAAGCGGGAGACTGAGTCACAGTAAGCTGACCTAGAAATAGCAGAGCATTTCCTGGAGCCCCAGCTAGGTGAGGCCTGGGCAGGGGACCTGCTTGGTCCCAGGGAATCTAGCTTTCTTTTATGAAGCTGTACAGGGATAACCTATTTTATATTATTGAAATGGAAAGTGAAGACATCCTATTTTTCCCTCTTTTATTAGAATTAGAGGATTGCAAGGGTCAGTGTGTCTGAGAAGATACACAGGAGCCCAGGAAGAGGAGCTCTCAGGTCCTAGAGCTTGAGAAGGATCATCTGAGGAAGAGCCTGGCAAAACAACCCAGGTCAAGATGCTTTTTCCTCCTGTAGCTGTTAATTATGCTGCAGTGGAGCAGGAGGGAGCAGGCAATGCCCATCAGGTGAGCAACATGAGGAGAAGTACAGGGAGCTGCTTCTTGAGTTGAAGTGCCACCATCTCCTCCAGGCAGGGACTCGACCACTTTTCTGTCAGACAGGTGATCAGCACAGTGCTGCCACTCTCTCCACTTCTACAGAGAAGCAATATCACTTACTGCACAGAGATCTCCACTCTGGTACTGCAGAGAGAGCAGGAACGTTCTCAACACCATGCTGGATCTCACCTGAGGGGTGGGCAGTGGAGTGGGAGGACACGTTAAATACCTCCACGGGGTGTTAAACACCCCGGGCTGGTACCTGGATATCTTAGAGGTCTTGGGGCTAATGAGGTAAGGGAAAGCATCTAACGAGGTAAAAGTAACTTAGCAGATAGCTGGATGGAGCTTGGAGCAACCTGCTCTAGGGAATGGTGTCCCTGTCCATGGCAGGGTGTTGTAACAAGATGATTTTTAAGGTCTCTTCCAAACCATTCTGTGATTTTAAAAAAGGATGAAGAAGACTTCACCTAAAGTAGGTTTTTTTGAGCTCTCTTCTGCAGGGCAGCACTGAAACAGCTTGCTTTGAAGTCCTCAGAGAAGGATTAAGCATGTCCAGGTAAGATGATTGTCTGTTTGTGTGATATGGAAGTGGAAAGTGAAAGGTCATGTACCTTTCCCTGTCTGGTGCATTAGCTGCCACCCCACAAATCAGCAAGAGCTGTGTATGGTGTAGCGTGGTCGAGGGAATAGAGTTTTCCTCTTCCAGTGTAGTATTTTCTTTGTTTTTTGGAAGAAATGCGCCAAAGTGTGGATTTGCCAGTGCTCAGTGTAAAATGCCCTTCTGAATGCCAGGATTTATTTAAGCACAAACTAGGGGAGTTGACACCACTGTGGCTGGGCTGGGAGAAAGCAGTCAGAGCTACTTTGGCTGAAATCTGTCTCTCCTCCAGGATTTTTAGGCTAACAGTTCTCCAGCTGGTGTAAGGTGATGTAACATGCCACCCACAGTAAAGCAACATCAATTTGTGGTGCGAATCTGGCCCAGAGCTGGCATTTTGTGGTTGTATACCAACTTCGATCAGAGTCTAAATATCAGGAGCAAAAATAAACTGTTTGGAAAGCAAATGGGAGGGTATTCCTGCTCCACTTTGAAGTGATTTTCATTATCCTGGGCCCATGAATAGAGTCACACAGCAAAAGGCAATATTTTCATTATTCTGCCATAGTTTTATATGTTGCTTTCATCAAAATGTGAGTAGAACATCCAAAATAGGACAGGCACCTTAATGTACATCCCTGGAGGGGTCCCAGTCCCCATCTCAGTCAGGGAAATTGGTGTCACTCAGTGCCTTTTTTAAAAAAAAGAAAGGGGAAGTAAAACCCCAACAGATTTCCACACTTGTTTCGCAGTGCTCTGATTCCCCTGTGGAAGCACTCCGTTTGTTTTCATTTCCAAGCCATTGTAGCATCAAAGGCAGTGCTTTCCACGTCCTGGCGTGTGTCGTGCTGCTTCTGTGGGCTGACACACGGCAGGATCAGAACCCTACCGGGAGCAGAGGAAATACGGTTCTCAATTCCCCACGGAGCAGAGATGAGGAGCCTTTCCCCAGCAAGCTCTTTGCTGCTCTTGGGCTGCCTCCACATGGGGCTGACCCCCGTGTGTGTCTGACCCATGGCTTGCCTTTGCTGGCAAAGCATCTGAAGACGTTGACCTTGTCTGGGATCTGTGTTGGCTGAACCAGGACTGTGCAGGCAGAAAACATCTCACCTACAGAGAGGCAGAAAAGCTGGGGGGATGCTGGTGACAGCGCAGGGTGACAGAGCCACGGTAGGATTTCAAGCTCAAGGAGACACCGGAGGGATGTCACATTCCCATCACTGCAGCTGTGTGTCAGCGAAAGCCTGTCTCTTTGCAGACCCATTCCCAAGACCCCATTTCCCCCAAAAAGAAACATCAAAAGCAAATGTGACGTTTGCACAAAGCAAAGGTGCCAGAAGCAAAGTTACTTGTTTAAGCATCCCCAACCCAGCTTATGCTGGGAAAACTGGATTTTCTGCTTTCCCTTGCCAATGAACCACAGAGAAACGTCATGTCCTCAGGGAAGGCTTAAGCTCAATTAGGGGCTGTTGGGTTTTCAGTGAAAATAGAAACCTTTGTGGAGCAGGGCCTGAGCAAGTTCTTCCTTGCCTGGCTCAGAGATGGGTTCTCCACTCATCCCATGGGGAGCTCCTCTGCCTGTGCTTTCTATTCCAGCCCTGAAACAGACTTATCTCAGTTAATCTTCTCCTGGGGGAAGCCCTACAGTGGCTTTTGAAAATGTGTATTTCTGAAGAATCTAGGCTTTTCTGTTCCCAAATAATGATTTAGCAGATTTCTGCTGGTATGTCCAAGATACACGCAGTGGCTCAGGCTTACTGAAGAAAACTAGTTGATGCTGAAAAGGGAGAGAGAAAAAGTGTTTCTGCCCAGGTTGTGCTTTCCAGCAACAATGGTGTTTCAGTGGAATGAGAGTTTGTGCCTTGGCCCTGGTTTATTTTCAGGGTTGTGATGGGCACTACTGACTTTCTCCACACAGGGCATCCAGAAAATCTAGCCCTGCTTGGCTGGGCACTGGTAGCATCACGGAAGTGCTTGGATTGAGGGGTTATAAATATCAGGCAGTCAGTAATGCTTATGTCAAAATCCAGAGGTGTCCTGGCTTGGTCTCTATCTTAGGCTGATTTTTCAGTCTTTAGAGGTTGTTGGGTCTTCCCATAGCTGCTTTGGGCTCCCTGGTCCCAGGTGAAGGTTGAGGTTAGGGCTAGACTGGGGTTACTTGTGCTACACATTCAGCACAGCTGGACTTTCTTGACTCAGAGGACCTCTTGCAGCCCCCAGCCTTGCTGCCAGAAAGGATTTTGGAAGCCAGAGTGTGCAGAGGTGAGGATGCCCATTTTGGGGCAGTTGCCGCTCAGACGCAAAAAGATCAGCACAGTCATGGCCCACTCCTACCCCTGGCCCCCATCACTGTGGTACCTGACCCACAGCAGTCTGGCAGGGAAAGGATGTGGCTCCCCTCACTGCACCACTCACGCAGTTAAGTGAGCTGCCAAAGGTCACAGGAGAGATGTGGGCTGCCACTGCTGGTGTTTAGGATGCAGCTAATTGATACCCTTGGCAGTGCACAGGCTGCTGTTAAAAAGCATTGGAGGAGACAGTGCAGGAGGTGAGAGCATCACAGTGAGTGCAAATGGTTTTCAAATAGAAGCAGAGCCCCTGTTTCCTTCTTGAATGAGGTTGTAGGACTGGATTTCTCACTGCCAGGTTTGTTTATAGTCGGTGGAAGTAAAAGAAGGTACGTGGCACATTTTGGGACGTGGCATTGTCATAGAGACAATGTGATGTCTCAGAGACCATAATAAATACTGCTAAATATTTAAGAGCTTATAAATGTTTTAAAAGAATTCCTGAGTAATTATTGATGGAGTTTAATCTCATGCTAGGGAAAACTCCTCCTCGCTTTGGGTCATGAAGAGGAGATGCTTGAGATGCCGGAAGCTGATGACAAAGGCTATGAAAAATGAGTCTGTATGGGGTGCAGTGATGGGAATGTGACATTAACTGATATATGACGGCCCCAGAAGATCCATGGCTGCTGCAGGCCTGCCAGTGTTGTGTTGTCCTCCCAGCACAGGACCCACGAATCTGTAGTTTCAGTGTGTTTTGGGCAAGTGCTGGGCGTGGAGGTGTGTTGGGGACTCACCCACCACGCACAGGGCTGGGCTGGCAGGTGTGGCTGCCACGCTGAGCCAGGGGCACTTGGCGCTGGGCACAACTTGCCCTCCCAAACCCCTTGCACCGAGGATCGGTTTCGGCTATTTGCTGTGATTTCAGCGCATGGATGTCAACGGAAGCTCCTCCGCTGTGTTTCAGAGGGGTGAGCAGGGATGTCACAGCTCCCTGGTTCTGACACATCACCCCGGGTATCTTAAATGAGATCTGTCCTGGCTCTGCCCTGGTCAAGTCGCTCCTGCTGCGCTCTGCCAGTGCTGCTGAGCTCCAAGGCCATGCGGAGCCAGACCGGAGCTCTGTCAGCCTCTCCTTGTCTGTCACGTCCTCCCGGGGCCCCATTACACCTCCTGCTCCACCGATCGATGCCTCCAGCTAATTACACATTCAGATTTCAGCCGGGGATGAAATGGAGCCTGGAGGCAGCCTCGCAGGGCCCACACTTCTTACTCATTTTGCAGAAAGCAGAGCAAAGTATCTTTCAAGCTCCTGACGAGCTCTTTTGTTAGATGGAGGGGGAAGGAATTTTGCTTCTGGACAATTGCCGATGTATTCCCATTTAAGCAAAGGGGAAGGGGTGACCTGTCATTCCATGCAGGCATTTCTCCCAGCTCTGTCTCAGGCAGCGACGCTCTCATTAAACTGCTCTGCAGTTCAGTCATCTCAATCAAATAAGAAAAAGTGATTCTTGAAATTCAGGATATTAAAACAACACATCATTAACAAAAGCCTCAGCTCCTGCTTCTTCAACCCTCTTTACTTAGAGAACTCCATCCTTTCATCTCAAGCCCCTTGCTATGGGATGCTGTAGCCCTCAGTGCTGCTCCTCTACAAGGACTGCAGCGGATAATCAAAGAGCAGCCTGCTGAGATTTTTAATTGCTCAAGTTTTCATAAGAACCAAGCAAGAGTGTTTTAGTTTTGCTGGCAGAGTCCTCTTTCATTGTTTTCCACCAGAAATGGTTTTTACCCAGTTGTTGGTTGGGATGTTAACTCTCTTCAATAACAGATGCACATAGGATCTAAGGAAAATTTAATTAGACAAAATGGGAAGAATAGTGGAGATTTGCTGGCTTTCAGGATTCAGGCTATTTACGAGCAGTGTTTTTCTGTGCAAGTCCAGGTCCTGGCACTGTTTGAAATGAGGTAGGTAGGGAAACTCCACGGCCAAACGGGTTTAAAATATCCGAGGTACTAAAACTCCCTATGAAAGGGTCACATCTGAATGACATCTCACAAATCTCTTCCTCCCGAAGAAGTGGACCTGGAGCAACCTGTCACCTCATAAGTCCATATGCAGGAGATGAGGAAGTCAGGATATAAGCAGATGATAGAGATTTGATTAGAATCATCTATTTGCCATCAAATCCTTCATAGTACCCAAAAAATAGCTGTAAAAAAAAGCACCTGTGACTGAGTCAGATAATGTCCCAATCTTTTTTTTTTGGGGGGGGGGGGGGTGAGGAGTGGGTTTACCCAATTTGCTGTCTCTGAGCCCAGCTCTGAGCATCCTCATGGACCCCAGACTCCACATTGCTGGACGTCGTGGGCAACATGCATCCAGAAGGGGGCAAAGAAGGCTGAAATCTTCCTCTGCAAGAGCAGGGAGGCCCCAGTGTAGCTCTGTTACTTGCAGGCTGATAAGCAGAGGTGGAAAGGGGAATCGAGGGGTGATCCAATCCCTGGAGATGAAGCTGTTCTTAGAACTGGGCAGAAATAAAACTGTGCTTGATGAGCAAGGCTTTGTGATTGAAGCTAAAAGTTTGCACATGAAAAGAATGGATCGTGAAGAATTTCAGAACCTTGAAAAGGCGAGAAAACAAATGTCTAAAGTGCTAAAATAGGGGATGTGGGCAATTCCAGAGGGGCCTTTTCTTCTACAATTTAAGAAAAAATGAATAAAAGAAAATAAAGAAAAAACATCAGTATTAAAACATAGCACACTGATCAACCAGATACCACCACGCCCCACCAAAACCCTCATTTCAGTCTGAAGAAATCATCAGAACAATCCTCCAATTGTCACATATCCACAGGACAGTACAAGTCCTTTCCACTGCAGAACCTACAAAGAAACTAATGTCAGCACCTTCCTTCCAAATCCATCTATTTGCTGGCTCTATCTCCAACCCTGAAACACCATGACAGAGAACCTGGAGCCTCTGACCTTGTCTGGTGATGCTTTTAATCCCAGTATTTCACCCAAGACCATTTTCAAAATGAACTATATTTTTTTGATTGAAGAAATTTGCTTTCTACCTTGCTCTGCAGAGCTGCCTTTTGGTTTTCGAGCTCTGCACACAGTTGTATTCGGGCTCCCTGAGCTGGGGCCACGTGAGGAAGTGATTTAATTGCCAAAGCAAGCACAAGCTTGTTGCCTGGCAGAGCACCAGCATGGGCTTTGGCGTGTTAGCAGAGCTGCACAGATTAGGTTTTGCTTTTGACATTGGTGACTTGGCTTTTGTCCTTTGGGTGGCATCGCATGCACAGGAAGGAAGGAGGAGGCAAACTGTGCCGAGGCCAAGATGGAGGAGATGCACTCTAGGCAGCAGATCCCACTGCTGGGTGTCTGTGCCGCTCGGCGTGTCCCAACGCTTCGCACTGGGATCTGAAGCCAGTGCGGGGATGGCTCGGAGGTTCCCCCCCTTGAGCTGGCTGCAGGGCAGGAGGCTGAGCAGCAGCCCATGCTCAGTGCTCCTCTGTGTGGCAGCAGGAAATGAAAGGGACCTGGCTGGAGTTGGGCGTGTGTTGGCCGAGCTGAGCGGGTGGGCTCCCTGCGTCGAACAGTGGTGGGGGTTTCATGTGGCTTTAACACAGGACTTTGTTCTGAATCTTATTTCTCTTCAATTATTAAGACTTTGCATAGGATCTGCTTTTTCTTCTCCATAGCTCCTTAGGATATAAATGGAGTTTCATTCCGGGTTAAAGGCCACCAATGTTTGTGTCAAGCTTTAGAAACAACCTCTTGCCCGCTCTGTCCTTCCATCTTTCCTCCCGCCACAGTAACATCTCAGACTTTTTTTCACAGCCACATAAAGCTAAAAAATACAACTGAATTTTGTGACTCAGAACACCTCTCAAAGCACAGCTGATACCACAAATAACTCCGAGTGTTTTCAGGACTATGTGGGTGTTTGTCTCAACCCCTTGGTAGGGATGGCTGTACATCAATGTGTCTCACCTACTTTTTTGTTATGTTATATATCTTAAGCAAAGTAGTAATTGATATGTATGATATTAATTTTGTATACACAGATGCGATTCACCCTCATTTGGGGAGCCCCAGTGATCCAGAATTTTAACTGGCAGATGCAGAAGGGAGCTCTGTTGTGGTAAGTTTAGCTCCTCACAAGGTTCAGCAGTGGGATGCAGTTGCAGATTTTGGGGTTGTAAGAAGAATCCAGCTTTCTGGAATCCCAAGGATAATGATGAGCCTTAAATCCATATGACTGGTGGAAAGAATAACCCAATAGCAATATTTCCCCCACTAGAAGAGATTTACACATGATTAACTAACCTCCTATTCAGGCAAAAATCCTGTGGGAAAAGGTTGGCTTTTGGTCTGAATAAAACATGGCAAAATCCACACTGAGAAAAAAGATAGTTGACATACAGTGGTGTGTTTACAGTGACATACCCGTGCAAACATTGTACTTCCTTTTGGCTTAATTAGTGTCGTGTGTTAAAGAGATAAATTGTCAATCTCTATGTTAAGCAAAAAAATCTATGAGGTTCTCAAAGTCCAAACATTTGTCTGAATGATGAAAATGGCAATATTTTTGTACAAATTCAACTGTTTGAAATGCATCATTTACAGGCTAGAGCACTGTTTTGGTTGGACTCTATAGTGCAGAGCTAGAAGAGTAACACAGATTTTGGTTGAGATTCCTATGACTTCACAGGATTATACTTTTAGACTTGGGGAGAAGTGTTCCTCAAACAAAAATTATCAGTGATTTAGAAGCTAAATTCTTTCCTCATGGAAGTCTCATTTGTCCCTATCAGGTATCTCAAGTATTGTA
Source organism: Orthonyx spaldingii (assembly GCA_013397795.1). Classification (NCBI taxonomy): domain Eukaryota; kingdom Metazoa; phylum Chordata; class Aves; order Passeriformes; family Orthonychidae; genus Orthonyx; species Orthonyx spaldingii. The sequence continues at coordinate 444,445 of VZTJ01005911.1, forward strand.
TTCCAGCAGTTCTGCAGGATGCATGCATAGAAAATTTCCACATCAAGCCATCCTATTTGAGCTAAAACCTGTCTTCCTGAAAGATGCCTGAGTGTTCATTTACAGCCTTCATGTGGCAGAGAATCCATCATGTACCCAGGTACTTTCTCCTACTACTTGATTCCCTTCACTCGAACCCATACAACATATTTGTAGTTTGAAGTGGTGCAGGATCCTCTCTTGGCATCTCACCAGTCCTTATTCTGCTGAATAAAGTTGCCCACTTTCATGACATATCACATATCCCTCTCCCAGGCAGATCAAGTTGCCCCTTAACGTCTTCTTTAAGGATGGACCTAGACTGAGCCTCCTTAGTCTCCTGCCACAAAGCCTGGCTTCCAAAACTAATGTAATTCTTGTCACTGTTCCTCAGAGGAGGGTTTTGCTAATGCTGTACATGAAAATAATATAACCTTTCTTCTTCTGCTTGATATTCCCCTGCTCATATCTACAAGGATTGCATTTGCTGCTTTATTTACAGCACCACACAGAGTTTGCATTCAGTGGGTTGTGTACAATCCCCCCTCAGTCCTTGACACCGCTGCTGTTTAGCAGAAGACATTTGCCTTTTGTTTATATTCGACGCGCCTTCTTCCTCACTGGACACATGACTTTGCCTTTGACTCTGCTGTTTGAACAAGCCCTTTTTATCAAACAACCTGAGTCAGGCAGCACAACTGACTCATTACCAGCAGGAATTGCAATTCTGCCCACTTTGGGGTCATGGCCACTTTTCACCGTCAGGGATTATATATTTTCTTTCAGGTCTTTGATAAAGATATTGAATAGTACTGAGCAAAAAGAAAATCTCATTGCGAGTCTGTAAGAGCACACACTGCATACTAATATCTCACTGATCCTCATTTTCTAAAACACATTTTGTTACTTGTTGTTAGTCCACTGAATAAGGGCCGCACAGATATGTTCAGTATTACTTAATCAAAACAAGACTAAATGTGAATGACAGAAATCTTTTTCATCACTGGTTGCTTCCATCAACCAAGTCCCTGTAATTTAATCTAATAAGTGTTTTTCTTTTTAAATCATTCCTCTTGATCCTTGTTGGCAATTTATTTTTGCTTAGGGAATAGGATTTTTTTTAAAAAAAATTGGAGCATATTGGTGCCTAGGACTACATTTTGCTGGCACTTATGAAATGGAATAATAGTGTGATCCTCTGCATATAGAAAAACATCATTTTCTAACCTGATGCCCAACACATTATGTTCTACAAAAACAAGGTCTGACGCAGAAATACCCCAAGCTGATTTGAATTATTTTTATATAGTTTATATACTTAGAAACTTACATACAGCTTTTAGAAACCCCAGGGATGCTTCTCCACTGGCAGCACAAGACATTCAGTATCTGCTTCCCAGCCTTAAATCTCCTATCAGACATAAAGGATGAATCCTGTCTCTGCACTCCAACAAGGGATATTAGAGGAGCTGATCTTTCTACTCTCATTTTTTCAGTGGTCTGCAGTGGACACTTCACCCTCACGTGACTCCTCCCCAGCCAAGTGAGCCACTGTTTGCATAGGAATTTCCAGGCATTTTGAGTTTTACCCAAACCGTCAGTTATTTATGGCATGTCAAACTGCCTTTGATGGAGACTGCCCTTTCTCCCTCCCTCCTTCTCTTCCTCCTTCCCTCCCTCTCTTCCTCCCTCTTTTCTAGCCCGAGCAGGCTGTAGCAGTGATTCTAGCATCCCCATCATCTGTATCATCACAGGGATGCTCAGTAATATCCATCATCTCACACGAACATTTCCCGTTGCTTCGACCTAGTATCAATCTAATGGTTGGGTACTCCAATATCTCCATTAAGTGCCTGTATTTTTGTTGACTTTTGTACCCGGCTGTGGCTGCTTGGCTCTATCTCCTCCCTGGTCAGAGGAAATGGAAGTGCTGCAGCAGCTGCAGACTCGCAGACCCGACGGTGAGTAGCAGCGGACAAACAGCGCCAGGACCGACCCCGGGGGCTGGAGCGTGAGGAGGTGAGTGCAGAGCGGGGAACCAGGCCATCCGAGGGGGACAGCCCCAAGGGACTGGAGACAGCCGCCAGGGATAACGGACAGGTTCGAGAGGCCCGGGCGGTCCCCACCCGCGGCGCCTTCAGCACCACCCGGCGCGGACAGCGCCCGGGAGCGGAGCTGCGGCCCCCGGGAGCGGAGCTGCGGGCCCCGGGAGCGGAGCTGCGGCCCCGGGAGCGGAGCTGCGGGCCCCGGGAGCGGAGCTGCGGCCCCGGGAGCGGAGCTGCGGGCCCCGGGAGCGGAGCTGCGGCCCAGGGAGCGGAGCTGCGCCGCCGAACGCGCCCCGACACCCCGCGCCCCCAGGAGCGGAGCTGCGGCCCCCGGAACAGAGCTGCGACCCCCGGGTGCGGAGCTCCGCCGCCGAATGCGCCCCGACCCCCGCGCCCCATCCGCACCCAAGGGTGCAGCCCCCAGGCGCCCTCCCGTCGCGGCCCGCCCCGCCGCCGCGGGCACTGACCGAACATCTGGATGTGGCCCTTGGTGATGGGGTTGAAGCTGCCGCAGGCCAGCAGGATAACGTGGGTCTTGGTGGTCTCGGTCATGGTGCGGCCCTGCCCGGCCCCGCCGCGGTGTGTGGCTCGGTGCGGCTGCGGGAGGGAAGAAGGCGGAGGGATGGAGCGGGGCCGGGCGGGAGCGGGGGCGGCGCCGCGGCTGCGGGAGCGGGGCCGGGCCGCCTGTCGCCAGCACGGCCTGGGCGCGTCCCCCGCGGGTCCTGCACACGCGTGTGTGCGTGTGCGCTCATGTGCGCGCCCCACGGGCACACCCCATCCAGCCCCGCGGCACGGAGGGGGCACCCGGCCCGGCACACATACACACAGATGGGCACACATCTGCATCCGCTCTGTAAACACGCACACTCACAGAGGTGCTGCAGGGACACACTGCAGGGCATCCCCACGGCTGAGGAGACGTAACACGAGGTTCAGCCTGCAGATGAGGAGGCTCAAGGGTGACCTTATCACGCCCTACAACTCCCTGGAAGGAGGGTGTAGCCAGGTGGGTGGGTCAGTATTTTCTCCGAGGCAACCAGCGAGAGGAAAAGGAGACGTAGTCTTAGGCTGACAGACATCAGGAGGAATTTCTTCACAGAAAAGGTGATTAGACATTGGAATGGGCTGCCCAGAGAGGCAGTGGAGTCACCATCCCTGGAGGTGTTTAAGGAAAGACTGGATGTGGCACTTAATACCATGACATAGTTGACAAGGTGGTAATCAGTCACAGATTGGATTTGATGACCTCAGAGGCCTTTTCCAGCCTAACAGATTCTGTGATCTGCACAACTCGGTGCTCATGAGCAGCTACGTGTGTTCCCCCCGTCCTGCTCAGGTGATCCCAGCCTGGGACCTGCACAGGCCTCCCAGCTGCTCCAGCTTCAGCACAACATTGCTGCAGCACCCTTTTCTGGGGTTCTATGTGGAAAATAACTTGGGGGGCTTCACCTTCACCCAACACATCCATTTCACTGCCTGAAAGAGACCAAATAAATCAAATAGATACTGTGCATTCACCAAAAACCAGTCTTTACTGCAAGGTAAGCTAGTAGCAGACTACCTAACTGTCTAATTCTCTAAATTCTTCATTTTTAGGACTGCAGAATTGCTGTTCTCCATTAAAGAAGCTCCTTGCCCTGAGCAAGGGCCAGCAGAGCCCTCTCTGCTTACAGCCACTGCCTATCTCCTCCCTGGTCAGAGGAAATGGAAGTGCTGCAGCAGCTGCAGACTCGCTGACCCGAGGGTGAGTAGCAGCAGACAAACAGCATCAGCTGTGTTCAACCCCTTCCTGAAGGCTGTCCTGGCCTTATCTCTGGCTCCTACAGGAGATTTTCCTCTCAGCAGGGAGTTTTTTGCCACCAACAGGTCTCCCTTTCTACCTTCATCTGTCTTCCTCCTCTGTCCTTAAGAGGACACTCCCCAGACACTCATTTCTGCCTTCTCATGGCACAGGCTTTTAGCCCTACCACAGCAGTGGGCTGTGTTTCTCCTTGTCCTGCTAAGATTAATTATTCCCAGTCCTTTGCTTGAAAACTTTTTCTCTCTCAGCTCAGGCAGATGCTGGGATGTTCATCAGCCCACTCCCTGAGTGATAGGAAGGAGAAAGGCCACTAGGGAACGAACCCAAGGTGGTGCTGAATCTGTTTGTTCAGGGAACCCTTAAATCCTCGTTGTGAAGGCCCTGGCTGCACTCACACCCTCAGGAGCACACACTGATAGCAAGGGGTGGTCTCCCTCACTGCGTAGGGGTGTGGTAACACCTCTGGGGTTATATTTCTATCCTGATTTTTAATTCAGGTGTTGAGGGAGAGAGATGCTGAGACAGCTGGTGTGCTCTGCCCTGTGCTCCTTGATCCTTTCTCCACTTTGACTTCATGCTGATCCCCAGGGCGATGTGGGATATATTAAGAGGGTGATCATTTTTGGCATCAAGCTGGCTCAAAACCTACTGGTGTTTCACAGACTCATAGAATCATCAAATGGTTTGGATTGGAAGAGACCTGAAAGATCATCTCATTCCCATCCTGTGTCATGGACAGGGACACCTTTCTTTAGATCATATTGCTCCAAGCCCTCTCCAACCTGGCCTTGGACACTTCCAGGGAGAGTTTGAGAGCAGACAGCCCCCTTTGAATAGGCTTTGCAGGTTGGGAATAAGTAGGGAAGCAGACAGAAATGCCATTAAAAACTACACACATATAGCACATGCAGTGTGGAAAGGAGAAAGCAGTTTACATGCATTACATGAGGTTCTCATAGTCAGGAAAAGAAATAAAAATAAAAATACTAGGAGAATACTCTCAAGTAGAAGAAAAGAAATGTTGTTAAGGGTGTAAATGTCTGTCTACAGGCAAAAATCCTTCAAGAAATCTTGTTTTCTCACCAGCAGAAGGCCAGGTGGGGAGCTTGCTGCTGCAAACACAAAATTATTAGGTTCTTAGAGTTTTGCTCTCGATGTTAGTCTCCAGGCCCACGACAATGGACTGGTAGGTGGCACAGATGTGGCAGAACTGCTGCAAGATGGCTTGATTGATGGAGGGATGAGGTGTCCTAAAAGCATCAGTGTCACCTTTGCTTGTTGGGTTGAGCTGCAAGAAAGGCCGTGGGAGGCACATCCATCCCTTTCATTGCCTGCATGGGAAAAGGGTGATAAATAAATGAACAAAAACCATCAAGTCAGTAAGAGGACAGTGCTCTACCTTCTTACTAGCTCTGTATGGACATACAATGATTCAGTGGGATTAGATTTTGCGGTTATGTTGGGCTTTTTCCGTTACTGCTCCTCCAAGCTTACCCTGAAAAGGACAGACTCACAGCCTTAGGAGAAGAAGTGTCTCTGCAGTTTATCACTGGTGCTCTGCTCAGCATAACTCTGCCTTTAAAACTACAGGTCTTGTCAGCAGGGAAAAGGGTGCTCCTCTCCTGCACATTCCCACCAAGGATGGTGTCCTACCCCCTTCCCTTGGGGGTGGTACAACTGCAATGATATGAAATATGGGGGGGGGGTGCCCTTTACGAGAAGATCCTGCACTGATTCCTTTTACACAGAAGTGGCTGAAGTTGAGGTGAGATAGTTGCATTTTTTGTTAATCCTCACCCCATTCTCTGCTAATTTTGCATAGGAAATTTTGCAGGGGAGCATGTTTTCCCTTCTGTAGCTTATACAACCTGCAGCTGTAGGAGCATTAAGTGCTGCTGTTGCAGAAGGGACAAAACTGCCTGTGGCCAAGTTCTCCCACTGCCTGGTGATGCCAAACACATGCTGCTGGTCTTGACGGCCATGCAGCTGAATCTCTCTGCCTGCTTCATTTCGCACTGGCGTTTGGCCTTAAACACCAGTGAAACGTCAAGATCACCTGTCCAGACATGGGTTACGCACTGCCTGGCCGTGGTGGGGACAAGGTCTGGCCAGCATTGCCTGGCTGTGGTGAGGATGAGGTCTGGGCAGCCCTGTCTGTAGCTCTTCCCTGGCTGTTCTGCTGCCTGCCGGATGATGAGTGATGTAGTAAATCAGCTGTCACTTAGCAACGCTGCTGGCTGGGGAGCAGCAGTGGGTTCTGGTGCGGGAGCGACACCTGCGAGGGCTGTGCAGTGGTTATTTCACCTTTTTTCCCCTGAGTGTTTGCCAACCCAGCATGTATTTTCTTTTTCTTGCCACTTTCCCTGAACACGTGGGTGTGGATTTCCCACGGCTGAAGACAACAGCCGCAGGAGCCAGATGTCCCCTGCCAGCCCTCCCTGTGATTGTTGTGCAGCGCCGGAGTACCCTGAGACCCCCAGTGGATCTGAGCTCCAACCCAGCCCATGGTGACAAGCAGCCATCTGTCATCTGCAGAGCTGGAACAGCAGGACACAGCGAGGGCAGAAGGATGATTAGTTGGGGTTTATTCTCTGAGGAAGAAAACAGCAAGGAGAAACACAGGGACCTGCCTACACGGGGAGCTCATATCAGCACTGCAAAATCGTTGCCTGTGGGACTTGAGACCTGTTAAGCACACCTGAAACATGGCCTGTTTCCATGTTTCACACCAAGGGTCTTTCTGCACATGGATTTGTCCAGCTCTTCACCGTCTGCGCAGCCAGGCCCCAAGAGCAGGGGGCCGTGCAGCAGAAGACAGGAAGATCACGGCTGTGTTCACTGGGGTGAGGGATGGCGACCCCTCAGTTCTCCCAGCACTGCCTCTCACCTTGTCCCTCCTTCTGGGCTCGGGAGGAGGAAGGGAAACCTTCCAGCTTAAGGCTTTTAAACTGTCAGTCTGAAAACTCTTCAAAAGAACCCAAATCTATCAGAGAAAAGGACAATTAGAGGGGCTTAAACCATTTGTGAACCCATCCTGGCACATTTTGGAACCTTTTCTGATGAGGATTAAGAAGCGGATTCAGTTCTGCTCTCCACATGCCAGCCCTGTGACTCTAGGAAATTTGTGTAATGCAACAATGCACTTTAAAAGAAAAAAAAAAAGAAAAAGGCCTTTCCTTGAGAATTAAGGAGCAGATGATCTTGAATAAGGGAGTTGGTCACTCGGTGGCCCAGTTGGAATAAAACCCCTGGTTCCCACAAAAATTTAATTTTTAATTTACACCCATTTTTGAGATAGAATCTGAATGTATCTACCAAACCTCAGACTTGTAAACCCAGCCCACGGGAGGGAAAGGATTTGCAAATATGAGGAAGTCAGATTGAACTGGCAGATTGGGCCAGGCTGAACCAGTTGCTCGTGGAACGATGGCACAGAGAGTAAATGGAAGCACTCGGGGGTAGCTGCTATGGTGGGAGTCTGGTTGAGATGGAGGGAGCTGCCAAACCCACGGCCACCAGGTCTGAGGCCTGGGATGGGACAGCCTGGCCCAAAGGTAGAAATCTTCCATTTTGGATGATCAAGAGTAGACATTCAGACAAGGAAGGACTAAGCAAGGCTGAGGAGCAGCCAGTAAAAGACATGACATAGCTGAGGTCTGAAAATTTATGAGTAGCCTGGGGAGCTCTTTTCAGGGCTTGGTTCATCAGGCACTGGGAGAAGATGCCAAAGGGTGTCATGAGATAAAGCTTCTGGAGATCTGTCGAGGTTGAGGACCTAACATCCTGGTTGTGGCCTCTGTGAACTGACCCCAATTGCTGTGCTGTGTTTCTGGGACACTGGACTGACGTTTGAGGGTATCTCCTGGGGAAGGTCAGCCTGGCAACCAATTTCTCTCTTGCCCACATTCAGCAACACCAGCTGAATACTGTCCACAGATGCAATTAGCTTGGCAGCCCTTTTAATGTCTCTGTTTCTGAGGTTATAGCTCGGATCTGCACAGGTGGGATCGGAGCTGGTTTCCTGGGATGGGAAGTGAGGCTGAGGCACTCAGCATGGATCCCTGGGAACGGCTGCTTGCTCTCTTCCCTTTCTAAAGTCAGTTAGCTTTTAGTTAGTGTAAAAGGGTACTTCTGCCCAGAATGCACAGCACTAATTGTCAAAAAATTAAAAGGAAATCTGTTACTTTATTATAAGGATTGGAAAGAGTTTCTCTAAGAAATGAGGCCTATTTTATAATTTTTTCTTTCTTCTGGGTGATATTTGCAAGGGAATAATGAAGGCTTGACAAACCTCTACACAGTTGAAATTCCTGAAGTTTTGCATACAGGCTGTATTTGGGGAAAAGAGGTTATTATTAGAGTAAAATGAGGCTTTTGTCACTAACAATTCAAAATCTAAGTAGGATAATCTGGGATGACAACAAATACACTTTAATCATGAAAACAAAATTACTGATCAGGAAGTATAGAGGACAAAATTAGGATTGTTTCGGTATCTTCATGCTTTGCTTCTTCCTTCAAATGTGGTTGAGTGCTGATTTCCCACATTCACAAAATAATCACCAAACCTGCAGAGAATCTGGTGTTTCACCATTCAGCTGTTGAGCTGTACTCTCACCTTTCCTTAATCCCAGATGTTCATCCCGAGCAGCAGGAGAATGTGATGTCTCAAAGACATAAAAGCCAAAGGTTGGCACAGAGACAGAGGGCTGTCCAGTGCCACATCTGTGCGTGAAAACAGGGGCAGAATATCCACACACAAAGGGGAGACCTTGAACTCAGTGAGCCTCACAGGATATGCCTGGACAGTTAAATATGTTCGTGTTAATGAAGAAGGATGGAAGCAGGCTCCATGTTTTCCACCTCTCCATTGTTGTCTTAAATGACCTTGAGAAAATCTCTTCTGTTCCCCTGACTATCTGTTAAGTGGGGATGGTCCTTGTTTTCCTCTTAGAGTTTGCTAAATCAGTGCTTTGAGGATAAACACATCCAGGGTCTGTGAAATGCAGTTGACGGATGTAAAAGGGATTCACATTTGGGATTACAAGACTTTCCCTCTGGAGAGCAGAGCAGCTTCACTCCAGGCATTTTGGCTGCATTGTGGCTGAGGGCTGGGGTTATTCAATGTGTTCTCAGTTCACAATGTGTTCACTGGTCTACCCTCTTTCTGTGGGGATCAAATCCTTTCCCATGCTATGATATTAATAAAATGGTAGGCTGTAGTTATTGACTCATAAATAACAAAGAAGATAATAAAAGTTGACCTCTATGAGAAATCTTCTTATATCACTAATCTCTTGGAACAAAACTAAGTGGAGATTGACTTGGGCATTCCCCTTAAATAGAAGGAAATTACCCCCTTGCTGTGTGCAACAAAAGGTTTGGAGTAGAATTTCATAAGAAATAGAGCAGAGCAATCAGCAGCAATGTCAAGCCCTCAAAAATGTTATGTGGGACAATCTGAGGACAAACCTGGAGTTGTGAAAGAGCCTTCTGAGAGTCAAGAACAGAAGGTGTGGGAAAGAAACTCTTGTACAGACTGTCCTAATGGACAGATCTATTTCACCAGTGCAGAAACTCAGAGGGAAGCAAAAGACTCTGCAATTCAGAGGAAAAGCCCTGAGAAACAAGGAAAATCCTGCAAAGACTGTTACATCCTTTGCTTCTTTGTCTGGAAGATATTAAAGAGGAGTGAGAAAAGGTGGAGACACTTTGTGACTGGGCAGGTTGTCCTGATGGGCCACAGGTTTCCTCATGCAGCTGCCCTTAGGTGTGGCTCTGCTTGGCAATTTATATTGGCATTAAGCAGGTTAAATAACACTGGCAATGGCACTCAACAGATTCTCTTGAAAATACCCAGAGCTGCCTGTTCCCTACTGCCCAAGACTCAGAAGTCAGTTCTGCCCCGTGGGAACCTCTCTGGTCTTTTGGGGTGGCTCTGGAAGTGGTTTGGATTCAGATAAGACTAAACAAGACAGTTGCTGAGTTGATGCTGCTGCTCTTTCTCTGTGCCTGATGCAGCACGAGCGTGATGCCTCCAGGGAGCACTTTGTTGTCTCCTGGATGAGAACTGTGCTCATCAAGAAAGGATGCAGGAATTGGGATTGTTCACCTGGAGAAGAGAAGCCTTCGGGGTGACCTAACTGTGACCTCCCAGTACCTGAAGGGAACTGACTGGAAAGATGGAGAGGGACTTTGGACAGGGGCCTGGAGCGACAGGACAAGGGGGAATGCCTTTATTCATACTGACAGAAGGCAGGGTTAGATGGGATATTGGGAAGAAGTTCTTTCCTGTGAGGGTGGTGTGACACAGGGTGCCCAGAGAAGCTGTGGCTGCCCCACTCCTGGAAGTGTTCCAGGCCACGCTGGATGGGGCTTGGAGCAACCTGGAATAGTGGAATATGTCCCTGCACATGGTAGGGGGTTGGAATGAGGTGAGCTCTAGCAGTTTGAAGCCATTCCCTCTTGTCACTCCAGGCCCTTGGCCAAAGCCCCTCCCCATCTTTCTTGTTAGCCCCTTCATGTACTGGAAGGCCATAATCAGGTGCAGGATGCCCAGAACATGCCGGCTCAGGAGCAGAAGGATAAGGCTCCCAATCACACAGACAGCGTGAAGGGTCCGAGGAGAGCCTTGGACAATGTGCCCTGGGAGATGCATCTTCTAAGAGGTGCATTTGTGCATTGATCCAGGAGACAAAATCTCAGAGTACAAACTCAGCCTGGTTGAGCACTGCACAGGTTCCAGGCAGGCAGAAGCTGCCCCAGTTTGCCCAGTGCTGAACCACTTTGCTCCTGCTCTGCAGATGAGAGCCTGGAGGGATGGAGCTGAGCCCCGGACCCTGCTGCAGCACCTGCCTGAGGACTCCATGGGAGGTTTGGCCACAGCTCACTGCCTGGCCCTGGTTGCACTGAAACCAGAAAAACCATTCTGCAGCCTTGCAAGGCTCCTGTTTGAACGTGTGGGGCCCTGAAAATAATTTCCTTAAACAGGTTTTTGTTTCAACCTGAAAAAATGTGAGGGATTTATTTTCGAAACCTGATCTTTCATTTTGTCCTCAGGGTCACCTACAGACTCAAATGACACAACTTGCATTAGCCAGCCACCTTTGTGCTCATCTGATCCCAAATTGTCCTCTATCTCATTTCTTCAGGCTGGTCCATGTGCTTGAATGGACATTGAACTCAGTGGGATTTTTCCTGCCATAAAAAGACAAGTTGGAGCACAAAACAAGTCACCAAGTTGGCATGGGAGGTGGGATCATATGGTATAAACAGTGGAAAAAGTGTAAATATTGAGCTGTGATAGAATGTTGTATCCAGGTGCAAGATGACTGCCTGATGTGCCTGTGTCCTGGCTCCATGCTGAGATGACCCTGCCTGGAGCACTATGTCCAGCTCCAGAGTCCCCAGCACAGGAAGGACATGGAGCTATTGGAGAGAGTCCAGACAAGGCTGCCAAGATGATCAGAGAGATGGAGTAGCTTTGTTTCAAGGAAAGGCTGGGAGAATTGGAGTTGTTCAAGCTGGAGAAGAGAAGCTTTGGAGCGACCTCATTGTGGCCTTGCAGTGCCTGAGAGGAGCCTACAGCAAAGACTGAGAGAGACAACTTAAAAGGGATGGAATGACAGGACAAGGGAGAATGGCTTTCCACTGCCAGAGGGCAGGGTTGAATGGGACATTGAGCAGAAATTCCTCCCTGTGAGGGTGGGGAGGCCCTGGCACAGGTTGCCCAGAGAAGCTGTGGCTGCCCCATCCCTGGAAGTGTCCAAGGCCAGGCTGCACATGGCTCGGAGGTACCTGGGATAGTGGAAGGTGTCCCTGCCCATGTCTGGGGGTTAGAATGAGATGATCTTCATTGTCCCTTCCAACCAAACCATGCTGGGATTCTGTGTGCCAACTCTGGGGCCATGGGCCACATCCCTGGTGCAGAACCCATCCCGTGCCTGACCTTGCTGCCTCCCAGGCAGTGGGGCTGGTAGCATCAGGGGCTTTGGATAATGGAGGGACTCTTAGATGAGGCACATTTGGGACATTTTGGAGTGATCCTTGGGGCTGGACACCCAAGCTGCCAAATCCTGGGACTCCCCAGCGTGGCAAGCAGGCAGGGAAGAGGAGGTCTGGTTTGTGACTCCCTCTTATCTTCCTCTCTTGCCCAGGCAGGTAATGGAGGCACCATCTCTGGAGGTGTTCAAGAGGGATCTGGATGTGGCCCTAGGTGACGTGTTCAGTGGTTTAGGGGTTACCACGGCAGTGCTGGGTTGACGGTTGGATCCTAAAGGGTTGATGATCCTAAAGGTCTCTTCCAACCTTCGTGATTCTATTCTATAATTGCAAAATGGGTGTGATTCCTATTCATGCATTTATTCCTTACTGACAAATTTGTGCCTCCACTCTCTTTCCAATGTTAACTTCAGCTTGTAAATTATTGAAGAATAAGAGTCAGTGAGTGATAATGGCCTTAATAAAAAGAAGTTTCCTTTCTTTCCTTTTTCCCCCTTATTTGGTGTGTGCTTCAGCAACACTGTTGATGGCTGGACTTAATGACCTTAAAGGTCTCTTCCAACATTGATAGTTCTACGATTCTGTCTGGGAAGTCTGAGTCTATGGGTGCTGCTCCTGCTGAAACTTTTCTTGTCACAAAAGTGTAAGGCCACTACCACCCTTGTGCTGAGGGCTGAGCCAGCAGTGTGCCTTGTGGCCAAGAAGGCCAACACAATCCTCAGGAAGAGCATTCCCAGTGGTCAGGAAGGTGATCCTGCCCCTCTGCTCAGGCCTAGTGAGGAAAATCTGGAGTGCTGGGTCCAGGTCTGGGCTCCTTAGGAAAAGAGAGACCTGGAGCTCCTGAAGCAGGTCCAGCAGAGGCTGCGGAGATGAGGAAGAGCCTGGAGCAGCTCTTGCACAAGGAGAGGCTGAGGGAGCTGGGGCTGTTCAGCCTTGAGAGGAGACACAGATGAGAGGGGCCCTCATCCCTGTCTGTCCCTGTCTGCAGGGAGGGCTCAGAGCAAGGACCAGGCTCTGCTCCCTGGGGCCCAGCAATGGGACAAGAGACCATGGGCAGAAATGGATGCCCACAAAGTTCCACCTGAACA
>VZTJ01005912.1:2739-19395 GCA_013397795.1 Orthonyx spaldingii
CTTCCTTCCTTCCTTCCTTCCTTCCTTTCCTTCTTTCTCTCTGCCCCTCTTTAATTCATCTCTTTCTTCCTCTCTTCCCTTTCACCCTTTCCCTTTATCCCAAACTCACTGCCATGTGTTTTTATTGTAGGTCAGGGACTAATGGAGCAGTTGTGTAGTAATAAGTCAAATTAGCAAAATATTAATATACTAATAAAAATAATAGAAAGTGTTTAACAAAAATTTCTGATTTTTTTTTTGTGGCTGCTTTGGATTTTATCTTTCCTTTTGTCCCTGAGCATTTACGATTCCTGGGTGCTTTGTTGCCCTTATGGGTGGGTGATCACAACACGTCCATAAAAGCTGCTGCTTTTTCCAGTTGTGCTTGTCTGTGCCTGGTCCCCCTCGGGAGCAAGGCAGGTGCTGGCAGCATAAATAATCATGGAATCATGGAATATGCTGAGCTGGAAGGGACCCCCAGGGATCATTGATCCAGCTCCTGTCCCTGCCCAGACCCCCCAGCAACCCCCCCTGTGCATCCCTGGCAGCGGTGCCCAAACGCTCCTGGAGCTCTGGCAGCCTCGGGGCCGTGCCCATTCCCTGGGGAGCCTGGGCAGTGCCCAGCACCCTCTGGGGGAAGAACCTTTCCTGCTCTCCAGCCTGACCCTGCCCTGGCCCAGCTCCAGCCGCTCCCTGGGTGCTGTCCCTGCTCACCAGAGAGAAGAAAAGACTGGGATCATTGCAACTTGCCAGATGTAAACCAGAGGATTTCAGAGTCCATCCTGGATGGATTTGGCTGTCCAAGATGATGGAGTTGGAAGCACTGGAGAATAAAGTAACAGTTCTTATATATGTTGTACCTCTGGCACTGCTTGTATTGAATTTGTAAAGGTAAAAAGGGCTGTAATGAAGGGGAAGGCACATTTGCAGTGTGTGCTAGATAGTAAAATATCCTTTATTTATACATTTCAAGCAGTGTTGTGTGAGAAACAACAGCTCTGTGTGTGCAGGTTTGGCTGGAGCGTTTCTGTCGAGCTGGACCCCGTGTAAGTTGCGCTTTGTCTCTGTCTCTCAGATCCTTCCCCTGGCAGGGGATATAAAGTTGTTCTTGCATGGGATCTGAGTGACGAGCCCAGCTTCATGACACGTTGTAGCTGGGTTGTGCTTTCCCTAGGGCTGAATCCTGTTTCCATGGTCAGACGGGCAGTTGGGAGGAGCTGTTTGTGTTGTTAACGAAGGAAGATGGAGAGAGAAGGAGGAGGATCCACGGTGTTGAGGGTGTGGGGAGGACTTGAAGGGTGGGAGGCACTGAGGGGACGTTGCTGGGGATCCTCCGGTGAGGGTGGAGGCTCAAAGGGGACAGGTCTGGCTGCTTCTTTCACTCTGTTATCCTTGGCTTTAGGAGATCAGAAATAATTTGGATCTGAAGCAGGAACTGGAGGAAGATCCTTCTGGAGGACTCCTTAGCCTTTGTTGTGGGCAAACAGCAGGGTCTGACACGGTAAGGGAAACTAATTCCAGTGAGATGTCCCTCTCCACAGCATTTCTTCCAGGACCAACTGTCCTTCCAGCTCTCTTTTCCTTCAGCACGCTCTCTCCCTCTCTCCAGCCTTCCCTCCTGGACCAACTGACTCACAAATTTCTTCTCTTCCAGCATACTTTTGCTTTGCTTTGCAAAATACATCTTTAGTGTCCTCACTGGGAGATGGAATGGAAAAGTGAATTTTTCCCAAAGGGCTGGAGGCACTGCCCGCTTTCACTCTCTTCCCAGTTCAGAACTTTAATTCATTGTGCTTTAGAAAACTTCATGGAATTGTGAAATTATTGGGGAGATCGGGGGGTGGGGGGATGGAATGGCTTTTAAAACCACTTTTCTTTTTATTGATAAGTGTTGTACCGTATTGGGGCCTCGCAGAGAAGTTGGTGCCTTTGTTAGAGACAGAGCAGTTGTAACTCATTATCTTCACATTCACAGCCACCTCCAGCGATTATTCGTCAGGCAGCGACAAAAGGAAGGACAAAGCCTGACACTCTGGATTGTTACTCAACATCAAGCCTAAGAAAAGTCTTTTGCAAGGAAGTCAGTCCGTCCCTGGCAGAGCATTAAGCACGTGCTCTGTGTTTGTACACGGAGGGCACAACGGCTAAAATTTAAAATCAAATAACCCCCAAATTCTGCAGTTCCCAGGGCTGAGCTGTGACAGTTCCTGACATTGTACTTGGGCAATTCAAGAACAATGAAATAGCGAGAGTTAAATTGGATTTTAGTGAGTTAAGGTGGTGGAATCCTGTCTCAGGAGCTCCAAGCATGATTCTTGATGTATCACAGTTGTATGAACACCTTGCCTGGAATATTCTCCCTCGGTGTCAGCATTTAGCTCCTGTTTGCCTTTGGAAGCTGTGCAGTGAATTAAACCCAGTGGCTGTGATTCCTCAGGAGAACGCAGCGGAACTTGCTGGTGTCTGTGCTGGCTGTAATTTATGGTCTCTATCCTGGGTAAGGACTGGTTTCTCCATTAGCACCTCCCGTAAAGGTCACGTTCTGGGGTGGATTTTTCTCTCTGACATTTGTCCACATTCAGCACATAGGGAGAAATTAAGTTTGCAGATGTGACCTATGATAACATTTCTGAAATAAATCAAAACTAATCTGCCAGGAAATATTGCTGAGGAACTGCTCGAAATGTCAGTGTGCCAGTGAGATGAACAGTTGTCTTTTTATTGAATGTGCTGCTCTGCTGAAGCAGCCTCTTAACAATTTTCGGTGTATAAAGTCTGCCTGAAATCTGCCTTTGCCATTTACTGCTGAGAATGTTTGCACTCTTAAAAGCTTCTAGCCTGACCACAGCACTCAGACTGAAATATATTTATTAGATATGAAAAGGGGGTGAACAATTACATTTTTTGTGTATTTATAATATATTTATTCATTACATAGTTATTCATTATTTAGTTCTGTCTCATACATTTGATTATTATCTGTTTATTATATATTTATTTCTTTATACTTGTATAGAAATAAAGACATGTATAACATATACAAAAATATGTTTTTGAGGTCAGTGGTGCCCCAAGGGCTGCCTGTGGTTCGCAGGGGCCCATGGCTGAGCGGGTGCTGGTGATCGGCAGCGGGGGCAGAGAGCACGCCCTGGCCTGGAAGTTGGCCCAGTCCCCACACGTGAAACACGTGTTTGTGGCTCCAGGAAATGCAGGGACAGCTGACAGTGGGAAAATCTCCAATTCAGGTAAAAAGGTGGGGAGTGAAATCCTGGGCCAAGCAATCAGCACTGCAGCAGCTGAGCCAAACCCAGCAGTTGCACTTCTTTTACTGGTGCCACAAATGATTGAAGGCACGGATTTATTTTTTGTTGTGTGTTTTGTTTCTGGATTTCAGAGCTGCCTCCTAAAACAGCCTGCTCTATTTATTTTTAGCCTTGCTTCTTAAGCTTGTGAGGCTTGTATGAGACTATTTCTACACCTCATCTCTTCCACTTTTGTGCATGAATTCAGGGAACAATTCCAGTGAAAATTAACCCGGGAACAGGGGGCTCAAAGTTCTTAATTCTGAATAGAAACATCTCTGTGTCTGCTCAGGCTGCTCAGCTAAATTTAGCTGCATCATCCAATGCTTTGTGTAAATCTTTACTCAGGTGTTGAAAGTGAGTTTCTTTCTGAACCTTAAGCTTTATTTTTCAAAGTTGTTGATGTTGTGATAAGCAGCTTTTAAAAATATATCTTGATTACATGTGACAAATAAAATAGATTTAATCAGTTAGCAGATGTGTATTAAAAATAGTAGTGCAAATTGGAGTTGTTCCCTGTTCCTTTTGGACTCTGTAATTACTACATTGATATTTCACTTTGCCCTTCATGGGCTGTTTCATAATTTTAATCACACTTTTAGGGAGATGGAAAAAAGACATTCTAATCTCCTGTCTCTTATTTATGCTTTACAGTCATCATTTAATTATTTTTCCTTTTCAGCTGTATTAGTGAGCAATCACACTATTGTTACCCAGTTCTGCAAAGATCATAACATTGGGCTTGTGTTAGTTGGCCCAGAAGCTCTTTTGGCAGCTGGTAAGTTAATAAAATAATTAAATAAACCTAAGTTGACAGGAAAAATATAAATAATATTATAATATAAATAAACATAATATAATGATATCAAATAATATAATTAGGTTGACAGAAAAAATCAGCACCTCGAATTCTGATTTAAAATGGGGGGATAACTGTGAGAGTAATGTACAGAGCTAAAGAGACTTAAAACTCCAGGCTGAGACGGGTCAGTGGATATCCAGAACCTCATTTTATGGATGAAGGAATTACCTGAGACAAAGGAAAGCGTAACGAAGGGATGACGGGAATTTCCTTCTGCCAAATGGCTCGATGTCCCCAAGGAGCCCCCTTGGAGCTTGTGCTGTTTGTGTGGATCAGGGATCGCCGATGACTTGAGGGCAGCGGGAGTGCGGTGCTTTGGGCCCTGTGCCAGGGCAGCCCAGCTGGCCTCCAACAGCAGCTCCAGCAAAGCCTTCCTGGACCGGCACAGGATGCCCACAGCCCGCTGGAAAGCCTTCAGCACCCCGCAGGAGGCCTGCAGGTTCATCACCAGGTACATGTGCTGCCCGGGGGCTCCTCTGCCACTTACACCTGCACGTGGCACTCACTTAGGGACTCCTCAGCTGTTGTTCTTCTCCAGAAGTTGCTGAATTAACAAGCTCTGTAATTAGAGACAGGTGATGAAGGTGCAGGTGTGGAGCTGCTGGAGCCCCTCTGGAGCCAGGCTGGGAGAGCTGGGAGTGTTCACCTGCAGAAGAGAAGGCTCTGGGAGAGCTCAGAGCCCCTTCCAGGGCATAGAGGGGCTCCAGGAGAGCTGGAGAGGGACTGGGGACAAGGCATGGAAGGACAGGACCCAGGGAATGGCTTCCCAGTGCCAGAGGGCAGGGATGGATGGGGTATTGGGAAGAAATCCTTCCCTGTGAGGGTGGAGAGGGGCTGGGATGGAATTCTCAGAGAAGCTGTGGCTGCCCCTGGATCCCTGGCAGTGCCCAAGGCCAGGCTGGACATTGGGGCTTGGAGCAGCCTGGGACAGTGGGAGGTGTCCCTGCCCTGGCAGGGATGGCACTGGATGGGCTTTGAGGTCTCTCCAACCCAAGCCTTTTGTGATTCCATGGTTCTGTGTTGATTTTTCTGTTCTTAGATCCCAGCTCTTCTTCCTTTCTATCTGCTCCCTCAGGATGCTCAATAAGCCATTTAAAAGACAAAAAATTGTAATGAAGAAAAATATTTCAATGAATCTTTCTGTTCATAAAGAGTTAAAAATTATTTCTGCCCAGATAGATACCAGCAAAACGCTCTCTGAGGATGATTTGGAAGGTTCTGGTCAAATATACATAAGTAAAGGAGAACAGTCTCATTACTGTTCCTGTGGGTTGTGTTCTCAGATTCCTTGCCTTTGCTGGCAACTGCTCCATGTGGGATAAACTCTTGGAACTTGTGGGGGTTTTTTGAATTAAACCAACCTTTTCACTGGTTTTGCTCTGTAAGAACATCCCATTGTTTTACTGCTGCCTGATGGACACAAGGCCAACACCTTCTCTGTCAGCAAGTGCAAGGCTCCAAAGGAAAAACTGTCCCAGGTGTGCTCAGCGAGATGGGCAGAAAGGGAGCCTGGTGTGAGCCTGCGTGGCTATCAGCTGGGGGTGAGGTTTAACCTGACAGAAATCAGTGTGGAAAGGAGAGTGAGGTGTTCTTTCAGGAAACAGGAAATTCATGTGCAGAATAAGCCCTTCAAAAAATGTTTTATTTGGCTGTTCCCAAGTCAGAAGGTGACTGGGTAAAGTTAAAATACATTAATTTACACGGTGCTGCTTTGTTCTTTTTTTTTTTGCTTTTAGATTTAGTTTGTGTTTCAGAGTAAGTGAGGAAATTCTGGAGGTACAGTGGGATAAGATTTAACAGATCCTTTACGTGCCACAGCTGACTCAGCCTTAACCTCACAACCCTGAGCAGAACTTGCCGAGTGTTTAGTGGGGTTATGAGCTGTAATGTTTTGTTGTAAAACTGTAAATCACCAAGGAGTTCAGCTTTCCAAGCCTTTGACAGGATAAAACAATAGCCTGGGAAGAAACTGGGACGTGTTAGAAGTTCAGTGACGTGTCTAAGGGTATCCACTGAGCTGGTGTCAGAACCAACAGCAGAATTCCTGGATTTCTGGTTCCCAGAGGACTCCGAGTCCATCACCTCTGGGACAGGATGGACTAACAGGGAATGTTTTCCTGATGTGTTATTGTTCAATTCCTTGGGGAAAAAAGGGAGACTGTGGGAGGCATTCAGGATCACACTGGTGATTTCCCTGGATGCAGCAGGGCTGCCTGACCCCTGCTCTGCTTTCCTTAAAGCACAGATTTCCCTGCACGAGTGGTGCGGGCGCGGGGTCCAGCGGCCAGGAAAGAAGTGACCATTGCAGCCAGCAAGGAGGAGGCCTGCAGAGCTGTCCAGGAGATTATGCAGGTGGATAAACCCTTAGTTAATCCCTGGCAGTCCAAGTTTTGGTGTTCTGTACTCTGGGAGTTTGTAATTCCAGCTACAGGAGGCAAGTATTTTGGGGAGAAACTTGTTCATTCGACTCAGGAATTTCCCTGGGTCTCCTCAGGTTCCTCCTGTGTGCCCCAGGCAGAGCCTGGAGGTTTTGTGACTGAACTCCCGTTTCAGCCTCTAGTCCCACTGCCCTGCCCCTCCAAGTTTTAATTTTTCCTTGTCTCCCAGGCCTGATAAGGAGTATTTCAGTGTTGCTTCCTTTTGTCCAAATGAAATTCTACTGGCTTTCCCCGCTGGCATTCAAGCAAGCTGGGACTTCTCACATACGTTGGGGTGTTTTTGTTAAAAGAAAATGAAGAGAGGGTTTAGGCACTGGATTCATGTCTGCTAACTGGGGGTTTATTTTGTTCTATCTTTTATAGGACAGAATGTTTGGAGAGATGGTTGTCATTGAAGAACTGCTTCAAGGAGAGGAACTTTCTGTATGTGATTGATGATGTGATGTTGTGTTTTTACTCTTTGACGTTGTTGTGCTTCTGCAGACACACTCAAGTTTATTGTTTCAAATTTCAAATGTTTTTTGTTTTATTTTCATTTTGAGAAATATAACTATATTGCATATATATAACATGCAATCTAAGCCCCATGTCATGCTAATCAATGCATGTTGTCAGTAGATTTTTCTTCTACATTAACAATGACATTGCTTTTATGGTAATTGTTTTAGGGGGAAAATGTTTTGGTTTTTTCTCCCTAAAGTGACCCAAAGCATGTTTTTATGGACTTTGCTTTGGTAATTCTTGTTACATCAGTAACTTTGTGCTAATATTTAGTGCCTCTTAGACTGTTCACATGCCGGAGGACGGGCATATGTCCATGTGACTGACAGGTCAAAATCTGATTCATCAGAAGGGAATTGTAATGAGAGCCACCATTTCTCTTGGTTGTTCAAACATGAGAAAGAAACAATGAATTCTTCAGGTCAATGGGCTTGAATAAATGGATCCTATGGGATTCTGAGAAATTCTTTACTCACATGGTGGGCAGGCCCTGGCACAGGGTGCCCAGAGAAGCTGTGGCTGCCCCTGGATCCCTGGCAGTGCCCAAGGCCAGGCTGGACACTGGGGCTTGGAGCAGCCTGGGACAGTGGGAGGTGTCCCTGCCATGGCAGGGGTGGCACTGGATGGGCTTTAATTTAAGCCAGTGTGGGCTTCTGCAGTTCCTACATTTCCCAGCAGAACTGAGCCTCAGCCTGTGCCCAGCAGTGCTGTCCCTCGGGCCAGGCCGTTGTGGCTGCTGTCACCAGTGTCACCATTGTCACCGCTGTGCCCGTGTCTCTCCCCGCAGTGCTCCTGTTTCACTGACGGTGTCACCGTGGCCTCCATGCCCCCGGCTCAGCCCCACAAGCGGCTGCTGGACGGGGACCAGGGCCCCACCACGGCAGGGATGGGAGCCTATTGCCCCGTGCCTCAGGTACAGCCCCTGCTCAGCACAGCCCCTGCAGGCTTTCCCATCCCAATGGCTTCTGGATTCCAGGGCTCAAACCTTCATAGTCATTCTTTGGGGTTTAATCAGCCACTGTTCTCTGGAGCAGCCTCTCTTTTACCTGTTCCATTATTCCCAAACTTGGTGTTTCTCTGCTCCCATGAGCATCAGGCCAAAAATCCCTGCAGAATTCCCTGTGTGCCTGGATCTTTGTGCCCTGAACATAAGTGGGGGGTTGTTGTTGGTTCTTAAAGCACTGCTCTAAATAAGCTGCTCCAACACATCATCAGTGTGGGCTTTTCCAAGGACAGAAACACTCTGACTGTGTTCAGCCCAGGCTGCCAGTCCCAAACCTCCTTAAGAACCACCCAAACCACCTTGGGAGGCAGAGGAGTGGAATTTCCATCCTGAGGGAAGGAGCAGGGGTTGGGGTGGGACAGCAGCAAAGAGCTCAGGCATCTCCTCACCCCAGTCCTTCCAGCAAGGCCAGCAGGAGCCATCCCTGCCTCAGGGTGTTTGATTTGATTGCCAGGTTCCAGAAGCTCTTCTCGAGCAAATCAGGGATGCAATCCTCCAGCACGTCGTGGACAGCATGAGACAAGAAGGAGCAGCCTATGTAGGTGAGTGAGCACCTGAACACCAAGGTGAGCTCCCATCCAGGTCGGTTCCATTGTCAGAGGCTGCTTCTGAATTCCACATGGTATTTGGTTAAAAAAGCCAGCAGCAGCTCATTTTTCATGCAGTGTTAAGCCTCACTCCTTTGGTTCACAGCTCTTTGTTTGGGAAAAGACTTTGGTCTTTTCTCCTTAGAGCACAATGATTTTATTAAATATTTTTAATTATAACAGATTTATTTGCACTTCAGGGCATAACATATACTTCAGTCCTGCTGTCCTGCTCACTCCTATGTACAGCAAGGTCCATTTTCTTCAGATCTTTGTCCAGAGGCTGTTTTGGAAAAGGCAGGTAGTGCCCACAGGTGTCACTTTATGCCAAGAGCTGCTGTTGGCACTGAAGGGATCTCAGATCTCTAAAGAGTTGGGCTCCAACCCACATCTTTAGTTTCTGCTTTTTGGGGCCTTTTTTACAATGCCTGAGTAAGAGTGTAGTGGGAGTTGAGTAAGAATGGAGTTGGTTGCATGATGCCAGAGAACCTTTGGTTTGTGGGGTTTAAAATGCAGTGCCCTGTTCCTCAGGTGGCTGCTTGTCACTTTTATGGATATTGAGGAATTGTTATGACTTGCATCTAAGTGTTTGCAGAACCCTTGCTCCTTCTGATTTGCAGAAATTAATCCAAAATGCTCTGTTTTATTTAAAGGAGTTCTTGAAAGAAAGAAAAGTTTAAGTTCATTTGCTTGGCTGTGCTCTTTGTGTTCAGGTGTGCTGCAAACAGGTTTGATGCTGACCAAAGAGGGGGTGAAGATTTTAAACTTTAAATGCCAGTTTGGGGATCCCCAGTGTCAGGTGAGTTTAACACACTGGAAAATTAAAGATGCTCCATTCTTTTACCTCTTACTGTTGTAAATTAGGGAAAGATCTGGACATCTTAGACAATGTCTGAGGTAACTTAAAATTTTGGCTCATCAGCTCCTGTGAATTATTAGTTAAAGGCTTTATGTTAAAACACTGTTCATTAGATTTGGTTTTTCTGGATAGAAGCAGAATGGGAGGGGCTAAATTCACGTTCCTGCTACTTAAGCTCACACCTTGTGTTCCTAAATTTATGACTGGTGCCAAAAGATGTTGCAAATTGAATGCTCACCCAGAGTTTCCAAATCTACTGGCTTGGCACATACAGATTTTATTCCATCAACTGAATTTTCCCTCAGGTGAATTTCAGCAAGCCAGCAAAATAAAAATTAACTTCCATCACTGTGAAAACTTTCTACAGGTAATTCTCCCTCTGCTTAAAACTGATTTTTATGAAGTGATTCAAGCAACAATTGATGGCAAACTCTGCAGCTCCATGCCAGCCTGGTGGGAGAACAGAACTGCTGTGTGCGTGGTCATGGCCAGCCCAGGATACCCAGAAGACTCTGACAAAGGCCTGGAGGTAACAGGTAACTCTGGGAGGTTGTCAATTATTTAATTACAGCGTAGTCCTTCAGTGGGTTTGGATCCACCTCTGCTCCCAGGGGTCTGTACAGCTTCCCTGGATCCCCCTCTGAGCCTGCCCTCCCGCCTCTCTCCTTGGCCTTGGGGAAAGTGTGACTCCTCACTGAGATCTCTTACCTGCAGTGTTAAATCTGCTCTCAGCCGCTGCTGAGACCAGGAGGTGATGGGGAAGGATGGAATTCTGTCATCCTGGAGCAGCTGTGCCTGGGCCGTGTGGAGCCCTTCCACAGACTGCAGGAATGTGAGGCAGTGCTGTCAGCACACGCTGGCGTTTCCCTGCCTCTGGTCCCTGCCAGGAGGTCAGATGAACTCAGCCAGTGCCTGAGCAAGGGAGAAGGCTGAGTCCTGAGTGCCTGTGACCTTTGAAACAGGATCAGAGCAGCTTCCTCCGTCTGCTCCGAACAACCAGAGCAATCACCTTCCTCCCAGGGAGCTGGGGAAGGTGGGCACAGACATATTCTGTGTTCATACAGTATCCAATATTAACTTACATATTAGATACAGATATTCGGTATTCATACAGGAATTCAATAGTAACTAGATATTAGATACAGATATTCAATAGTCATGTATTCAATATTAACTTAGATATTAGACATAGATATGCAATATTCATGTAGATATTCAATATTCATATAGAAATTAGATATAGATATTCTATATACATATATTTGGTATAGATGTTCAATATTCATTTGGATATTAGATATAGATACTAAATATTCATATAGATATTAGAGATATTCAGTATTCATATGGATGTCTGATATATAGGTATTTAATATTTGCATAGGCATCCAATATCCATATAGATTTTATATATAGATATTCTATTTCCATGTGGATATTTGACAGTTATACAATATTTGTATGGATATTCAACATTCATATAGATATTCAATATTCATATAGATAGTCAGGACTCATACAGGCATTCAATATTTATTTAGATATCAATATCCATTTGGGTATTGGATATAGATATTCAGGATTCATACAGGTCTTCAATATTCTTTTCCTCTGTTCCAGTACCCTGGTTCAGGATCTCATGAAGATGTTTACAGCGTTTAAAAACAGAGGGAACTGTTGCAGAACCATTCCCTTCCCGCTCAGCTCCCACCCTGCCGGTCCCACCCTCTCCTCATGTCAGGCCATCCCAGCACCTCAGCTCCCAGCCAGGGCTCCCGAATTTTGGCAGCTCTGGGGGACCCTCCATCGCCCGGGGACAAGGTCGTGCTCGGGTGTCTTGTCCCTGGAAGGGTTTGCGCTGCCGTGTTCTCCCCACCCACCCTCCTCTGCCTGTTCCCTCATGGTTTATTTTGTGTTGTCGGTGGTATCCTGGGGAATTCTGCATTTCTGTGAGTATCCAACCCAGAAAATGAAATGAATCCCTCTGTTCCTGAACCCTCTTCTACTGCTCACACTCAGGAACTTTTTCCAAGCTGATTTTCAGACCTTTAGGATATGATAACCCCCTGCTTGTTAATCCCAAAAAAGACAGTCAAATCAATGGAATTCAATCCATTCTTTTATTATTATCCTCCACTTCAGAGTTTTATGGGGTTTATTAGTTTTTATTCTCTTTTTCACATTGAATCACACATTTTTAGACGATGCTCTCAGGGATGCACACGGTGGGATTGTTGAGGTGTCCTGTGCAGAGCCAGGGGTTGGACTGGATGATCCTTGTGTGTCCTTCCACCTCAGCATATTCTGTGATTCTCTGATTTTAATGACTTGGTAAACTTTTTATTCTGGAGTATTCCTTAAAACAAAATGCAAAGGAGTTGATTTCCATTGCAGCAGGGCCAGGGGGAAGAATCCCTTGAGCCCGCAGCAAGGAGAAAACTGTGCTTGTTTTTCAGTTTTCCAGGTGGTGGCAGCAGTTCCTCCTCTTCCCTTATCCTCCCCTCCAAATAGGAATCTAAAAAAACCCCCAAAACCCTGACCAGTTTTCCTTCCCTGTGTCAGACCAGCCACCTGTGAGTGTTTGTGGAGCACCAGGTCCAGGCGTTGTAGGGAATTGTGTGGAGTGGGCAGGATGGAATAGTGGGGGAGTGCTGAGGTAGCATCAGCACTGCTGGTTTAATGTCAGGGAGAGGGGAGAATCCAGGCAGGAGAAGGCTGTGGATTGTGATTTGCTGCAGGAAAGCTCTGCACAAATTATTCACAGTTCCCACAGGGAGCACAGCTTTCCTGGCACAGGGCAGGGATATGTCCTGTGGGGGCTCCTGGATCCCTTCTTTCTGTTCCTGTGTGATTTCTTTCTTTACATTTGGGGTGCTCCAGATGTGGACAGGTAGAAGAGAATCCAGAGGAGGCACCAGGATGGGCAGAGGGATGGAGCAGCTCTGCTGGGAGGAAAGGCTGGGAGAGCTGGCATTGTTCAGCCTGGAGAGGAGAAGCTCTGGGGTGAGCTCAGTGTGGCCTTGCAGGGCCTGAAGGAGCCCCAGGAAACATGGAGAGAGACAATTTCCAAGGGCTGGAGGGACAGGAGCCAGGGAATGGCTTCCCAGTGCCAGAGGGCAGGGATGGATGGGATATTGGGAAGGAATTGTTGCCTGGGAGGGTGGGGAGGCCCTGGCACAGGGTGCCCAGAGAAGCTGTGGCTGCCCCTGGATCCCTGGCAGTGCCCAAGGCCAGGTTGGACACTGGGGCTGGGAGCAGCCTGGGACAGTGGGAGGTGTCCCTGCCATGGCAGGGGTGGCACTGGATGGGCTTTAAGGTTCTTCCCAGCCCAAACCAGTCTGGGATTCCATGAGACTTTACTGGATGGCTCAGAAGGGGATTCCTGGGGCCAGTGCAGTGGGATGCCCTTCACTGGATGCTGTTTCTCAGAACAAAGTAAAGGTGAAAACTTCTGTTGTTCTCCCTTGACTGAATAAAGGGCTTCAGTCTTCAATGTTTTGTCAACAGAAGAGAATGGAGCTGGGGAAAGGTCTGGAAAACACATTCTGAGAGGAGCAGCTGAGGGAGCTGGGAAAGAGGCTCAGCCTGGAGCAGAGGAGGCTCAGGGGGGACCTCATTGCTCCCCACAACTCCTGACAGGAGGGGCAGGGAGGGGGGTCGGGCTCTGCTGCCGTGTCCCAAGGGAAAGGAGGAGAGGAAATGGCCTCAAATTGCACCAGGGGAGGCTCAGGTTGGAGACTGGGAAAGAAAATTTCCCTGGCAGAGTGGTGAGGCCTTGGAATGAGCTGCCCAGGGAGGGGGTGCAGTCCCTGTGTGTGGGAGTGTTCAGGAGGAGTCTGGATGTGGCCCTTGGGGACAGGGTTTGGGGTGATGCTGCTGCTGCTGGGGTGGCACTGCCTGATCCTGAAGGGCTCTTCCCACCTTGTTTCTGGGATTCTGACAATACAGAATGCGATTCAATGTCCTCAGAGAATTCCCTTTGTTTTTGCAGGGCTTCTGCAAGCCAAGGATTTGGGGCTGCAGGTGTTCCATGGGGGCACAGCGCTGAAGGATGGCAGGGTGGTGACGAGTGGTGGCAGAGTCCTGTCTGTCACTGCTGTCAAGCAGGACCTGCTGGAAGCCCTGGGAGAAGCCAACAGGGGCGTGGCCACCATCCACTTCCAAGGGGCCACCTTCAGGAGGGACATCGGGCACCGGGGCCTGCGGCTGCTCCGACAGCCCCTGTATGTGAGCACAGGCCCTGCAGGATGTTCCCTCCTGCCTCTCACAACTGGGACAGCTCTGATGGGTCCCTGCTGCTGCCAGAACATCCTTGCCTCCCCACAGGGCCCTGATGTACAAGGACAGACACGTGGGA
Organism: Orthonyx spaldingii; assembly: GCA_013397795.1. Lineage (NCBI taxonomy): Eukaryota > Metazoa > Chordata > Aves > Passeriformes > Orthonychidae > Orthonyx > Orthonyx spaldingii. The sequence continues at coordinate 16,628 of VZTJ01005912.1, forward strand.
GCTGTAGCCAGGGACCTTCTGAGTTATCTGCCACAAATGTCAGCTGTGAAAGGCACCAGGGCAGGTAGGACTGGGAGGAGGCTGGGAATCCCCTCAGCATATTGGTTCTTTTCTCTCTGGGAGGTGGGTAATGCACTCGTGGCATTGAAACTGAGCTTGGGAAACTGCTGGGATCAGCACAAAGAAAGAAAATTAATTTCTTTCTTGTCACTCCTCTTATGATTAATTAACAAATGCCTGCCTTGCCATAGAGGTGATTGTGCTTCTTCAAGGTGCAGAATGGACAAGAACGGAATAGAAATAACAAAAAATTATAAATAAAATAATAGTAATAAAAATCCTGGAGAAAAGGAGGCTCAGGGGGCCCTTGTGGCTCTGCACAACTCCCTGACAGGAGGGGCAGCCGGGGGGGTCAGGCTCTGCTCCCAGGGCACAGGGACAGGAGGAGAGGGAACGGCCTCAGGCTGGGCCAGGGGAGGCTCAGGGTGGACTCCAGGAGGAATTTCTGCCTGGAAAGGGTGGTCAGGCCTTGGCAGGGGCTGCCCAGGGAGGTTTGGGGTCCCCATCCCTGGAGGTGTCCCAGGAAGGGCTGGAGGTGGCACTCAGAGCTCTGGGCTGGGGACAAGGTGGGCATCAGGCACAGCTGGGACTCCATGGGCTGGGAGGGCTTTTCCAGCCTCAGGGATCCTGGGATTCTGTGATAATTTGCCGTTCTTTTCTTGGTGAGAGTTTTGGGGTTTTATTTCCCATAAATCTGATCCTTGCCGTGTTTGTTCTGAGCAGGAGGCCGTGCAGAACGAGGAGGCTTTGCTGCTTTCTTTGACCTGAAGGCATCTGGTTATGATGATCCCATCCTGGTGTGTCACACCAAGGGCCTGGGACTCAAACTCCAGGTAATTAATTGGCAGCTCCTTGGCAGCAAAGCTAATGTCCCCAGCCAGGGCTGTTTTAGTGCCACTGCCAGTCCCCCCAGCTGCACCCTCCTGAGCTCTGCAAACACTCCTGACTCCACTGCAATGGGCACCTCAACTTTGTAAATGGTTATTTGTGCAAACCCTGGGCATTTTTAATTGACAATGTGGATATTTTGTGATGAAATGATAATAACTCAAAATTCAGATGAACACTTGAGACACTAAACCCCAGGATTTCTGCTATAAAATAGAGTCCATTGGCTTTGGGGAAGTTCTGTGTGGAGGAGCACGGGGAGGTGTTGAAATGAGAACTGGCAGACTCAGCCTAATAAATTGTGTGTGGAGAGAGAGCACAGGTACCTCTGTCAGGGCACTGGGGAAAGGAAGGATGGAGGAAATAAACATTAAAGGGGAACAGATGACAAGAGATAAAGAACTTTAATTAGCCAAGAACATACAGGATAAGCTGAATTAGGAATATATTTATGTATTGAATTAGGTTAAATTGAACCAGGGATATATTTATGTGTTGAATCAAGATAAGTTGACCTGGGCATTTATTTATATATTAAATCAGAAGGTACTCAGCCATCAGGAGAGTGGAGATCTGAAGCTCCTTTAACTGTCAAGTACAGCAATATCCCCTGTTTCAAATGGTTCTGCCTTTACTGCCAGGATAACAAACAGCAGCAGACTCAGCAGAATCATCCCGAAGGTCTTTTGCATCCTCGGACACCTCTGGGCATGAAAAAGTGATTGGTGCTGGCTCTTGTGAATCTTTGTTCCAACTGCTTGGCACAGAGACATTCCCAACTGTGTTTCCACAGGCTGTTCCCAAGGTTCCTCCTTGGCCAAGGAAAAGTTGGCTGATGCCTGCCCGGATTGTTCCTGGAGCAGTGGGAGGGAGGTGTTGTCACGTAGCAGAGGCCATGGGATGCCTGTTTCCATAGCACTCCTAAATCCAGCAGCCAGGGAAATCAATCAGGAATCCAAGCCAGGCTTTGTTTGGGTGCTGCTCCCTCACCATTTGGAATCCAGTGATATTTATCCACCTTTTCCCCTCGCCCCTCCCTCTGTCTTGGGCTTTTCTGCACAGGGGGAGCTGTGTCAGTAAAAGGCACCTCCTTGAAAATGTATCCATTGACAATCTTAAAGGTCTTTTGCACCCGAAATCATGCAGTGATTTTATAATTCTGTGATCCCTGCACGATCTTTGTCCCATTGCAGCCCTGTGAGCTGAGCAAGACATTCCAGGGTATCCCTGACACCTGGAAATGTCAGCCCTTTATGGGAGCCACAGCATCTGACCCAGGTTTCATTACTTGTGAAATGCAGACACCTTGAAGACTTCATCTAAAACCAAACAGCAACTTCCCTGAGGGAACTGTCTGCTTTATCAGAGACCTTCCAGGGCCCAAAGGGGCTCCAGGAGAGCTGGAGAGGGACTGGGGACAAGGGCTGGAGGGACAGGACCCAGGGAATGGCTCCCACTGCCAGAGGGCAGGGCTGGATGGGATATTGGGAAGGAATTGTTCCCTGGGAGGGGGGGCAGGCCCTGGCACAGGGTGCCCAGAGAAGCTGTGGCTGCCCCTGGATCCCTGGCAGTGCCCAAGGCCAGGTTGGACACTGGGGCTTGGAGCAGCCTGGGACAGTGGGACGTGTCCCTGCCCTGGCAGGGGTGGCACTGGGTGGGCTTTGAGGTCCCTCCCAACCCAAATCATTCTGGGATGCTATGAAAATATTCCAAAAAGCAAACAAAAATAACTCCCGAAATTACAATTTCTGGGTAGCTGGATCTGGAACTCGAACTAGTATTTAAAAAAAAAAAAAAAAAAAAACAAACAAAATTTTTTT
>VZTJ01005912.1:19424-64248 GCA_013397795.1 Orthonyx spaldingii
AAAAAAAAAAAAAAGGCAACATAGATTTTTCTCTTTTTTCTGCAAGAAAATTAACTGCTTTCTCTTGATTTAAAGTAGATGATGCACCAGGTTCTGTCCTTCATGTATGTCCTGTAGTGATTCCTTTCAGACAAAAGAAGGTTTCTGCTGATTTCACTGGTTAATTAACATGTGAGCTCTGCCTGTTTCTTGTTCCCATGTTTTGCAGGTTGCCCAGGTCTGTAAAAGACACGACACCATCGGGCAGGACCTGGTGGCCCTGTGTGTCAATGACCTCCTGGCTCAGGGAGCTGAGCCCCTCTTCTTCCTCAGCCATTTGGCCTGTGGCAAACTCGATGCTGAAGTGATGGAAACAATAAAAGAGGGAATAGCTGAGGCTTGCAGGAGTGCAGGGTGTGCTTTCCTGGGTATGGACACCCTTCACCTCTGAGATTTGAAGGTTCTAAGGTTGAATTTATCACCAGAGAAATGGACTTGGGAGACAGAGGCAGAATGTGGCCCTGGGATTGTTGGTTTCTCTTTGGTGGAAAAAACAGTTGAGAATTTGTGGTTAAATTCTTCCTCATCTGTAAAATGAGTCAGCACAGACAGATGGGGTTTAGTATTTGTGCATTTGGATCCTTGTTCTTCCTTCTTTATCCCTGAACAAAGGACAACAGAACTGGAGGCCTCACGTTCTTCAGTGCTAATGCTTTCCTGCCCTCCCCTACACTCAGTCCTAGCAGGGAGGTGCCATGTGAGTACAAGAAATAATAATGATAAAGACACTTCTTCTTTCCTGAAGCTCTGGTTTGGTGGAGTCTTGAGGTGAAGTAAGAAACCAAAAGTTATTTTTAAAAGATAGCTGAATGTTCTTAGGCTGTGTGTCCCTGGATATGCTGCTCACTTCAGGAGATGCCATAAATTTAAAACAGCGTTAACAATAATGGCTTTGAGCTGAGGGAGGGTAGGGTTAGATGGGATATTGGGAAGGAATTGTTCCCTGGGAGAGTGGGGAGGGGCTGGAATGGAATTCCCAGAGCAGCTGTGGCTGCCCCTGGATCCCTGGCAGTGCCCAAGGCCAGGTTGGACACTGGGGCTTGGAGCAGCCTGGGACAGTGGGAGGTGTCCCTGCCATGGCAGGGGTGGCACTGGGTGGGCTTTGAGGTCCTTCCATCCCAAACCAGTCTGGGATTCTGTGAGTCTAAAATGAACACAAACCCCGTTCCAGGAGGTGCTGACCCCTCTCTCCCCTGCAGGCGGGGAGGTGACAGAAGCGGTGGCTCCGTGTCCCTCCGGGCTCTGTGCCCTGGCCGGGTTCGCGGTGGGCGCGGCGGAGCGAGGGCAGCGGCCGCTGGGGCTGCAGAGAGCCGAGGAGGGCGATGTGCTCATCGGGCTGGGCTCCCCCGCCATCCACGGCCGCGGCTTCGGCGTCGTCCGGAAGATCCTCCTCACGTCCTCCCTGCAGTGCTCCTCGCCAGCGCCGGGCAGCTGCGGGGACGCCACTCTGGGTGTGCTGTCCTCCTTCCCAAGGGGGTTGCAGGGCCCGCTGCAGGGCTGGGGTAATCAGTCTCTGGGGTCGGGATGGTGGCCACTGCTCTGCAAGAGTGGGCAGCACTTCTGCCTGCTTCCCAAGGCCTGCTGCAAGGGCTGGGAGAGAACCTGCTCAGGGAAGCATTCCCACAGACACCCCATGGCCTTTGAAACAAATCCACTGAATTCAGCCTGGAGAAGGGGAGGCTCTGGGAGACCTCAGGGGCCCTTCCAGGGCCTAAAGAGGCTCCAGGAGAGCTGGAGAGAGACTGGGGACAAGGGGGAATGAGGGGAAACTGAAAAAGGGGAAATTTAGGCTGGATATTGGGCAGGAATTGTTCCCTGGGAGGGTGGGAACGCCCTGGCACAGGGTGCCCAGAGAAGCTGTGGCTGCCCCTGGATCCCTGGCAGTGCCCAAGGCCAGGCTGGACACTGGGGCTTGGAGCAGCCTGGGACAGTGGGAGGTGTCCCTGCCATGGCAGGGGTGGAACAAGATGAGCTTTAAAATCCCTTCCAAGCCAAACCATTCTGTGATTTTATGATTCTAAACCTCTCGTGAGGCTTTAAACAGAAGGACTGAGCTGACACTGTTGTTTACAGGAGATGTTTTGCTGACCCCAGGGAAAATGTTCAGCCCAGCTCTGCTGCCCGTGCTGCGCTCGGGGCACGTGAAGGGCTTTGCCCCCACGGCTGAAGGGCTCCTGGGGGGCATCTCCAGGGTCCTGCCCGAGCACGTCAGCGCCGTCCTGGGTGAGTACCTGAGCTGTTCCTGTGGGACAAAACTCACGCACGGCCTTGACCTTCCAGCTTCAGCTGGGCAATCTCAGGAATGTCCCTGCAGAGTTGCAGACTGAGTGGCCCCAAGTGGGTGCTTTCCAAGGGGCCACCAAAACCATTCCTACTGCAAGTCATGAGCACCACTCTTCCTTGGAGAAGGGAGATTCCAGAGGAGTTTAAGGGCAGCACATCTCTAGGACAGAAGGTGTTGGAGAAGATTGTGTGTTCCTCAGGACACCTCTCCATACAAAACATTTTGACCAAATAGTGAGGGTTGGTGGGAGAATTGATTTGCACAATTTGCTCCACACACACACATTTAATGCAGTTTTTTGGTAGCTTCCCCACAACCTCTGACATCCATGAGTAAGGGAGAACTTTTTCTGATGAAACCAGAATTGAGCAAAGAATTCAAAAGTTTGAAATGGTAAAGAAAACCATGTTCATGTGAGCCTAAAAAAACAGTGGGGATGGGGAAGGGGGAAGGAAGGTGTCTGTATGTTGGGCTGTAATTCTCTAGAAAGAAATTGGAAAGGAAAGAAATTTCCAAGGCCAGGCTGGACAGGGTTTGGAGCAACCTGGGATAGTGGAAGGTGTCACTGCCATGGCACAGGATGGATTGAGATGGGCTTTAAGGTCCCTTTCAACCAAACCATTCAGATTGGACTCCAGGAGGAATTTCTGCCTGGAAAGGGTGGTCAGGCCTTGGCAGGGGCTGCCCAGGGAGGTTTGGAGTCCCCATCCCTGGAGGTGTCCCAGGAAGGCCTGGAGGTGGCACTCAGAGCTCTGGGCTGGGGACAAGGTGGGCATCGGGCACAGCTGGGACTCCATGGGCTGGGAGGGCTTTTCCAGCCCCAGGGATCCTGGGATTCTGTAATAGCAAGAACTGATTTCTATCAGCTCTTGTAACACATGAGATAATAAATAATAACAAATAAATAATAACAAACATTTGTGCTGACCACACACAAATTTCAATCATTTCCAGATGCTCTCAGCTGGAAGATCCCTGAAATCTTTTGCTGGCTCTACAAGGAGGGGAACCTCTCTGCAGAGGAGATGGCTCAGACCTTTCCTTGTGGGATTGGAGCCGTCTTGGTGGTGCAGAAGGACCTGGCCCAGCACGTTCTCCACGATATCCAGAGGCAGCAGGAGGCCTGGCTGATTGGGAAGGTGGTTGCCCCTTGTGACACAGGTGAGCAGGTGTCCTCGTGGGACTGAACACGTTCCCTGTCCCAAAGTTTGTGCAGCTCACACCATTTCCCTGTTGTTTCACTAGGCTGGAGGCTGCTGCACACTTCCACATCTACATTTCAGTATTAAATAAATGGGCAGTGAGTTCTTGTTCCAGAGTGGCAGCACCTGGATAACCTCTTCCCCTCCCCGAGGCTTCAGGAAATCCCTGTGCTGACTGTCCCAAACATTGGTGGATATTTTACCACACCCATGGTGATCAACTCCCCTCCTGTCCAGCCCCTTCCCAGCTCACACAGATCCATGTACAGGTTGAGGATAGGCCACAGCTTGTGCAGTCATGTGTTATGATGGTCAGTCTGAACCCTGGTGTGTCATTGACTGACATCCAGCAGGACATGGACAAAAATCCACCTGGAAACCCAGCAGTTTGGGCAGCCAAAATGTCACCTCAGCTCCAGCAGCATCGTTTTTAGTGTCCTCTTGCAACAGGAGAGGTATAAAAGATGGGACTAATCCTTGAGAAGGCCATGCCTGGGCCTTTGTGAACAATTCTGTGAGTGGGTAACACCAGAGATGAGCACAACTCCTGTGGGTTGGGGTGTTCCAGCAGGGAGTCCCTTTGGAGCTCCATCGGTACCAGCATAAATTCATTGCTGATACAACTTCTTATCTTTGAAACTTATTATTAATAAACTACACAAAGTCACTTCAGAAGGAGAGATAAAATCTTAACACTTTCCTCATGTGTTTGGAGCAGGTTCTCACATTGAAGTGCAGAATCTTGCAGAGGCCCTGCAGCTGAGCAGCCCCCAGCAGCTGCTGAACAGCCCCACTGCCGAGAGCCAGCCCCAGCCCAGGAGGAGGAAGGTGAAAGTGGCTGTCCTTGTCTCTGGAACAGGTGAGTGTCACTTGTCCTGGCACAGAGACTGTCCCTACACAGGAGAGGCTGGATTCAGGTGTGTCCACCTGGCCTTTCCTTCAGTGCAATCTACAGACCCTTCAAAACCCAGGGTTTCACTTTGACTGCAAGTCAAGGCGTTGTGTTGCACTGCTTAAAAACTGAGCTTTATCAGTGCCCCCACCCCTCAGTCCTGCTTGTGAACAAGCAGATCTTTGTCAGAGCAGCAGCTGAGAGCCCCTCCCAGGGCCGTGGGTGCTCATCTGCCCCCCAACCTTTGCTCTCTCCCCGCTGGAGGCACGACCCTGTCTGCACTGATCGGCTCTGCCAGGGAGCCGGGCAGCTGTGCCCAGCTGGTCCTGGTCATCTCCAACAGATCCGGAGTGGAAGAGCTACGGAGCGCGGCCCGGGCTGGAATTCCCACCAGGGTAAGGACACAGCCCCTTTTCCTTTCCATTGCCCGCTGCTGAGCCCGTGGGTGGTCAGGAAATGCTTGCTGAGCATTCAGGTTTCACTTCAGTGGGAGACTTTACTCGTGGATCCACGGATGGAGCTGCAGAGCTGGAAGGAGAGACAGAGCTGGGAGTTCTCACTGGGCTCTGGGAGCCTTTCCCAGCTGGGCAGTGAGTGCCACATCCCAGGGAAGGGATTTAAATGGCTGATTTGGGTCTGAGACTGCAGCCCATGAGCCTCCAGCTTTGGCTGAAATCAGTCAAACTTCAGGTTCTGCAAAGCACAGGAATGTGTCATCTCCTGGGCTTTTGTCCCTCCTTAGAATCACAGAATTCCAGACTGGTTTAGGTGGGAAGGACCCTAAAGCCCATCCAGTGCCACCCCTGCCATGGCAGGGACCCCTCCCACTGTCCCAGGCTGCTCCAAGCCCCAGTGTCCAGCCTGGCCTTGGGCACTGCCAGGGATCCAGGGGCAGCCACAGCTGCTCTGGGCACCCTGTGCCAGGGCCTGCCCACCCTCCCAGGGAACAATTCCTTCCCAATATCCCATCCATCCCTGCCCTCTGGCACTGGGAAGCCATTCCCTGGGTCCTGTCCCTCCAGCCCTTGTCCCCAGTCCCTCTCCAGCTCTCCTGGAGCCCCTTTAGGCCCTGGAAGGGGCTCTGAGCTCTCCCAGAGCCTTCCCTTCTCCAGGATGAAAAGCTGTGTCTCACACAGTGTCCAGTCTCTTTCAGCAGCACCACACAAATCTCTTCTCGTGCCTGTGGGCCACAAAGCAGCAGTTTGGGACAGGAATTTGTCCTGGTTTGTTCCATAAAACCCCCTGACAAGGACCATCAGCATTGTCTGGGAACATTCCATGACTTGGGATGTCAAATGCAGGAACTCCCCTTTCTGACATCACGTGGGTTTGAACAGTTGTTTTTACAGCTGTGCACAGATGGAAATAAACCCTGTAAGAGGTTGTCCCTGAATGGAAAGGGTTCAGCAGCTTCTTCAGCCCCTTGAGCTGGATTCATGTGACATTTCACTGATTCGTTTCTAAAAAAGAAAGTGGTATCAAAATACTCTCACATTTTCATAGGCAACAGCACAAGGGTTTGTGAGCCCCTTGTTTGAAGGTCCTCAGGAGAGTCAGGAATCAGCACTCACCTGGGGGGCTGAGAATGAGAGGTGGGGTAGGAATAAAGGAGCTCCTCCTCCTCCTCCTGCCCTTACCCACGGGGTCTGGGCAGTTGACTCCACCACCTCCCTGGGCAACTCATTCCAAGGCTTGACCATTCTTTACAGGGAAAACTTGTTTCCAGTCTCCAATCTGAACCTCCCCTGGTGCAATTTAGGGCCATTTCCTCTCGCCCTGTCACTTGGGGCACGGCACAAAAGCCCGACCCCACCTCACTGCCCCTCCTTTCAAATCATGGAGTGTCCTGGAATGAATCCGGTTTGTTTCTCTTTGTTGCCCAAGTTGCTGCTCTCAGTCCCACCAGGTTGTTCCCTGGATGTGGCTTTTGTTGTGTTTCACTGTTCCAGGTGATTGATCACAAACTATACGGGAGCCGCTCGGAATTCGACAGCACCATTGACCGAGTCCTGGAGGAATTCTCTGTGGAGCTGATTTGTCTGTCAGGATTCATGAGGGTTTTGTCCACTCCCTTTCTCCGAAAATGGAAAGGTAAGAAACTAAATGTAAAAGAGAAATTCAACCAGGGGCGGTTGGTCTCACCAGGATTCCACTCTCAGAGTTCTTTGTCCTTTGGTTAAATCCCTCAGCCCTGCTGGCACTGCTGACATTGCAGCAGTGGGGTGCCCTGTGCTCCCATTCCCTCAGGCTGTGGGACTGTTGGGATTCTGCTTCCATTCCCTCAGGCTGTGGGACTGTGTTGGGATTCTGCTTCCATTCCCTCAGGCTGTGGGACTGTGTTGGGATTCTGCTTCCATTCCCTCAGGCTGTGGGACTGTGTTGGGATTCTGCTTCCATTCCCTCAGGCTGTGGGACTGTTGGGATTGTGTTTCCATTCCCTCTGGCTGTGGGACTGTTGGGATTCTGCTTCCATTCCCTCTGGCTGTGGGACTGTGTTGGGATTCTGCTTCCATTCCCTCTGGCTGTGGGACTGTGTTGGGATTCTGCTTCCATTCCCTCTGGCTGTGGGACTGTGGGACTTGGGTTTCTGGCTGAGGATTGCCAGAGGAACCCCTTGTGCTGCCTCAGCAGTGAGAGAGGGGCAGAATGGGGGTGTGAGGTGGGTCTGGTGTTTTCCCCAGGGAAGGAGTTTGATCCCATCCTTTGCCAGGGAGCTGTGCTGAGTTGTCCTCACTCCCTGCAGTTCCCCTTTGGAAAAAAATGGGAGAGATTTCTCCATTCCCAGGAGGGATTTCTCCCTCCTGTGGTGCCCTGCACACCCTGACACAGCTCCATGTGTGCCCCAACAGCCCTGAGTGAGGGGTGAGCAGTGAGTGAGTGCCAGCTCCTGAGGCCTTGTTCAGGAGTTTCTCACTCACTCAGCAGCTTGGACAGGCTCCTTTGGGAATGTTGCTGCACCTGTGCTCCTGGAAGAGCCGAATTCCCTCAGATCAGAGCAGGGCTGCTGAGGGCTTGGAATGATGATCACATCTCATTTTCTTTTTAAAGGAAATTCTGTTCAAATTATAATTTTTTTTTTTCTCCTCTCACACTGATGCCCAGGGAAAATTTTGAATGCTTCTCCATCACTTTTTCCACTCATCAAGGATGGAAGTGCCCATCAGGAGCCCCTGGAAAGTGGATTCAAGGTCACAGGCTGCACTGTGCATTTCGTCCTGGTGAGTGGCCTCAAGACTGGGAAGTTAGGAAAATCTGGAAGTCAAAAATTTGCTTTTTTCCTTTTCTTCCTGAGGGCAGAAACAGGCAGAGGTAATGGGAATGTGTGGGAATCTTGGGATTGTTACCAGTAAAAACCAGGAAGATTTGGGGTTGCATTGGGAGTTGCTTGAAGTCCTGTCTTCTTCCCTTGCATTTTGGGGTGGTTTTCTCCACTTCTCCTCCTCCCAGACTGTGCCAGCGCAGCTCTCCTCCCGCTGCACCCCCGCGGTGCCGGAGCTGTCCCTCGCGGGGGTGTCCCCTGGCTGGGTGTCCCTCGAGCCCCCTGCCCGCCCCCAGCCCCGTGCTCCATCCACACCCCAGAACCGTCCCGAGGTGTGGAGCAGCCCGTGCTGAAGTCCCCGCTGTCCCCTGTGCAGGAGGAGCCCGGCGCCAGGGCCGAGATCCACCGGGAGCCGCTGCGGGCGGGGGCGGCGGCGGCGGCGGCGGAGCGGCTGCAGGAGGCCGAGCTCCGCGCCTTCCCCCTGGCCCTGCAGCTCGTGGCCAGCGGCGCCGTGTGGCTCGGGGCCCACGGAGGAACCTGCCGGCGGCGGCTGAGCCCGCAGGACGAGCAGGGACACGGAGGCGCCTCTCCCGCGGGTCCGCTGGAACACGAAGGGCTGGGGGCAGCTCCTTGAGGGGCTCGGGCTCTGCTCCTCTTCCCTTCTCCTCCCTCCTTTCCCCTCCTCCTCCATCTGCTTCTCTTTGATGTCTCAGTATCCCAAGTTTCCATTCCCAGCCTTTTCCCTGAGCTCACAGCTTTCGTTACAATTCATGGTGGGAGCCAGGCTGGCTTTTCAGGTTTGGAATTCCTTTGTTCTGTTTTTAAACCTGTAAAGGAGAAGATACCTTACAAGGAGAGGGCTCGAGCTGTAAAGCTGATCCGGTGCTCCTGTGGGAAATTCATTCTTCCAAGGGATCCATCCTGTGGCAGAGCACCAGGAGCTTCCCAGAGCAACCCAAACAGGACTTGCTGCTGCAAGAGTGGGACAACAAAGTCCTGGAGCTGCTGGAGAGAGTCCAGAGGAGGCCACGAAGCTGCTCCAGGGCTGGAGCCCCTCTGCTCTGGAGCCAGGCTGGGAGAGCTGGGGGTGCTCACATGGAGAGGAGAAGCTCCAGGGAGAACTCAGAGCCCCTTCCAGGGCCTGAAGGGGCTCCAGGAGAGCTGGAGAGGGACTGGGGACAAGGGCTGGAGGGACAGGACACAGGGAATGGCTTCCCAGTGCCAGAGGGCAGGGATGGATGGGATATTGGGAAGGAATTGTTCCCTGGGAGGGTGGGGAGGCCCTGGCACAGGGTGCCCAGAGAAGCTGTGGCTGCCCCTGGATCCCTGGCAGTGCCCAGGGCCAGGTTGGACACTGGGGCTTGGAGCAGCCTGGGACAGTGGGAGGTGTCCCTGCCCATGGCAGGGGTGGAACAAGATGAGCCTTAAAATCCCTCCCAACCCAAACCTTGTGTGACTCTCTGAAATCCCATCACACGGGAAAATATCTGAGTCTGGATCAGGCTGCCTGTGATGGAGATGGGTGTTTGGTTTGGGACAGATCTGCCCCTGTTGGCCTCTCTGGCAGCAACCAAACTGCTCTGATCAATAACCTGATATCGATTCCCTGCACAGGCAGTGATTTCACCTCCCCAGGTCTTTATTTCCTCTGCCTTCCCTGGCTGGAGCTGTGTGACCTCCCCCGACCCATGGCCCCCACACCATGTACAGCTCCTTTCCTCCTCCCCCCCTACAGCCCTGGGAAAGCAATTCCAAGAAAATAGTTGTAGACTGAATTTTTTTTTTTTTAAACTTTATTAGGCTTTATTTCAAATCCCAAAGGAGATTATGCCAACATGGAAGTACCATCAGGACATCAGAGCCCAGAATAAAATCAGCTTTCTCTGTGTTAAAGGGGAGCTCTAAACAACCTCATCTGCTTCATGTGTGGGAAACCTGATCCTTTTAGTAAGAACATTAAAATGGTTTCATAACTATACTAAAATATTAAAAGAAAACCACAAGTGTTGAGCTGCACAAAAACCCCAATTGTTTTCCAAATGTTTACAATTCCTGGGTGTCCCTCAGTGTTATTCCAGGTGAAAACACTGTTCCAAGAATGTAGGCACTTCTGAATTCCTGAGGAATGTCTCATGAGCCAAGGACATATTTTGTGCCAGATCTTTCTGCTCATTTTAAAGAATAAAAACCCAACGCTTTTGGTGCTGGACAAATCTGAGGGGAATTCACATGGGAATGCTGAGGAAAAAGGGGCAGCAGACACTGCATCCTGCTGGCATCTGATGGACAGCAGGTTCAGGGTTGGAAATGGCAGGGTCTGGGTCAGACAAGATCTACCAACCCCAAACCAGGAAGCAAATGGAAAAAAAATCCAATAATTGGTGTTCTGGGAGGACAGTTTTTCCTGGTTTAGTGAGGTTTTTAGGGTGGAGGTTTCTGCCTGTGTCTCTCTTCCACTGTAGTTGCCCTCAGCAACACTTCCCAGCACAAGGACAGTCCCCATTCCAGGCTGATGGGCCCCGAGCCCATCCTGGGGCTGCTCAGATCCTCTGGAAGCACCTGGCTGGATTTGGTTTGTTAGGAAAGCGATTGAGAACCGAAATGTTGGCCAAGGAAGTGATTAAAATTAGGAAGCACTTGCAGGAGCCATTGCTGCACCCTCTGGGAACGTCCCCCAAGTTCCCACTGGTGCCTTTCCTGGGATTTGAATCTTTAACCCTGTGAGTGAAGGGAACTGTGCCGAGTCTGTGACGTGCCTGGGTCGGTGGCTGCCCCAGCCGAGGCCATCCATGGCCTATTTCCAGTAGATTTTCCCCGCCTCGCCCACGCGCACGGCGCCGCTGGCCACGAGCTGCAGGGCGGCGGGGAAGGCCCGGTGCTCGGCCTCCTTCACGCGCTCGGCCAGCGCCGCCTCCGTGTCCCCCACCTTCACCGGCACCGCCTCCTGGAAGATGATGGCCCCGGCGTCCACCTCCTCCTGCAACAGGAACAGCAACAGCCACGGCTCGGGGCTGGCACGGCGGGGAATGGCCTCGGCAGTCCCGGCCACCGCAGGAGCTCTGGGGTGGCCTCATGGGGAACTGGGATTGGGACTGGTTCGGCCTGGGAAGGGTTCAGGGGGAAGCAGGAGGGAGGCAGGACAACAGGGAGCAACAGTCCTGCTCCAGAAAACCCCGCGAGGCAGGGACAGGAGGGGCTGGACGGGGCAGCACAAGGACAGCCAGCCCAGAGGAGGAGTGAGCCACGGAGCCGGGACAGGGATCCAGCAGATCGTCCCCTGGAACGTTGCTGGGGCAGATCCCTGCTGGGCAGGGGTTGTTTCTCAGGAGCTGCCACACATCATGGCATGGAGAGAAGAATGAAGTTCTCCTTTCTATCTGGAAAAGTAATTTCACTCTCTTTTTCCAAGGGAAAGCAAAAATCCCAAGGACAGATTCCAGCAGCAGAGGGAGAGGGCAGCCAGAGAAGACCTTTGAATTCTAAGAACTGACCAAAAGGGAACCAATGACCCCTGGCCTGAAAAAAACCTGTGGCTCTGAAGCTGAGAGATCTCTGCCCTTTCTTTGCTTAGGGTCTGACCAGCATAAATTGTCAAGTTTGTCTCTGTTCCCACAAACACTGGATCACTCCTGAACAAATGCTGTGCCATTTCCAGTGGGGTTTTTTTTTGTTTGTTTGTTTCTATTCTTTCTTTTTCCTGAAAGCAAGAAACAAGGCAGGTTGTAGGATAACATCCAGGAAGTTGGGGCCATGTTTAACAAAGACTTTGGCTTAGCCAAGGCCTTGCATGAACTATTCCCCCACTCCACTGGGTGGAAGACAGCAGTGGGATGCTTAGGGAAGAAGTTCCCTTAGGGAAAGCTTAAACTCCTGAATAAATTATTAATTTCCATTCCCTCTCCAGAGTCAGCAAACTAAAGCACTGCATTGTCACAATAAAATCTCTATCATTTCTAGATACAAAGTTCTGAATGCACAAAGGAGGGCAGGTGATCAAACACAAGGGTTTAAGGGTGCTCCCAGCAGGCTCTGAGGTGAAAATGTTCAAACTGATGGATTACAGAGAGCCAGGGAGGTGGGAATGTTAAACTGGGAGGAGGACAGAGTTGCAGGAGGGGCAGGGGGTACTCACAGCCACGAAGTGCACGGTGCAGCCCGTGACCCTGACCCCAGCCTGCAGCACCAGCTTGTGCGCGTTCGCTCCCTTGAAGGACGGCAGCAGGGACGGGTGGATGTTCAGGATTTTCCCTGGGAAAGCAGAGGTGAGGTTACTGGCTTCTGGCACTGACCAGGCTGTTCAGTGTCTCACAACCAACAGAGGAACAAAACCATTTGTGAGGAAGATTTTTCACAAGTTCTGAGGACACCGGCAGCCAGGCCCAAGGGCTGCAGTGCCTGTTTCTGAAATACCAGAGACTGCAGTTACAGTTATGGCTAAAGCACAACTCTCCAGTAATTAATAATGACTGATTGGCTGATGTAGCTGTCCCTTCCCTCAGCACCTTGTCCTTCTTTGATCACAGAATCATTAAAGGTTGGAAAAGCCCTCCCAGCCCATGGAGTCCCAGCTGTGCCCGATGCCCACCTTGTCCCCAGCCCAGAGCTCTGAGTGCCACCTCCAGCCCTTCCTGGGACACCTCCAGGGATGGGGACTCCAAACCTCCCTGGGCAGCCCCTGCCAAGGCCTGACCACCCTTTCCAGGCAGAAATTCCTCCTGGAGTCCAACCTGAGCCTCCCCTGGCCCAGCCTGAGGCTGTTCCCTCTCCTCCTGTCCCTGTGCCCTGGGAGCAGAGCCCGACCCCCCCGGCTGCCCCTCCTGTCAGGGAGTTGTGCAGAGCCAGAAGTCCCCCCTGAGCCTCCTCTTCTCCAGGGTTTTTATTACTATTATTTTATTTATTTAATTTCTTTCTTTTTCATTTCCATTCTACTCTTCTCTGTTCCTGGCAGCACCTCGGGGCCCCCCTGCCCTCCCCTGCACATGGAGAGCTGGGCAAGTTACAGCAGGCAAATGTCCCACCTGATCTCCAGCAATGTCTCAGACACACTTTGTATCCCAAAAAACCCCTTTTTAAGCATCAGCATCTCCCTGCCTGCTGCTTGAGCTCTAAGGTATCAGGGACAGTGAGCTGGAAACACCACTCTGCTCTTCTGCCTCCATTTCCCATCAGAATGGGACGTGGGTTCCTGTCTGCTTGGGTTTGTTTGGTTCTGTTTTAACCTGTCCTGTGTTAACATTCCTAATTAACACTTTAACCTGTCCTTTGTTAACAGTCATAATTCACATTTCAGGGCTGTTACGCAAGAAAGGCTTTCACAACTTCCTCTCTGTGTCCTTGTGACTGGGAGAGAAACAAAAAGGAGCAGCTCTGACCAAAGCAGCAGGAGGAATGGATTCCTCCTGGATAATTTGGAGGGGTCAGTGCCCAGGCATGGCCAGGGCAGGGTCCTGTGCCTGGCCCAGCTCCCTGAGCTGAGCTCAATGTCTGAGCTCACATCTCGTGCCCCCAGCTCAGGTTTTCAAGCTCAATTCAGTTCTGGACATTTAAAAAATGAGTTTAACCCTCCTGTCCTGAAAAAAGTCTTTCCTTTTCTCTCACACCAGTCTTACAGGTAAAGCAAATCCTGCACTGTGCAGGGCAGAGATCAGTGCTCTGTCCCTAAAGCAGAAGGCACTAAAATCCTTTATTTGTACAGGATTCTGCACTAGAGAAAGTTCTTTTCCACCCTCTACAGAGATTCTCTACTGCAAACACATCCCTTGGAGTGAGGCATTCTGTCTCCTCCTGACAGCTGCCCACAGGCATTTACATCTCTGGACTCTGAATGGAGAGAAACAAAACCAATTCACCTGACTGGCTCCACCTGACAGCTTCAAAATCACAGCCAGGCCTCTCAGGAGTGCCTGCTTTGCCCCACTGACTTTAAAGAGAGGTTTGAAAGGTAGTTCAGGTGTGAAGTGTCCCAGACACACCCAGAGGAACACAAAAGTCACCAAGTGAGCAGTGAAAAGTACAGACTGACCAGGCTGTGTCTGCTCTGGGCAGGTTTAGGAAACCCCGGCCCCAAAGCAGCTGCTCTGTGTGTTCAGGACTCAGAAACACAGAAGGGGAGAAAAGTAACAGCTGGGGGGGGGGNGAAAGAAAACGGCGGGGGGGGGGGGGGGGGAGAGCAGCCCCTGGAGGTGTCACTAGCCTCTCAAAGAGCTGGAAAACTGTAAAGGGTGAGCAGAGTGGAGACACTGAACATTCTGGGCAAGCACAGCCTGGATCTGGCCAGGGCTTGTTACCCAAAACTGCAAAATGCTGCCCAGTTTGGTGGCTTTACACGGATCCAGAGCAGCTCCTGTGTCAGGGGAGGAACTCTCAGTGGCTGGTGCTGACCTCTCCCCAGCCAACACCTGCCCTGCACCTCCTGTGTGCAGAGGTCCAAAGTCTTCACAGCCTTATTTGAAATATTTTCTAAGAAAGCAAAGACTACCAGACCTGTGTTTGCCCTTGGCTTCCTTCAACCTCTGCACAAGTGGGAGAGGGAAGGGGAAAATGGTGCCTTTCCCTCTCATCCTTTTCCTTAGGAGATGGGAAGAGTCTCATTTCACAGAATCCTGGGATGGGCTGGGTTGGAAGGGGACCTTGAAGACCACCTTGTTTAATCTGGGGCCCTCTCTCTTTTTGCTGCTGACAGTCTCTGAAATGCCTCTGTGCACATGCACAACCCCCCAGCTGTGCTCACCTTCCCATTTTTTGACAAAAGGCCCCGAGAGGATCCGCATGAACCCAGCCAGGCAGATCAGCTCCACGGAGAACTCCTCGAGCACTTTGTCCACGGCGCTGTCGAACTCCGTGCGGCTCTGGTACCTCGTGTGCTCAATCACCTGGGGCAGCCAAAACACAAGGAATGTGGATGTGCTGGGAATTCCAGCAGGAGGAACAGCTCCTGAACGCACAGCTCACAGGCAGAGTGGAGTCTGCACTCCTCCTCACAGACAGGGATCGTTGGAATAAACAAGTTTGGCTTGATAAGCCCACGGCTCTCTCCCAGCACTTGGATACCATGGAACACCCTACAAGTGCAGGGATTGAAGCCATCCTAAAGTCTTCCAAAGATTTCAATCATTTTAAGGCCTCTGACAGTTTTAAGTTGAATCTTGGCAAAAATTATACCAGAAAACCTTGAAAAAAAGGCTGATCACAAACTCCTAAACCAGCCCCTACTGCATAATCATGGGATCACAGAATTCCAGACCGGTTTGGGTTGGAAGGAACCTCAAAGCCCATCCAGTGCCCCCCCTGCCATGGCAGGGACACCTCCCACTGTCCCAGGCTGCTCCAAGCCCCAGTGTCCAACCTGGCCTTGGGCACTGCCAGGGATCCAGGGGCAGCCGCAGCTTCTCTGGGCACCCTGTGCCAGGGCCTCCCCACCCTCCCAGGGAACAATTCCTTCCCAATATCCTATCCAGCCCTGCCCTCTGGCACTGGGAAGCCATTCCCTGGGTCCTGTCCCTCCAGCCCTTGTCCCCAGTCCCTCTCCAGCTCTCCTGGAGCCCCTTTAGGCCCTGGAAGGGGCTCTGAGCTCTCCCTGGAGCTTCTCCTCTCCATGTGAGCACCCCCAGCTCTCCCAGCCTGAGTTATGTGTTTTCCATCCAGGACATATCCCCTAATTTAAGCAGGAAGAGGCAGCACTACCTAACTTAGAGCATCCAGTCTTAAACAGAAGCAGCTGTTAAAGCCCACCAGAGTCACAGAGGGGTTTGGGAACAGCCAGGCTGCTCAGGTGACAGGGACAGCAGGCACTGGGAGCAGAGCCCAGCCCAGCCCTGCCCTGGACTGAACCAGCCCTGCCCCTGTGCCTGTTCCCCTCTCCCTCCACAGCTTAACCCTGAGGACCATCAGCTCCCCCACACTCTGTATTTTAACTCATAAAAATCTGGGGGTTGGAACTGGATGGGCTTTAAGGTCCCTTCCCACCCCTTGTGATTCTCTGTTTGCTCTTCACACCACGGCCACGTTTCCCTTGTGCCCTTTGTGTCCTCCCAAAGAGGAGCTGCAGCACCAGCACAGATCCCAGCACTGCTAAAGGAGCAAAGCCTTGGCCCCCAATTTCCCTGTGTCTGCACTCAGCAGTGAAAAGTGACTGTAAAATGTTTCTAAGTCACAACAGGATCATTTCAGATCTGCAGTACAAAAGGCAAGGCAGCAGGGGATCCATGGAAACTCAGGGAGCACTTGGAATGATTCCTGGAGAGCCTGAGTCATTATCCAGGGAGTCAGTGGAAGGTCCCACTGAGTGTGACCTCTCTATTCTGTTCAAATTAACCACCAGGTCACTTTAAGATTAAATTCAGATAAAATAGGTTGTTACTTTAGTGTCAATGCCCTATAGTCAAATAATGGCAAAGTTTAAGCTGTAACTGTGAAATTTTTGTGCTGGTTTTATGTAACAACTGTTCCCAAAGCACCAGGACTGCTGGCAGAGAAGGAGACAAGGAAGGATTTTGCTGTCAGGTACTTTGCTCCAGGGCACAAGTTCACAACAGACCAAAAAAGAAAAGCCAAGGCTCCCTATCAGCTCATCTCTTACCCCATAAAACTCACCAGCACTTCCTGCTGGGCCACAGCTAACGGTGCCTGATGACAAAAAGAAGGAAATGCTCACCCTTGTAGGAATCCCAGCTCTCTCAGCTTTCCTCAGTCCCTCCACGCCAGCTTTGTTGGAGATAACCAGAACTATCTGTGCAAAGCTGGTGTCTTTCTTCGTGCTGTTGATGAGGGCTTCCAGGTTTGTGCCTGGTGGAGAGAAAATAATTCATGGGTACTGAGAATAAACACAGGGAACAGCTGGAAGAGGCTTTAAATAAGCAGCAGTGTGGGGGAGACCAAACAGCTCTGATGGAACATTAATCCTTTTTTAATTGATCTTGCTGGGAGCTGATTCAGACAGCTGAAAGCTTTTCCTGGCAGCTGCACGTGGAAACTGTCATTTATAGCACTGGAATGATGGTCTTAGCAATTGGGAACACTGGAAATAGCTGGAGTGCCTACATGGCAAGAAGAAATCCTGATCTGTGAAATGATGCTGCTGTTCCTCCAGGGCACCAGGGTGGGAGCCTGAATCTGGACAGGTGCACAGGTTTGGAGATGAACTGATCACAGACACAATTCCCAGTTTGCAGCAGAGGTTTGTGACTGACATCAATCCAAGAACAAAACCTCTCCTGCCTGTCAGAAGCCTATCAGAGTGTCCATGGAGAACTGCAGGGATTTTAATCCAAGCTGAGGTTCCCTTCTCCACAGTCTGGTTTTTGCTGCAGCAAAGAACAGAACTCTCACCTGTTCCAGAGATCAGGACAGCCACCTTCACCTTGCCTGTCTGGATCTTGCCCTGGATGTGGCTGTGCACACACAGGGACCTGTTTGCTTGCAGGGCCCGATGGAGATTGAGGACTTTAACGTTGTCAGAGCCTGAGCATGCACAAGGAAAAACCCAAAAACCAGCAAAACAACGTGTCAGTAAAGGGAGAAACAGAGAGAGGAGAAAAGCACCCACGAAGAGATGAATGAATTGAACTGTCAGTTCAATACCCCCACAAAAAAATCATGGAGGTGCCAGAGAAGAGATTTGCACCTCACGAAGACTCACCAACAAGGGAATTTCTCTCTGCTTTTTCTTTCTCATTTTTCCCCCCAAGGAAAACCAAACTGCAATAACCTTTTTGCAGGGAGACCACCTTGCCGATGAGCCAGGCAGTCTCGTATGCCTGGATGTCCTTGAGGACCTGCTGGGCCATCTCCTTCTGAACCACCAGCACTGCTCCAACCCCACAGTTGAAGGTCCGAGCCATCTCCTCCTCAGAGAGGTTCCCTTCCTTGTGGAGCCAGCAAAAGATTTCAGGGATCTTCCAGGTAAGAGCATCTGAAGAGAATTGGAAATGCAAACCAAGAGTGGAAATCGTTACCAGTGGCCTAAAATTCCTGGGGTAGTAAGAGGCAAAATCTGTCATAAAAATCTCCCACTGCCCCAGTTCCAACCAGGTGAGGATGATTCAGAGCAGCACAAAAATGTATCTGGACAAGGCACTGTAAAGGAATTCCAAGGACAGGAAATTTCTTTCTGGTCATGTTCTCTTCTAAAATGGTTCTATCCCAATTTCTACAGATCCATGGAATTCCAGAATGGTTTGGGTTGGGAGGGACCTCAAAGCCCATCCAGTGCCACCCCTGCCATGGGCAGGGACACCTCCCACTGTCCCAGGCTGCTCCAAGCCCCAGTGTCCAGCCTGGCCTTGGGCACTGCCAGGGATCCAGGGGCAGCCACAGCTTCTCTGGGCACCCTGTGCCAGGGCCTCCCCACCCTCCCAGGGAACAATTCCTTCCCAATATCCCATCCAGCCCTGCCCTCTGGCACTGGGAAGCCATTCCCTGTGTCCTGTCCCTCCAGCCCTTGTCCCCAGTCCCTCTCCAGCTCTCCTGGAGCCCCTTTAGGCCCTGGAAGGGGCTCTGAGCTCTCCCTGGAGCCTTCTCCTCTCCAGGCAGGACATTCCCAGCTCTCCCAGCCTGGCTCCAGAGCAGAGGTGTATATACACACAAATATTTATCAGTGGACAAGTGGAGAATTATTTATGTGCAGTTCTGGAGTTCAGAACTCACTGTTAATTCCTTATTTTACTGTAGCACCCCGTGAGCTCTCACAGCCTGTGTCAGCCTTTCCATACCTCACCTTCCCCATCAGTGAAACCCTTTCCAGCACACCTGAGGGGAGGGTGCTGAGGATTAATTAAGCCAAACAGCAGGAGCTGCCCCTGAGCTCACAGCCACATCTGAAAGCTAATTGAAAACTTCATGAGTATCATTTAATTAGTAATAATTTCGTAGGGAACTGCACATGGTGACAGCTGACTTGGGATTGCTGCTAAGGTTGCTTTCTTTTTGCAAGTGTCCTAAGAAATCCAATCCCAAACACCACCAGGGGAGGGAATTCAATGGGGATCAGTCTTTCCACCACAAAGTGTTTTGACTGGCTCTGGTTCAGGTACAAGGAAAAACTCAAACAGGCAATTCCAGCTCCTGAAGCACAAACCAGCTGGTGTGGCCCCATGTCCACAGGCTTCCACAGCAATCCGTTAATGTGAGGATTTTTCTATGGATTTTTCATGAGGATTTCAGCTTTCCTTTTCTCTCACCTAAAACGACACCAAAGGACTCTGGGAGAACTCTGGGAATGTTTTCCAGCAGGCCCCCTCCAGTGATGTGGGCGTAGGCTTTGACGTGGCCTGAGCGCAGCACCGGCAGCAGAGTCTTGCTGTAGAGTTTAGTTGGGGTTAACAGGAGCTCTCCTGTCCATGGGAGAGGGAAAGAGCATGGAAAAAAGTGTTAATCAATATAAAATCCAGGCAATCTCAAAATAGCAATTTGTTGGCTATTAATGAGCATTGTACTAGAGAGAAACACAAAGTTCTACCCTTTTTTTTAGCACACAATTAATTATTTATCCCCCTCCCATCATTCCTTCCCTGCACATGTGACTCCCAGGAAAAAAGATGAAAACACGTTAAAAATGGAATAATTTTTTTTTTTTGGTGCCTGAGAAAAGTTACAAAGGCCCAGGAAAAATAACTGTGTCAACTGTTGGGATGCTCAGAAGAAAGCAGTACCCAGGGTCTGATCCCCGGCGACACCGACGCGAGAGGAGAAATCCAGGGAGGACTTTTCCACGATCTTCCTGACGAGGCTGTAGCCGTTGCTGTGCACCCCAGAAGAGGCCACCCCAAGGACCACGTCCCCCTCAGCGATCCTGTCCAGCTGGGGCAGCATCTGCCCTCGCTCCACGGCGCCCACGGCGAACCCGGCCAGGTCGTACTCCCCGGGGGGATACATCCCCGGCATCTCGGCCGTCTCTCCTCCTGGGGACCAACAACACAGCAAAGAGGGGTTGGAAAAGCCTTTTGCTAATCATGGAGTCCCAGAATGATTTGGGTTGGGAGGGATTTTAAAGCTCATCCCATTCCACCCCAGCAGGGACACCTTCCCCTGTCCCAGGCTGCTCCAAGCCCCAGTGTCCAGCCTGGCCTTGGGCACTGCCAGGGATCCAGGGGCAGCCACAGCTGCTCTGGGCAAAATCCTGCCTTTCTCTCTCCTCTTTCTACACCCTGCCCTGTGCTCCAGCTTCACCTGCTTTTTCAGTCCTGGGGTTTCAGCTGTATTTAATAAAGGCTGGATCAAATGGAGGATGGAGAAGCCAAGAGACTAAAATGGAGAAGTGCTTGGCCATGCAACACTTAAATCGATGGTTAATTGTGCAAAACCAGGCAGGAGATGAGCACTCAAGCCCCCACTATCAGTGGGGTGATGAGTTTAATTTGTTGAGCTGAAGATTCAGCTCCTGCAGAAAGGCCTGTGGAGTTTTAAAGCCTTGAACTGGAAATAACATCTTGACATTTTGGTGATTTCATCCCAAGGCCTCACCTAACACAGACTTTGCTGCAGCATGAATGGGGTGATTATATTTGATAAATGCAGAGAACACCTTAAAACAAACATAAAGCTGACCAACAGTTCATGCAGGAAAAAAGCAAACCAGGGCATAAAGAGCCTCTTGTTCAAAGCTTGTAAACGGCCCCAAAACGACACACTCCCACTGAGAAAGGACTTGTGTTCCTAACTTCCCTAAAATATTGGAAAAAAGGAACCTTTTTCCAATATCCAACCTAAATCTGTACCTAAATCTAATCTATATTTAACCTAAATTTTTAAAGTACAATCTCCTTCCACTGTGGTGTAGAGAGAGTAAGTTCCCTGAAAGCAAAGGCATGGAACACTTTGGTTTTTTCACTCCTCCCAGATTCTTCCATAGGATAGGAAACCAACCACATTAAAACCAACTACAAAGACCTTGCAGAGGGTTTTTCATATCCCCCAGAGAACTGAGTTTTCCTACCCAGAAGAGCACATCCAGCTTTCCTGCAAGCATCAGCTATTCCTGCAATGACGCCTTGAGCCACTTCCACGTCGAGTTTGCCGCAGGCAAAATAGTCCAGGAAGAAGAGGGGCTCGGCCCCCTGAGCCAGGATGTCGTTGACACACATGGCCACCAGGTCCTGCCCGATGGTGTCGTGTTTCTGGCACTCCTGAGCAATCTGCAAAGCACAGGGAGAACCCTGGGATCAGCTCTGGGCCCCTGAAACAGCAGCCAGGCTCTGGAAGGGACCAAAGCCACGAGCGGAGTCTGCGAGCAATGGACCAAAGTCCCACTGTGCCTCCAGGTGTTCTCTGAGGAGCAGCTTTGTTTTCTGCCCTCTCCTAACTCTCTTCAGGGATTAGTCCTGTCTCCACTGGCAAATCCAAAAGGCACTGAGAAGGAAACTGTGCTGGAAGGGGTTTCCTTGCAGCCCAAACACAACAGCAAACCTGGGATTAAATGTTTTTCCCCACCAATAATCTTTTTTGAGGGTGGAGATGCTGCCTTTGTGAAACAAAATTCCTGATTACATCCTGAATATTTAAAACCCACTTATTTTAGGCATCATATCAGTTTCTGGCTATTTACAGGTTTTTAATTCTTCTGCCTGAAGAAGGGCAATTTCTGTTTTCACCCCCTTTTTAAGAAAGACCAATAGGTATTTTTACAAGACAACCGCTATTTTCTGTTAAAACACTTTCCCTTCTGTGCTGTTTTTCCTTCTTTGCCGTGGATTCCCACCTTACCTTGAGTTTTGTGCCGACGCCATCGGTTCCAGACACCAGGATGGGATCTGTGTAACCAGCTGCTTTCAGGTCAAAGAGCCCAGCAAACCCTCCGAGCTCAGCATTGCAGCCTGCCAGCCAGGAAACAGCAAAAGCAGCCCAGCTTTACTTCCAGGGGCTTCTCCAGGATCTCCACCACAAATTCCCTCCAAGGTTTGTAAACATGACTTTGCTTTGTCACCAGAAAACTTTTCTCTGGCATTTGGAGCCTCTTAACTGAGGCATGGGAGCTCCTAATCTGCTTAGATTGCTTGGTCTTTTTAATTCATCGTTAGCCTAAGGCTAAAAATCCCAAACTTTGTGCCTGAACAGTCAGTAATTACTGTGACTGACACATTTTCCCCTTGCACTGAGTGTTTCTCTGACAAACAGGAGGAATTGTGGTCAGATTGTTGTACTGGTGTGAGAATATCTCTGTTTCCCTCTCCATGTATATCTGCCTTCATTAGAAGGTTCTCAGTGAATTGGAAATAAAAGGCCTGTTTCATAAATGAATATTTTAAATCTATCCAAAGGATTACAAGGACTTGCTAGAGCAAGATGTGCCTGAACCCCCAAAAAAGGATGAATCAGTGCTGCTTTAACCAAGCAAAAGATGTGTCTTCCACATCTATCTCAGGAATTCTACACTCATAACCTTTCTAAACATTCATCCCCCAAAATGACAGAGTTCACTGTGCAAGAAATAATTAATGTAATCAAACTCAGTACTGAATGGTGGGATTTTTGCTTGCATTTGTCCTTGTACAGTGCTGAACTGTGCTCTCTAACACTCCTGGCATTCAGGAGATGGAGTTTAGAGCCATTTGGGGATTAAAAGCTGTACATTTGGGATAAAATCACAGGCATTTGCTTACCACAGATTTTCTTGTGTCATCTAGAAATGGGCAGGACACATAAATATGAGCTTTATATGAAGATCAAGATCAATTGATACACCTCCTTGCCAAGAAGTGACCAAAACAGGAGCAGAAGATTCTTGTCTTACCTGACCTTGATGTGGCTGCAGCCAAGGGCTTGATCTTCTGCACCAGAGTGTTCCCTGCTTCAATGTCCACCCCACTGTTCTTGTAGGTCAGGCCTCTGAAAGAGTGGGAAAAATGGGATGGCAGCTGATTATTGAATGCACAAACAGGTATTTTCAAATAATATTTACTGCTTTACATCCCTGAGGGGATTAACTGTGCAGAATCCCATCCTGCTGTCTGAGGGGGGACTGCCAGGAGCTGTACATGGATAGTTCCAGAGTCTTGAAGATGACATCAGAGCACTGGGATCATACAATCAAATCCCAAGATAGAAACCAACAACCAAACCCCTGACAACAAGGTAAAATAGGCAGCATAGATCTGATTTTGCAAGGTTTGAATCCCTTGGTCCACATACAGAATCCCAGAATCATTTAGGCTGGAAAAGACCTCGCAGAGCATCGAGTCCAAGCTGTGACTGATCCCCACCTTGTCCCCAGCCCAGAGCTCTGAGTGCCACATCCAGGCCTTGAGGTGTCAGTGGCAAAGCTCCCAAACCAAAACAGGCACAAAAATGCATGGCTGGGACAGAGCAGGGCTGAGCTCAAGTCACTTTTCCACCCACAAATCAAAAACCTCCAGGACACTTCCAGAGTTTTAGAGCTGCAGCTCAAAGGTTGCCTCTCCTGATCACTGGAGTGATCCCACCACAAAACCAACCACGCCTCTTTCTTACTTCAATGAGCTTTCTAAGAAAGCTCTTACTAATAGAGCTTTCTAATAAAGATTATATTTTATATTTACTTTAAAAGACCCAGGTTCCTAAAGTGGGGTTCAGGAATCCAGGAGGAGATGTCTGTAAGCTCTGGGAGGGGTCCCTGGTACAAACTGGTGCCACCTGTGTGTCCCCACAGCTCCCTGGGGACACGAGGCACCAGCTCATGTTTACAGAAGGACCTTTCCATTTTGGGGCCAGGGACTTTAATGACTTTGCACTCCTACCAGACACAGCTTGTGCCAGTTAAGCAGTTGTTATTCCCAGGCTGTCAATGGCATGAACCAGGTGCATCCCTATTTTAGGTCCATCCCCGTTTCCTCTCTCCTGTTGATGGGATTCAGGCTGAAGTTTAAATTCCGAGAGTGAAACACTCTGGTGATTAACGAGGACAAATACAACAAAACAACTGAAACCCATTTAAAATTGACTCAGCTGAACAAAAAAAATCAGTTAATCCACAAAACCCATCTCAGGAACCAGGTCAAGAATTCAGCAAATATTGAAAAAGTCAGAAACAGACACAAATGTCTACAATTGCATTAAATGGAGTAAATATTTTTGCACTCTGCCTATTAAATCTTATTTTAAGATGTGGGAGTTTTAGGGGTTTTTTTCAGGATGAAAGGTATTTCTGTTGTGAAGATCATTGCTGGAATATCTGGAGTTGATAAGACTTCAAATGCCAGAAGAACTGGCCCAGGAGCAGTGCTACCAGGAAAAATCCAAAGGTGTCTGCACTCACAGCATATCCCTGCTCAAAAACTGGCAAGAGGACAAGAATTACCACAAGCAGCTGTTCAGGCTGTGAATAAGACTCAAGGAAATATTGCAGGCCAACAATGAGGGATCAAAACCAGCCCCTTTCAGTCTGAATATGATAAATGTTCACCAGATTTTCACCATGTTTTTAGGAGTACTTTAATTTAAAAAAAAAATATTTTAAAGGATCTATTCTGACCCTTTAAATCAATCTTTCATTCTTTAAATTTTCTGGAATACTTTTTATTAAGCATTCTGGCAATTTTCATGAGGTGAAATGCCTCAGGACTGAATCCTGCCAGGGTGCCAAGAGGAGGTGAGTCCCCAGATTTCCAGAGCAATCCCCCTCCTCCACTGAGTCCAAAGGGGACACTGGGGCTTGGAGCACCCTGGGATAGTGGAAGGTGTCCCTGCCCGTGGCAGGAACAGGATGAGCTTTAAGGTCCCTTCCAAACCATCCCAGTCTGGGATTCTGGGATTGAAGCCTCCCAACTGTTCTGCCCTTCCAGGAGCAGAACCTGGAGCAGCCTCCAGGGCAGTGTCCCAGGGACCAACTGTAAACAGCTCCCAGGAGAAGCCAGGGATCCTCCCAGGCAGCATTCCAGGCAGGAAACCTGCTGGCTGTGGGCCAGGAACTTGGTGTGGGAGGGAACTGCTCAGCAAAGTGCCTCCTCTTGCCTCACTGACCTGATATTTTTCTGCTACAAATCCCAGTTCCACATTTTCACATCGATTTGTCAACAGATGCAGAGCACTTGAGAGAGAAAGAAGACTAAATACCAACACCCTTGTTCTTTCAGGAAGTTTATTGATCATAATTTTACAAAAAACTGATCAAGATACACTGCCAGCAGCAACAGAACTGTCACTGATGTGCTTCCCAGCCTACAAAACAACCCCTTGGGAAAAGGTATGTGAGCAGCTCATTGGAGCAGAGCAGTTTCTTATCAGGTAAAAATGAGTCTAAAAACCTGCAAGAAGCTTTCATGAACATTAAAGAGACAACAGGACTCCCTGCTATTAAAAAAAACCCCTACACCCATATGATCTCCAGAGTCTTACAGTAAATATTGTGACAATTAAAGGAATGAGAATGCACAGAAGTGATAGATCCTGCCCCATTGTTACCCAGCTAGCCCAGTAAAATGTAAATCCCAACAAGGTAGGGGGTTCAAGGTAATTTTAACAATTTCTAAAAACTAAAAAGAACCCATAAGCCAACTTCAACATTGTTCATATATAAAATCACAGAATCTCCTGAGCTGGGACCCACAGGAATCATCCAGTGCAAGCCCTGTCCCTGCACAGACACCCCAACAATCCCCCCAGTGCGTCCCTGGGAGCGGTGTCCAAACACTCCTGGAGCTCTGGCAGCCTTGGGGCTGTGACCACATTTCATGATATTAATACCAGACTTCTGCACAAGACAAACCCAGAGCAAAAGCTGTGATCCAAAGCCCAAGAAGCAGAAGTTCACCTTCCCTAAACCAGACCTAACAACTGCAGTAACACAGGTCATCCCTGTGTGCTTGTGACTGTAGTTTAACTCAGATCTAGGAGAGTAAGAATATGGATCAGGCATTCAAAATGTTCCTCCCTTGGCTGAGGTTGAATACAAGGATGGGGTTAAAACTTGTCAAGAGTTACACAGAATATCAACACTGGTTATTAACAACCAGGGATGTGCTTAGATCCCTTCCACAGCAGTTACTCCCAGGGATTCAGGGATTTGGAATATCTACCTGGCTTGCCTGAGGAAGGCTATGGCCCGATAGCCAATGTCCCTCCTGTAGATGGCCCCCTGGAAGTGGATGGCAGCCACGCCCAGGTTGGCCTCGCGCAGCGCTGCGGGCAGGTCCTCCTTGATGGCTGTGACTGTCAGCACTCTGCCCCCGCTGGTCACCACCCTGCCGTCCCTCAGGGCTGTGCCTGCGTGGAACACCTGCAGTCCCAGCTGCCTGGCCTTAGCAAGCCCTGTGGGTATTGCCAAAAAGATCATCTGTTGGTTAGAATGTTCTCAATGAGGAGATACCGAGCGCTTCGTGTCTGGAAACCACAGGCACAGTCAGGGTGGTCCTGCTGGGAAATAGGAATAAACCTGTAAAAATCCCTCTGCAGGAGAGACAAGTCACTTGTGTGCTCAGGGATGTGGGAAGAGGCATTTAGCTGGCACACATCTAATTGCAGCTGGGTTTTCATGCCTCAGTGACACCCAGAGCACAGAACATCAGCATCAACGTGACCCAAGAACCCTGCTCAGAACCACCTGACTGCAGCAGGTGTTAAATATCAATGCTGTGCCAATTTCAAACAACAACACAGTGGACAACTGGAAATACACCAAAATAAACTGAGATGGGTGAAAATTCAGCTGTTCTTGCTGACCCAGAACCAGGGTTTCTGTGAATTTCAGTTCCAGTGATCACCTTCACACAGCACGAGAGAACAGGGAGAGGCCAGGGGAGGAATGAGCCTCCTGCAGCTCCTCCTGCTCTATTTACCTGTTATTTCCAAGCCCTTGGGATATGCCCCTGGGTAGCCTTGACTAGCCATGACCACAGTGACAGCTGCACTGTCCTCCTTCCAGACTGGCATGGAGCTGGCCAGCCTCCTGTTGATCACAGCCTGCATAACCTCGTACAGGTCACTGCTCAGCAGGGGCAGAATCACCTATAGAAACACACAGCAGCAGATTAAACAAGGTGTTCTTGCATTGTCTTCCCTGGCCTTGAAAAGACACTAATGCAGCTGTAAAAACAGCATCAAACATGTCCACATATTGTACTGTCACACATATACACATAACCTGTGAGCCCTTAAAAATACTCTTCCTTGAAGAGAATTTCTGTGGGTAAAAGAATTGTTACATTTGGAGGGAAAAGGGTGAGGACAAAGAACCTGATTTGTTCTGAAGAACAGAAATTAAGAGTTTTGTTCCTCTTGTCAACAGGCAGCAAGGAAAAATCCAGAATCCATTCCAGAAAAGACAGGAAAGTGCTGAGCTCCCCTCAAGCTCACCCTTGCAAAGCCCAGATTTGAGTCCAACCTACTGAAATTCTCTCTGGAATGGAACAATTTCCTAACAGACCTTCTGCCTTGAACAAACAACTCAAATATTTTAAGTCTTGGTGCAATGAGCTGATTATTCACCCCAAAGTTGGTTACCAATAGTGGTAGATGGTCACCCTTTTTTCTCCTCCCAGAATGCCAAACTGTACAAAATAACTCACCTGACACTCTGGGTCCCCAAATCTGCAGTTAAATTCCAGAACTTTAGGCCCATCTTTGGTGAGCATTAATCCAGCATAAAGCACACCTAGAACAAAAAATGATACAAAAAGATATCTCAGGAACTCACTTGTTTTGAGTCTGTTGATAACAGGGTTTAAAAGGCTGCCACCTGTGCCCAGTGAATTTGAGAAATGGTAAAAATAAATCAGGCAGAAATAGCTGTGGTCACGATTTTGAAGCTTATTTTTGAATATTTTCCTTTCTGTTCCTTCTCACTTAAGGAACCATCCCCTGTTCATGAAATGCCCTCTGTTCATTTCCATGGACTCTGAGTCAAGCCACTGATACCAAACCCAGTTCCCCATAAATCAAAGCTGTTTTCCTTAACTTCCAGTGTGAGTTAGGCTATAAAGAGGAAAAAACAAAGTAAAAGTCTGTTTTCCTTATGCTTAAAAATCCCACAGTTTTGTACGTACCCAAATAGGGGACACCTTCTTTCCTCATGCCATCAACAGTCCTCTGGAGAACAGTGTCTCTTACCTTCTGCAGCAAATCTTTAGAAATCTAATAAAACAGGGTTAGAACAA
The DNA here is from genome assembly GCA_013397795.1 of Orthonyx spaldingii. NCBI lineage: Eukaryota > Metazoa > Chordata > Aves > Passeriformes > Orthonychidae > Orthonyx > Orthonyx spaldingii. The sequence continues at coordinate 47,161 of VZTJ01005912.1, forward strand.
AAGGGAGGGATTGGTTTTGTGTTTTTAAGAGCCAAGCAGAACTCTTGAATGGTCCCCTGCTCACTCCAATGGAAAGCTAAGAATGTTTTTCTCTCTATTTCTGCCAACAGAAGTTCCCTATCAAAGAGACCCCAAACTACCTTAAGCCACAGCAAAAATTCATCATTAGCTTTGTTTGGCACAAGAAAAAACTGTGGCTTTAAGTGCTCAGTTCTAATGAGCAGCATTTCACAACACTTAAATCCAATCAAATACAAGGTTGCAGAAATAACACTTTCCCTTTCATAATTCCCAGTAATGCAGTAGAGATATCCTCCTCTTCAGGGAAATTTGTGAAGCTGGGGATTTTACATGGCCATGTCTGCTTTAGGCAGCTCTGTCCATCCAGCAGAGCCCGTTCCCTCCTGTCCTCACGCAGGAACTAAACATCCCCACAGGCTTTGAGTGACAGCTGTGGTGCAGCTGCAGTGAAACATCCCCTTATCAGGCCATTTTCCCTTCCTTATCAATGCATTTTTCCCTTCCTTGTCAATCCTTTCTCACCTGAGGAGCTGGGGAATAAGCTCCCATTCCTCCTGTGTTGGGGCCTTCATCTCCATCCATCAGCCTCTTGTGGTCCTGGGCCGGGGGCATGGGAGCAATGGTGACACCATCACTGAAACACAGGCACTGAAAACAAGGAAAAGAGTTCCAGTTCCTGGGTATGGTTACAATTCAAGTGCAGTTGGTGCAAACAGAGATGGTTTTCATTGTGACAGAGGGATATTGTAGAGGATCAACTCTGCCTCCCTGATAAAATAAATGATGGAGTTCTGAGCATTTGGCTTTTCCTCATTTTGTGTGACCTTCCTTCAGAAATTACCTTTAAGAAAACCTAGAAAAATGACACCATCAGCAGTTGCACTGAAAACAAACACTCAGAGTTTTAAAAAATATAATTTCCACACTGCATGATGGAAATTACTTCTTCCTTTCTCCTCCCACCCCCTGCCCCGGAAGGAAGGCATTACATTCCTTTCAAGACTTCCTTTTCCTTGCTGATAAAGCTATTTACTTGTGAAATATTTATAAATTATTTATATAGCAGTTGCTTTTATCCTCAATATCTTCAGAATAACAAGTCTGCTGGCATCTTCTGGAACTGGATGATGTTGCTCACTCAAACTGGGTAACGTTGTTCCCTGTCTGGACTAATGGGAACAGTACTCAAAACCATTTTATAATGCTAATTATAAAACCAGCAAGGATCCAAAAAAAGCCAGAATAATAATATATTATAAAATAAGTCATTTGTAGAAGGTGAATTATTTTGCTGGGCAAAGCAAGCAGTAAACTTTCTTAATAATTGTCAGCATAAAAATAACCTTTAAAGTGCATTTTTGCATTATTGTGTTACATTACAATAAATCTGCCTGGTATGCCAAGGAATATTTAGGAGCATGACATACTTCCCACCAGAGAATGAAAGGCTGGATAATCCCTCAGTTCTAACACAGGTCAAGGCAAGCAGGAGGGAAAAAAGACACCGCAAATGTGCACATCCATTTCTCCCTGCCAGGCAGGAAAGCAAACCACACAGAGGTGGCAAGAGCTGGGGCTGATTCACTTTGGAACCACCACAGCTCCAAGAGGAATGTTCCCAACTTCCAGCACAAGCCCATTCCCCAGGATGGGAACCTGAGCCAGAGCTTGGCTGTTGTCCTTTGTGTGCTGCAGGTGTCGAGTTGCCCAACCCTGGGCTTTGTTTTCCTTCCCTCCTTCCCACTCTGCCAATTAAACCAGGTCCAGTTCTTAAATGAAGGGGCTGGATCACCTCAGAATGAAGGAAATGTTCTGTGTCTGCAGATAAATCAACACTGTGAAAACACTCAGCTGTCAGAAAATCCTAACACAGATCTGGGCCCTCCATGACACTGAAAATGTTGAGATTTGGCTTTTCTTCTCCATGTGGCACCAGTTATTCTTATTTCATTCGATTTAATTTCATTTAACAGACCACAGGAAGCTTGGTTCTTAACACAACTGTCTTGAACCAACACAGTTTTGTTTATGAACAGGCAATGGTTTTAATTTAACTAATAAAACTCTCCACTTTGTAAGTGAAGGTACTTAGTATATCCCAAACAATTCAGAACAGGTAGAACCAAAGTGTTACAGTGAGATGCACTTACAGAAATTTCTTCTCCTTCAAGAAGTTCTTCAACAACAACAGTTTCCCCAGCTGTGCCAAAACTCTTATCCTACAGCAAAACAAAATCTCTTCAGTTCTGTTTCTGTTTTAAACTACTGAAAATGCAACAAGAAATATGTATTTTTAATACAGCACAAAATGCAGCTCAGGTTTGAGACTATGAATCCATTCTCCCCCCAGGGACGTCAGCAGTGGTAAAATCCCTACTCCTCTTTTCTGTTTATTCTTATATAAATGCAGGGTTTGTTGCTGAATATTTTCAAATGGCAGAGGGTATTTGTGATTACTGAGCAATTCCTGATGCTCTACATTCTGAAATTCACCCCAACAGCAATGACAGCCAAGTCTCCAATCAGCACTTCCACTTGATAAAAAAGTGCAATTTTATAAAACACATGGGAAGGGAGTAAGATTTTCATATCCCAGTGCAATGTTTGAACACTGACTGAATATTCTGTGTATTTAAGAAATTAAGAACAACCAGCCCACACTGACAAGGTGATTTGGGTGGTCTCTAAGGCTCTCTAACATGCAGGTTTTTTGTATTATCCCATGGCCATAGAACCCTCAAAATGTCACTGCAACCCCCATGCTCTGACTCTTGAGGCACAAGTGTGTCAGATAATATCTCCCAAGGATCAGCAGAGCTCCATGGAATTTTAGGATGCAGTGCTGCTGACACGAGCTGAGGGCCTGACCTGGAGGCCTCAGCTCTATGTTCCTCACTGGTCAGATAAAATTACTTCATTTGGCCTCACTTCAAATCTTGATGCTCCAAATATATTTGTGGAATAGCCTTCCTCAACCTAGACTTCACTTGAAATAATCCCAGCAGAATTTGACTACACATTTAAGTGCTGTGCTTAGTCCTAACGGTGCTTGTAAAGATCCACCTCAATCACTGAGTTCATGTTCCTGCACTGTGGGACCTGTTGGATTGCAGAAGTCTCAAATAGTGAAAAAAAAAAGGAATTACATATATCAATAAGTGAAGTAAGGGTGAGTTTTCATGAAGAATGGTTTTATTTTAGCCTACAGGAACTGTGCCTCAAGCAATAAATACAACAGTGTTTCACAGCTGGCCAAATAAAAGGGTGAAAGATTTGATGTCTTACACCCAAGTTCCTATTCCATGAAATAAGGAATATCTGTGATGCTGTGAGGTGGTGAGCAGCTGATTTTGTGTGAGACATTCCTGCTCACCTGCATGATTTCAGTGACAGCTTTGCAGGCCTCCTCCTTGGTCGAAGCCACGATGACTCCTTTGCCAGCTGCCAGGCCACTGGCTTTGACAACCAAAGCAGGGAAGTTGGCACTGCCAAAGCACAGGATAGACATCAACATAAACAGTCCTTGCAAAGACATTTTGAACATTTCAAGAGTTGAAAGATCAAAGCACTTCTCAGTTTTCACAGCAGCCTTATTGAATAACACTCAGATCACACCAGGCTCCTCTCGTTATGCTCTGCCTGAGAAGGGTTACTGCTTCTTTTCCCCACCAGGGAATTTCCTGACTGTTCATTACTGCTTTCCACTTGGGAATTTACTCTTGCTTCATCTGGGGTCACCTGGGTTGTACTGTGATGAGCAGATCATCAGTTGCTGAGTAATTCTCTCATTTTGTTGGTGGAGAAAAGGGACAAGAAGCCAGCACAGATGGCTCTGGGCTGCTCCCTGCCTTTCCCCAGCAGGCAGACTGACAAAAAAGTAACAGCTTGTCCTACATTCTCCTGTGAACTTAACACTGAACTTCCATTTCATTTCAGAGCAGGAGGAACCATTTTTATCAGACTTTTATCAGTTTGAGAGATTCACAGTAGGTGATCCTTTGAAACCTTTGCATGGTTCTGTCACAAAGGTATTGATATATGAGCAGTCATTTGATTGGTTTGGATATCCAGCACACTGTCAATAAGAAGAGGTCTAAAATGACAAGAATTGTACCTGTTGATAAAGGCACAGGCTGCTTTGGGATCAGTGAAGGCTTTCCATCTGGCAGTGGGGATGTCATGACGATCCAGAAAGGCTTTGGTAAAGCTCTTGCTGGACTCCAGCTGAGCTGCCTTTGCTGTGGGGCCAAAACACCTGATCCCAGCTGCTGTCAAGTCATCCACAATTCCTAAACACAAAACAGGTTATAAATCTCCAGATGATTTATGGGAGTCAGGCCAGCCAAGTCCAGGGGTGCACTGATTCCTCGGAGCAAGAATGCCAGGAATCAGAATTCATCTCTGTGTCTGCAGTGCCTGCTTTCCTCACTGGAGCCAGGAGCAGGGAACCCTGCACCACAGGAGGCACCCAGGCTGTGCTGAGTTTGGGAAGGGATGACAGTCCCTCCCTGGTTTATGATACCTTTGAGCTAAAAGGTCAACATGAGTCTTTTGTGAAGATGCCAAAAGGCTTATGCAGAAAAACTACCAGCATGCTTATAATTAATTTTTTTATCAAGACTCAAATTATAATTATTTCAAAACATGAAAACTCCATAGGAAAACCAAAACAGGCTTTCTTGCTCACACACTGCCCTTCATCAATTCCTTTTCACCTCGGCACAACTCTGAATTTTAGGGAAACTGCTCCAGGGGATCTGTTTCCATTCACAATGGAGACATTGTTGAGTGGTGCACAGATGAGGACTAAAATCTACTTTTCTTCCTAAATGCTGAAGGCTGTGATTTCCAGCTTGTTTCTCTTACCAGCAGCAAGAGGAACCTCGGGACCAACCACCACCAGCCTGATGTCCTGGTCTCTGCAGAACTGGGCAACGGCAGCGTGGTCACTGACTGGGACAGCTGTTGGAGACACAAAACAGGGGAAGATCCCATCCACGGGTGCTCCTCAGCATGGAGTTATCACAGAGTTACCACTGCCAGGCCACTGGGAACCTGGAACAGTGAGGCCCACACTGACAGAGACTCACCCAAAACACACTCCAAACCCCAGGCAAAGGCTCTGGTTGGACATCCACTGTCACAGAGTCATAAATCATGGAATCATGGAATATGCTGAGCTGGAAGGGACCCCCAGGGATCATTGATCCAGCTCGTGTCCCTGCCCAGACCCCCCAGCAATCCCCCCTGTGCATCCCTGGCAGCGGTGCCCAAACGCTCCTGGAGCTCTGGCAGCCTCGGGGCCGTGCCCATTCCCTGGGGAGCCTGGGCAGTGCCCAGCACCTCTGGGGGAAGAACCTTTCCTGCTCTCCAGCCTGGCCCTGCCCTGGCCCAGCTCCAGCCGCTCCCTGGGTGCTGCCCCTGTCCCAGGGCAGAGCTCGGAGCCATCCCCGGGGAGCTCTGACCTCGGGCTCCTCTGCTCCAGCTGGACAAGCCAAGAGACCTCAGCTGCTCCTTCCCCACCTTCCCAGCCCTGTCACCCCACCTTGCTCTTGAAGGTGAGGAACAAAGCTCTGGGATCCCCTGGGCTGCCAGCCAGCAAAGTGGTCTCACCCCTAGGAACACCCTGTTTGCCAGCACAAGCAGCATCACAAAGAATCCAAGAAAAAAAACTTAAAAGGAAAAAAAAATAATTTTATTTTCAACAAGTCTCCTCCCTGAGGAGGGTCACCATGGAGCTTTAGAGAGGTAAGGCCAGGCTGGATGGGGCTTGGAGCAGCCTGGGATAGCAGGAGGTATCCCTGCCTATGGCACTGGATGAGTTTTCAGGTCCCTTCCATTCCAAACCATTCCATGATTCTGTGACTTTTATGATCTTGGTGCCAGGAGGGTGTTGGGGATGAATCAAATGGCTGGTGGTAGAATTCCAACTCATCTATTTTCCTTTTTTCCTTCTTTCTGTAGTGCCAGCTAAAAATTGGACTAAACTGAGCCCTCTGAAACCAAGGGGAATCAGAATTTTTTTTTTACATTATGGTGAACTTAATTAAGAAGGACACTGTGGTGTCATTATGGCTGAGGCTATGTGGGCTTAGGTTGTTACAACCAGTGTCTTTCCAAAAACAAACATTCAATGTGACGACACTTGGAATGCCCCAAACTGAGCAAACAAAAGAAACATTCTGCACCAAAGACAATAATGTCAATCTTATGATCCAAGAGTTACGCAAAGGCCCTGCAATTCCACTGCTTTTATCATGAATAAATAAAGCCAAGGTCTGCAGAGGATGGGAACACGGACCCAGAGAGCCAAAAAAGAGATGAGCCCAGTGTGGATTGGCTGCTTGTGCAGGGAGGAGACTGAACAAACCAGGGCACAGTGCTGGCAAAGGAGCACAGGATCCCAGGATCACCAGAGCTGGGAGAGCGCTTCAGGATCAGGCAGTGCCACCCCAGCAGCAGCAGCATCACCCCAAACCCTGTCCCCAAGGGCCACATCCAGACTCCTCCTGAACACTCCCACACACAGGGACTGCACCCCCTCCCTGGGCAGCTCATTCCAAGCTGGTTTTGCTCTGCCAGGGAGAAATTGTTTCTAATTTCTGATCTGAACCTCCCCTGGTGCACCTTAGGTCCACTTGCTCTCATCCTTTCCCTTGGGACATGGCAGAAGATTGGCAACACACTGGGAGCTGATGGTGTTCCTGCCAGTTTCTGGAGAGTGATGAGGGAGGAAGGAGAGGACAGGATTTAGGGTCTGTGCCCACTGTGCTCCCCTCATCCTGGATGAATAAAGTCATAGAATCATGGAATCCCAGACTGGTTTGGGCCGGAAGGACCTCAAAGCCCATCCAGTGCCACCCCTGCCAGGGCAGGGACACCTCCCACTGTCCCAGGCTGCTCCAAGCCCCAGTGTCCATCCTGGCCTTGGGCACTGCCAGGGATCCAGGGGCAGCCACAGCTTCTCTGGGCACCCTGTGCCAGGGCCTGCCCACCCTCCCAGGGAACAATTCCTCCCATAAAATTTCCTGATTCCACAACAGAACCTGCATTTTGGTTATAGATTTACCCTTTTCAGGTGGGGTGGGGGAAACACCCAGACTGAACACAAATAAAAATCACCTCCTTGACACCTCTTTAACAGCCCAATTATTTTGTTCCACCAACACTGGTAAGAAACAAAAGCATTTGTCTTCCGTGTGCAGCTGATGGCAGTTGACTTCTGGCTCACCAGAGAGCAAAACCAAAAGCACAACAGACCTGTGCCAGGGCCTCCCCACCCTCCCAGGGAAAAATTCCTTCCCAGTATCCCATCTCTCCCTCTCTCTGGCAGTGGGAAGCCATTCCCTGTGTCCTGGCACTCCAGGCCCTTGTCCAGAGTCCCTCTCCAAGCAGGGAAAGGAAGGAGCCTGGAATTCACCCCAGATTTCTTTGTGCAGGTCTGATCTACTCATGATATGAACAGTGAGTGCGGCACAAGATTTACACGATGGGGAAATGTCCTGTCAACAAACACGGAGGAACAAATCATGTTGTTTATCCATGATTTTAACTTCCCTCCCAAACATCATTTTCCTGGGGTTGTTGACTGAAAGGGGCCGTTCCTGTAACTGTGTTTGACTGCTCAAAACAACAGTTGAACATTCCTTTGCAACCAGACAGGAGGACCTTGGACCAAGGCTTTCAAAGGTGCAGCTTAAATTTAAGAGCACAAGTTACACTGAGAGGTAAAATGTGATAGAAGGAGGTGTCAGGATGGTGAAGTCCATTCACAGACACACCTATGTCTGTGTCTGCATTCAGCAAGCCACTGTCTGTGCTTCTGCACCACAACTGCCCTGATAACCCAGTCTAAATTAAACATAAACCTGTATTTAGGCACTCAACCCAAATCCCACTTTACTGCTGGAAACAATTACCAGCTCAGATCAACCACAAAAATTTTTGTAACTTGAGTACAGGCAAAGTTCAAAAGATTTAAAGTTATTTATAATTTTCAGCTCACTTTTTCATGTTTCAGTAATCACCCAATACACAGAGCTCCAATGTTAATTAAAGGCAATTCCATGATCCATGAAGGGAGGATGAACTTTCAGAGCCAAATCTTGATTATACAAAAAAAACCCCAGAAACCCCAGGAGTTTCCCAGATATCCCAGATATTGTTGCCCACACAACACAACAGAGCTCATGAGCTTCTGTAAAGCTGTTTCCCATTTTCCACCCTGAGTTAAATCAAGGCCCCAGTGACAGCACTGAAATTCCTGAACAGGTGAGACAAATTCTTTCCTTAAAAACCCACATAAGTCAAACTCTTCATAAACTCGAGGTTCTTCCTAGGTGGCTGAAGATTTCTCTCCCAAAGCACAGGTGAGTCCAAGTGTAGAACAAAACAATTTATTCCATATGGGAGATTTCATGGACCTGGCTTGAGCTCGAGCATCTTCCACTGGTGGTGCAATGTTTTTTATGGAATGAAAGATAGGAAAGCACAGGGGGAGTTTAAAAAGGCACAGCTTGAAAAAAAAAAATGCTGAAATTCCCATTCCACAGGCCCTGAAGCCTGGCACTGACTCCATTCAGCACAAGGGTAAAGGATTACTTTTTTGACTTTCTGGTCCTGTCAAGCTCTTCTTTCCAGGCCTCTCCTCAGAGGCCAAACAGAGCAAAAAACTGCTCATGATGCTGTGACTGGTCAAAGAAATTAAGGACTAAGTTCTTTAAAAAGCCTGTAATGGAGCATTCCAATGGAATTCTATACAATAGTTCCCTGCTGTACAAGAACCTGGCAGGGTTCATGTTTCCACATGAGACAGCAACACACACAGCCACTCCCACCCCAACACAAAATGGATGTGTATGATCCACATTCACACGCATCCTGTGTTAACTTGAATTCTGTACGTTTTCACATGTTCTAAAGGGAAAACTGAAGTCTTGGGTGGGTTAAAGCCCCTAAATCAGGACCTGTTACGTAAAGGACACAGGAATCTCTGTGGTTTGGAGTGATTCCCTGGGTGCCAGCACCTCAGACCAGGTTTTTTTGAAACTCAGCACCAAATTTTGGATGCTCAATTTGCAACATCTGAAGCTTGATTTCTCAAAACTCATAACTATGAAAAGTTTCAATTACAGCCAGTCAGAGCTTAGTATGTTAAACCACGAGCTCAAACCAGGTAGTCAGTGCAGAGAGAAATATTTGAAAATAACCTTGATTTCTTAAGGTCACTAAGAAAAGGAATCAATTTATTTTCGCAGTGACAGAGTGGTTTTGCCACAGTTTGAGGGATCATAGGGTTTCAACACACTTCTGAGAACACAGGAGGGAATTTAGGTGGGAACCACAGCAACTAACCCAAGCTGGATTCCCATAGGAACAGCTCTGGCTGAATCCTCCAAACCCAAACCTTCAGAATTAGCTATCACAGCTGAGATCTTATAAAATTAATTATACAACTTACACTAGGCTTTGCTCAGACTTTGCTTTTTTTCTTCTTAACTGCAACTAAAATCTATTTCACATGCCCAAAACCTTAAAAAATGATAATCCATCATCATCGTAGCATCATCATCATTACCAGCTGTGATTTCAGCTCAGCATCTTCCTGGTTGAGTTATCAAATTTAAAAATGGTGGTTTTTTTGTTTTTACCTGAATTGGAGATTTTCCCACTGTCAGCTGTCCCTGCATTTCCTGGAGCCACAAACACGTGTTTCACGTGTGGGGACTGGGCCAACTTCCAGGCCAGGGCGTGCTCTCTGCCCCCGCTGCCGATCACCAGCACCCGCTCAGCCATGGGCCTGCAGAATCCAGGACACAAGGAAAACAGCTGGAATTAGCTGGGGGAGGTGGGGAAAGCAAGAGCTTCAGGCACCACCAAGTGCTGGAGAACTTCATCAGATGTGATACACACTAAACCTCCAAGGCTGAGCTGCCCCACAGCACGGCAGGGACCAGGCAGGAAAATCATCCTGGGTTTGGTTTAGTCACATTGGAAACTGCTCCCAGTTATACAGAAATGTGGGATAGAGCAAAAACCCTGATGAGTGACCAGGCTGGGATTTGCAGCCTAGAGAATCACTGACTCCCAGAAGGGTTTGGGTTGAAAGGGACCTTAAATCTCATCCAGTGTCACCCCTGCCATGGGCAGGGACACCTTCCACTGTCCCAGGCTGCTCTAAGCACCAATGTCCAACCTGGCCTCGGACAGGGGTGGGGAGTTCACAACCCCTCTGAGCAACAATTCCTTGGAAAATCCAAGTCTGCAAAGGTCAAAGCCCTTCTGATGCACCCACTGCATAAGAACAGAGTGTTTGGAGCTGGGTGAGGCCACTCTAGAGTTTTTAGAGGCAATGCCTGAAAATCTCTGAACACCTCAAGGAAAGGAAAGGCTCTGAGCAATGAGACAAGGAAACAACTTCCAGCTCTGACTTTCCTTGGAGAGAGCAACCACGAGGCCAGCGACAGGTGGCATTGTCAAAGGAGCTCACTCAGACAAGGTAGCGTGGCGTGCCCACTCCACTCTCCCAAATTCCAGGGAGGTTTGGGAAAACACACGGACATTCTGCTGGCCAGTGGGAGCATGCCCATGGATGCCCACGTCACCACCTGGGTGTGCACACACAGCTCACGCACGTGCGGCTCACGGCAACAGCACAACGTGTTCTCTGCAAGCCTCTGCTCTCTGAGGTTCCCTTCTGTGTGTACTCTCCACGTATTTACTGATGGAAGAGTTCACTTGCCCACTGGAATTCAGAACGTAGTAAAGAAATACAAAACCCACTGGAATTCAGAAAATAGTAAAGAAAGAAGGAAAGAAGGATGTAATTTATAAACGAATTATGTACGTCCTTACTTGGAGCTAAAATAACGGACAGTTTGGGCTGGGTGGGGAGGGACCTTAAAACTCATCCCATTCCAACCCCCCTGCCAACCCCCTTCCACTGTCCCAGGCTGCTCCAAGCCCCAATGTCCAACCTGGCCTTGGGCACTGCCAGGGATCCAGGGGCAGCCACAGCTTCTCTGGGCACCCTGTGCCAGGACCTCCCCACCCTCCCAGGGAACAATTCCTTCCCAATCTCCCATCCAGCCCTGCCCGCTGGCACTGGGAAGCCATTCCCTGGGTCCTGTCCCTCCAGCCCTTGTCCCCAGTCCCTCTCCAGCTCTCCTGGAGCCCCTTTAGGCCCTGGAAGGGGCTCTGAGCTCTCCCTGGAGCCTTCCCTTCTCCAGTGAGCACCCCCAGCTCTCCCAGCCTGGCTCCAGAGCAGAGGCTGTAGGAATTACCTCCCACTGCCCAGGGGAAGAACAGAGCCCAGAGAAGAGTTTAGCACAAAAGGACCCACGAGTGTCCCTGTTGTAACCCCAGCACACACAGCACAGCAGGGTCACCCTCTGCCCACAGCCGGTCACTGACCCGCACGTGTCCAGCGCCCCAAGGTGAGCTCAGAGACCCCCCCCTTTGCAGGAGGGACAAGAGAGGATGACAACACAAAATATACCTTACAAAAAGGGAAAAAACCACAACAAAACCCAACAGATTTCTCAGGGAAAAGCATAAATGATCCAAATCAGATTTTCAGATAAGGCAGGGATGTGCCTTTCCCTCACATCAGCTGCTACAGCTTTACTTGAGTAAAGCTGCCCTGATGAGGCAAAATATCTGGATTAGGCAAAATATCCAGACAGAATAAAGTCAAAATAAGCATGGCTAGAAGGATAAAATACAGAAAATTAACACTGAGTCATTTGCTATCAACTAAACACACCAGAGCTAACACTTAATGGTAGTTTCATGCTGGGGGAGACCAACAGGTTTCTAATCCAGTGAGATATTGCAATAGAGATATTGCCAAATAGAGATATTGCAGAATTACAGACACATTTCAATTATAAAACTCCATGATTACTTGAAATAAAAAAACTGTGGTTAGGTTAAAAATGATCAGTTAAGGTATGCATGTTTGGGAAACCACATTATGCTCAACTCTCTTACATTACAACTCAAGCAAGGAGAAAAGATGAAAGAATGAGTGATACAACAAAGGGATGGATTAGATAAAGACAGTAAAGTAGTAGTAATATAACACAACATTTATCACACAGCAGGCAGCTGTCCCCTTGAAGTTAAACAAGCATTGTCAGTGGTGTCCAGAGCCAGTGGCCACTAGATAGTAACATTTAAGGCAAATTTTATCAATAAGTTAAACCACACACAACATATTTTTTTGAAAAAATATTTAAAACTTTAAACTTTTAAAATGTTAAAAATTTTAAATTAAAATTTTTAAAAACTCAAAACCAGAACAATTTAAACCCAAGAGAGCCCATACTCACTCTGTGCTGTGTGTATAAGGCTGAGGAGAGCAGGACTCAGGAGCTCAGAGGCACAAAGAGAGCAGAGATTGGCAGCCCCTGGTTAAAATGTCCCTGCCCCGACCCTCCCGCCCCACTGCTGACCCTGCAGCCAGCCAATGGAGAGGGACTCTGGCCATTCCAGCTGGGAGCAGGGCACAGAAGCTCCCCTACAAATGCTCTAGGAGTGAGAGGCAAAAGCTTTGCAGAAGAGGAGCACCTCATCCTGTTGTTCCTAAACACGTAAAATAAATTCTGTCCCATCCCAGGTATTGGTTTTTTTCAGTTAAAACTGTTCATTAATCAGCTTGGGAACATTCTCTTTTTATCTAAGAATTAAGATCTGCAGTTTTGCAATAAATAAAAATCAGTCTATGTAATAAACAGTATGAAAAATAAGGGGTATGATGCAAATTATCATGGAATGGATTGGGTTGGGAGGGCCCTTAAGGATCATCCCATCCCACCCCTGCCAGGGCAGGGACACCTCCCACTGTCCCAGGCTGCTCCAAGCCCCAGTGTCCAACCTGGCCTTGGGCACTGCCAGGGATCCAGGGGCAGCCACAGCTTCTCTGGGCACCCTGTGCCAGGGCCTGCCCACCCTCCCAGGGAACAATTCCTTCCCAATATCCCATCCAGCCCTGCCCTCCTTCAGCTTAATGCCCTTAAGAAAATCACACTCCACTACGCCCACAGTGCTGATCAGCACAGCCTGAAGACCCAGTGACACTGTGGCCACCTCAAGTGACTCACCATGATGGCAACTCACTGAGAGAATCACCTCCTTTTCTTCCCTGAGGTAACATTCTGGTACTACTGTCAGCTGAAAGAATTCATCACACCCAGCACAAAGCTTCATATGGGAGCAGCAAATAGAACAGGCCATGTCTGATATTGTCAAATAATATTTAATCATTTTGTACCAAAATGTGAGTGGAAATTAAGTTTCATACATTTGTTTTGAAGCTCAGTGTTATTTGTGCATCCCACTATGGTATCCTAGCAACTTTTATTTAGGAACATGGCTCGAGAAGAACTTGTGGTGGCAATGCCACTTTAGGAGGCTCAGATGTAGCCATGGCAGCTTCTTTTTTATACTGACACCCAAACATGTCATGGAGGCCCCTCTGCTGCCCAGCAGGATCTCACTTTAAAAATGAAGATTCCAAGAGGCAATATTCCTTTTTTTTTTTGTCACTAATCCAGCAGTCAAAAATTTGTTCTCAAAAGACCTAAAGTGATCCACAAGGTAGATATTTACTCTCTGAGGATTATCACACCCCCAGGATGTTTGGAAGCAACATGTGAAATCCTTAAAGATTCCAAACCACGGGATGTCATTACCTTCTGCAACCATCGTCTGCTTTGGTAAAGAAGGAGAAGATGTTGGTTTAAAAGATGTTTTGAAATGAAGACAAGTGCCATTTCAGGAAAGGGTCTGTTGTTAGGCCCTTATACGAAGAGAGAACAGAAAAGAAGAAATGAGTTAATCACTCCATGTATCCAGGAGCAGAGGAGGCAAGGATAGAGTGAAGACAAGGAAATTCCCAGAGCTTATCCCCAGGAGTGCCAGGACAAAGGCAGCAGGGACAGGTATCAGCCCAGAGACCTTTCTCCTCACTGCAGGAAGGCAGCTGGGGCTCACCAACAAACCAGGAACTCTTCCTCTCGACCAGCACCTGTGGAGCAGAGAAAATCCAGTGAGGGAGGCAAATTCCAGAGCCCTGAGAGCCTTCCCCACCCCGAGTCCTGCACAGGGCACGGGGAGGCTCCAAGCACAGCGAGCAGTGACGTGAGGCTGCTCAGGTGTTGTCCCTCCCCTGTGAACAGCCCAGGGACAGGAGCCACGGACCTTCCCAAACTCACCCTGTGCACAGACCTGCGGGTTAAACTCAGCTCCCTGGCTGCATCTATGAACAGAACTCTGTAAGAAAACATAAAACTCCTTAAGCAAGTTATTCTCAAGTGTGATGCAAGATACCTAAATATTTAATCTCAGCTGGGTGGAGTATTTTAATAAGGCAGTGCCTTATCACCTCACCTCAAACTACAGCAGGAAAGGTGCAACTAAAACCAGATCTCTGCACTCCAGCACAAACAGCAAAGGCTCTGACTGAAGCTCACTGCTTCAGACAGTGGATTTTTTTTAAATTAAGCTCCAGTGCTGTTGGTTTTCTCTGTGCTCCGCTGTATCTTCGCTTCCCAACACTGGGGTTCAGGGAACCTGATGCAGGCATTCAAGTGTCTTTAGACCAAAGACATGGTCCTTGCCCTGAATATCTTAATTGAAGGCCAGGTTGGACGGGGCTTGGAGCAACCAGGGATAGTAGAGGGTGTTCCTCAACAGAGCAAGAGGTTGGAACTGGATGAGCTCTGAGGTCCCATCCAACCCAAACCATCCTGGGGTTCAATGAACTCCTACCCTTCTTAGAGCTGAGTCTGAAAAACAGCCCAGCAGTGACAGCACTTTCCCAAACACTACAGACCCAAGCCCAATGTCACTGTGAAGGTTCAAATCCACAACCCCCAGTCCCTGGAGAGGAGCTCTCATCACTTGGCTTTGGACTAAAGGACAAGGTTCAATCTTCCTCTTGCAGTCAGGCATGAGAAGAAAATAAAGAATTCTCACAGGAGACAGGTAAAACCCCAAACTGGGAAGGCTGTGCAGTTCCCACCCCACTGAGGGCGGTGTGTTTCTGACCCCAGCAGTCTGAGCTGTTTATGAGTTTGGGGTTTTTCTTCATAGACCTGTTACGGGATAAAAATATCAAAAGAAGGGACTGGAGAAGAAGTCAAAACTTGGAACTTCCTCCTCCCAACTTCAAACTTGGAACTTTCCCCTCCCAACTTCAATCCCCTCCTAGGACCCACCCTGCCATCCTTTGCTCAGCTCCCAAACTTGCCCACAGGCTGAGTGGTCCCAGACCCTCATGGGCTGAACCCAGATCTTCTGCTCTCTGAATTAATCCATGGGTTGAGTCTCTCCTTAGGAGTCCACTGCACATTCCAAGTGCTCCCAGAGCTCTGCAGGCAGCAGAGAGCTCCGAGCCGGCTTTCCCAGGGGATCTGTGCCAGCTGCTGGCCCCCGTTCAGGCTCGGGATGCGCAAGCTGCAGGTTCAGCGACTGCGGGTGCACTCGGGGCTGAGCTGCCCTTGCCTGGGGCCGCTCCCCATTGGTCCCACTGAGCTCCCCACCTCCAGGCTCTCCGTCCCCCTCCCTCCCGCCCGTGCCAAGGGAGCACGGTCACTTGGATAAGGAAAACAGTGCTGGAAAGCTGACACCACAGTGGTAACCAGTGCAGCAAAGTCAATGTATCTATATGTATATGTAAAGGAAATACTTCCAGCTCAGTGAGCTGAGCTAACTCCCTGAGGGATGAAGCATCACCACAGGAAACCCAGCCGTGCCCTCGGATCATCCCCATTGATGGAGTGACCAGGACACACTCGGTGGCTGCGAGTTTGCACTCCCATTCCCACCTCCTGCCCCAGCCTGTTCCTGGTCTCAGGGAGAGACATCAGGGAAGCAGGGGCTGGGGAAGGGAAGACGTCCACCTCTCTCTGCGTTTTCCTCGTGAGTGGCTCAGTTTCCAGAGGGAATTCATGGTGCCAAGTGTGCAGGCAGCTCTGAGGCACAACAAAAAACAGCCATGGCAACCAAACCTGCAAAATGGCCAGAATCTCGTGAGGAACTGCAAGTTTAGGTTGGGGCAGGATTAGGCTCATCCTGAAGGAAAAAACCACAGCCTTATAAAACTTAATTTCCTCAGACTTCAATACATGAAGAGCTGCTTAAGTAGCTTGGAGGCCTCCAGAATCTGGTGGCAGTCATGACTTTTAGTTATAACTTTGGGTTAAATAAGCTTTGTTTGCTGATGTGTTTTATTTAGGACAAATTCCTGGCTCTCACATGGCCATATAGAATCATGGAAGGTTTGGGTTGGAAGGGAGCTTAAAGGTAATCTCGCTCCACTTCCTGCCATTCAGGGTGGTGTAGAAAACAAAATAAAAGAAGAAAAGTCATTATCATATGTGTCTTTCATGGCCCAAGCTGAGGCTCCACAAGACAGGCCCCTCGTGTCCAGGTGTGATCCTCTAAACAGCTGGATTTGGCATTTTTCTGGGCAGAAAAACATTTCCTCAAGTTTTGCTGCTAAAAATAAATAGGATCATAAACTTTTACAACCACTCCCAAAGTACTAAATTTGATACTTGAAGCAATGTGGGATGCTGGAAGTGCTCAGTGTTTTGTACCACGATGAGGGGGAGAAATACTCTTGAAATGCCCTTTCTGTGTTACCCTTTCAGCTACATACACAAAATAGTGCAATAAGTATTAACTCTGCTCATTAATTCCAATATCTACTGGATAGATTAAAAAAAATCTTTAAAAAATTGGTAAGCCCCCAACTTTGCAAACAGCAGGGAAAGAATCCAAGTGAGTCAAAGTGTGAAATCAGAGAGGTTTGAAGTTTAATATTTCACTTCAAGCAAATATTTCACCACTTTGGCCGCGAGGGCCAAGCCGTGAGGGAATCGCTATGAGGGCAATTCTGTGAGCGCCAAGCCGTGATGGGGATGCCATGAGGGCCATGCTGTGAGGGGATTTGCCATGAAGGGAATGCCGTGAGGGCCATGCCCTGAGGGTACTGCTATGAGGGCTACGCTGTGAGGGCCAAGCCATGAGGGGACTGCCCTGAGGGCCAAGCCACGACAG
>VZTJ01005912.1:67594-112024 GCA_013397795.1 Orthonyx spaldingii
CTGAGGGTCGTGTCGGCAGCAACATGGCGGAGCCGGGGGGGTCGCGGCCGTGCGGGCGCCCTGAGGGAGACACGACCCGGGGGGCGAGAGAGGACGGTGGGGGGACGCGCCCACCCGCTCTCGCCCGGTTTCAGTGCTGTCCTCACGTCGGGGCAGACGCCTGTATGGCTTGTCTGATCTACGGCTAAATTTGCCGAGTTTATCTCGCAAAACGAGGAAAACCGTGGAAAAAGCGAGAAAAAGCTGGAGAAGAGCGAGTTGTGTGTATTTGTTTGTGGAGGGAACCCCTAAAAGGTCGTTCGAGCACGGGGTATGTGGCACATTCCAGAATATGTTTTTTCCTTCCTTGCTTCTCAGCCTCAGCAGTCTCAGCATGTCCGGGCTGCATAAGGGAGAATTAATCCAAAAGCAGATGTTTCCTTAAGAGCACGGCTTCTTCAGGTGGCTGCGATACTGGTCTGAAGGGTTGGATATAATAAATGTGGGTGAATGACAAGAAGTGTCCCAAAAACTGATCAAAATCGCTTGTATTAAGTTGATTTTTTTTTTCTGGTTAGTGCAAAGGTGGAAGGCCAGCCCAATGGTGACACGATCCCAGCTGAGCAAGCCGGGCCTTCTGAAGCCTCCGGAGCTGCTGGGAGTTGTCAGAGTGATCAGATAGTGCAGAAAATAGAGGAAGTGCTCTCCGGAGCCCTCGGGACAGAGCTGCAGTGCAACCCAGGTAACAAAACTCCCTCTGGCAAATCTGCTCTTGGTAAGAAAGTTGTGACTGTGCCTAAAATTGAATCAGTTTTGTAGAGATGAAAATGTGCTTCTTGGAACCGCTCCTCTGACAAGTTGTGCGTTTGCTGAGAATTGGTTAAATATATTTTCTACTGTGATTTTACATCTAGAGGTGGACAGAGAAATACAGAATTTAAAAATTGAGCTGGTTGTTATACAAAAGCATTGGTATAGGGAAAAGTTGGGTATATTTCTTTCCAATGTTGAAACACATAAATATTTTTCATATATATATACATACATATATATATAAATTCTATTTTATTTTGTATATATCTACTGCAGGGTCACTGAACTTTTCCTGGTACCAAAGCTGATGCTGATAGAAGCAGTTCTGCTTTGGATTGGTTTTCAAGATTATTTCTAAAGAACTTTTATTATAAAACAGATCTTTGATGAATTGTTTAGTCAAAAGATGATTTGTTTTAAAATGATCTTATTTTTAAAGTGTAGATACTCACATTGCAGCCTTGCAAAAGTTAAGGAATTTTGATGTGTCAATCTCAGATCTTGAATAAATTACTAGATTTTTTAAATGCTAAAAAGTCACATCTGAAAGTCCCCTCTGATGGGACTGGTCCTTTCTGTAAAACTTCTGACTCTGGATGGTTGGTGCGGTGATGAAGGCTGTAATTACTGCATTTCTCATTTTGGGAGTTGAAGCACAGGTGACTGCAGTGTGCTGGGTGAGTACAGTTCCAGAGGCGGCACAGAATATTGTTAATTTCAGAGATTCTGTTAACAGGAGTTTGGGATTGCTTTGGGTATTTTGCTCAGTGGTTTGTGTACCTTGAGTATTTTCAAGTTTTTAATTTGTGCTTGTATAAGCAGCACTTTAGGCTGACATGGGGGGTGTTTTGGTAGGTGTTTGGTTGCTTGGTGGTGTTTTGTTTGGCTGTTTCTGTGTGTTTTGTTTGGTGGTGTGAATTTTTGTGTGTTTATTTTTTGTTTTGTTCTTTTGTGGAGGACTGAGGCGAGGTCACCTGGTAATAAATGAGACCTGTTAACTTAGAAGTTAATAAACTTCCCCTGTGGCAAATGTTGCCACTGTCCATCTCTAGCAAGGAGTTGGACAAGAGAGATTATCTGATTATCTGAATATAATGAATTGTCTTTGTAGAAAAGTTCATTTTGTAGAATCACAGAATATTCTGAGCGGGAAGGGACCCCCAGGATCATCCAGCCCAAGCCCTGTCCCTGCCCAGACCCCCCAGCAATCCCAACCTGTGTATCCCTGGCAGCGGTGCCCAAACGCTCCTGGAGCTCTGGCAGCCTCGGGGCCGTGCCCATTCCCTGGGGAGCCTGGGCAGTGCCCAGCACCTCTGGGGAAAGAACCTTTCCTGCTCTCCAGCCTGGCCCTGCCCTGGCCCAGCTCCAGCCGCTCCCTGGGTGCTGTCCCTGTCCCAGGGCAGAGCTCGGAGCTGTCCCTGCGCTGCCCTCGGGAGGAGCTGCAGCCCCGGGGAGCTCTGACCTCAGGCTCCTCCAGGCTGAACTGACCAAGTGACCTCGTGTGGCCCCTCCAGACCCTTCCCCATCCTCGTGTCCCTCCTTTGGACTCTCTCTTGGATCTTTCTTACATTGAGACAGGCAGAACTGTCCCCAGCACTGGAGGTGAGGCTGCCCCCGCCCGGAGCAGAGTGGGACAATCCCTCCCTGGCCAGGCTGGCGATGCCAGCCCTGCTGCCCCCCAGGACAGGGATGTCCCCCCGGCTGCCAGGGCACTGGTGACTCAGCTCCAGCTGGCCATGGACCAGGACCCCCAGGTGCCCTTCCCACAGCTGCCCTCCATCCTCACAGCCAGGGTTGCCCATCCCAGGTGCGGAATCCGGCGCTTCCCTCGTTAAACTCCACACTATTGGGGATTCCCAGTCTCTCTGATTTGCTGAGGTCTCTCTGCTGGGCTTCTCTGCCCTTGAGGGAATGAACAGCTTTTCCCAGTTTGGTGTCCTCAGCAGACTAATTATCCCTCAGGGTCCTGTGCCCAGGCTGTTGTGAAGATATTGAAGAGAACTGGGCTGAGAATGGAGCCCTACAGAACCCCACTGGTGACTGGTGTCACCCCGATGTCACTGTTATGCTTTGTGCCCAGCCTGTGGGCCAGTTGCTCACCCACTGAGTAACACGGCTCTCCAGCTGTGGGCTGGACATTTTGTCTACAAATTTAACTCTGCTTCACTGTTCTCTCTCAATGCATTCACAAAATGTTGGTGCAAAAAGTATTTTTAAGTTGCTTATTCCATAAATATGTGCCTGAGATACTTGTTAGGGAATCCCAAGCATGTTCATTTAACAGTATTGCAATTACCAACAGCTTTTGCAGGATTTTACAGTGTTCACTGGGAAACTGAGCTTTGGGATCACAGTTTCTAACTGGAGGGTCTGTGTTGCTGCCCTGGCCTGTATAAATAGAATCATTGAACAGAACACGCAAGCAGACTCCAATGTACAGCTCATATTTCACAGAAATCCCAACAAGTTGCCTTTAAAGAAGTGCTCTTCTCCTAAAAACATGGCACTAGGGCTCCAGAAGGGCAAGAACCTAAAAAAGGTTAAATTCAGACACAAGTGAGGTACAGAATGAAAAAGTGGTGATGGAAACCTCAGTCTCCCTCTTTCCCTTCCCCATCAGCGATTTGTGTGTCCCCACAGTCACCTGAATTTGTTGCCTTCCTGTTGGAAGCAAATGCTCTGACAGGAACACACAGCTTTGCAGGGGCTCATGGCAGCTGCAGTCCTCTCCCGGCAGCTGTTTCAGCCTGCAGTGCCCTAAAGTGGGTTTGGGATTGGGGAAGTAGATGCTGTTTTCCCAAATTTCTTAGACCCTAGGGAGTAACTTGGTCAGTAAATACATCCAGAGAATTTCCAGCACAGCAACAACACTGGGCTCACTTGAGGGTTAAAGCATAGCAGGGGAGAGTGGCTGGTCAGGTTTTGTAGCATAAATCCTCACTTAGGGTAATTTGTTTGGAAAATGGGAAATCTTGTTTACCTTCCATGTGCAACTTTGGGGGTGTGAAAGCACATCTCAGCCTCCTGTGAGAATGCACTGCCCCACTGAGTGTGGGTGGAGGGACATCCAACCCATCTGCCCCACTCAGGTGAGACCCCACCTGCAGAGCTGCCCCAGCCCTGAGGCCCAGCACAGGGAGGACGTGGAGCTGCTGGAGAGAGCCCAGAGGAGGCACCAGGATGGGCAGAGGGATGGAGCAGCTCTGCTGGGAGGAAAGGCTGGGAGAGCTGGCATTGTTCAGCCTGGAGAGGAGAAGCTCTGGGGTGAGCTCAGTGTGGCCTTGCAGGGCCTGAAGGAGCCCCAGGAAACATGGAGAGAGACAATTTCCAAGGGCTGGAGGGACAGAACACAGGAGAATCATAGAATTATTTGTGTTGGAAGGGAACCTTGTAGATAATCTCATCCAACTGACCTGACATGAGCAGGGACACCTCCCACTATTCTGGATTGCTCCAAGCCCCATCCAGCCTGGCCTTGAACGTTTCCAGGGATGGGACAGCTTCCCTGGGCAACCTGTGCCAGGGCCTCACCACCCTCACAGGGGAGAAATTTTTCCTAATATTTAATCTAACTCTACTCTCACTCATTTTGAACCCACTCCCCCTTGTCCTGTCACTCCAAGCTTTTGTAAATAGTTTTACACCATCTTTACTATACTTCCAGTATACAGGAAGGTCACAGTTAGGTCACCTGAAGTCTTTCCAGGCTGGACAATGCCAGCTCTCCCAGCCTTTCCTCCCAGCAGAGCTGCTCCATCCCTCTGCCCATCCTGGTGCCTCCTCTGGGCTCTCTCCAGCAGCTCCACGTCCTCCCTGTGCTGGGCCCCAGGGCTGGGGCAGCTCTGCAGGTGGAGTCTCACCTGAGCACAGGGGCACAATCCCAATCCCTTTCCTGCTGTCCATGCTGGGATCAGCCCAGGCCGGGGGGGCTCTGAGCTGGAGGAGGTCCAGCTCTCCCAGGGCTGCTCCATCTGCTCATCCCAGCCTGGATTCATCCCGGGGTTTGCCCCCACTCAAGTGCAGCACTTGGCCTGGTTAAACCTCATGAGATTCCCGTGCGGCATTTGCTGAGCTTGTCCAGATCCCTGTGGATGGCCCCATCCTTCAGAGGTGTCACCTGCACCCTCAGCTTGGTGTCACCCACAAACCTGCTGAGGATACACTTGATCCTTCTGTTGTTAATGAAGATACTAAGTAACACTGTTTAATTAATGAAGCTATTAAGTTACACTGGTTCCAGTAAGGACCCCTGAGGGACGGACACCACTGGTCACTGATGTCCATCAGGACTCTGAGCTTTTGACCAATACCCTCTGGATGTGACCAGACAACTGCTAATGCACCTAACAGTGCCCCCGTCAAATTCATCACTGCAGTTTGGAGAGAAGGATGTGGGGTACTGTGTCGAATACTTTACAGAAGTCCAGATGAATGCTGTCTGCAGCTCTTCCCACTGATGTAGTCAGTCCAGCCACAGAAGGTCACTGCACTGATCAGACCGGATTTTTCCTTTGCGAAGCTGTGCAGGTTGTCCCCAATCACGTCCCTGTCCTCCATGTGCCTCAGCAGAGCTTCTAGGAAGATCTGTTCCATGATCTTCTTAGCAAGGAGATGAGACGAGTGGTAATTCCCACAGTCTTCCTCTCTTCCCCTTCTTCAAGGGAATGTCTTCCCACTGCCAGAGGGCAGGGCTGGATGGGATATTGGGAAGGAATTGTTCCTGGGAGGGTGGAGAGGCCCTGGCACAGGGTGCCCAGAGAAGCTGTGACTGTTCCTGGATCCCTGGCAGTGCCCAAGGCTGGGTTGGACATTGGGGCTTGGAGCAGCCTGGGACAGTGGGAGGTGTCCCTGCCCATGGCAGGGGTGGCACTGGATGGGCTTTGAGGTCCTTCCCAGCCCAAACCATTCCATGACTGATACTACATGGAAAGAGCCATGTTCCCGCTGAACCTCTGTCCTGACAAGAAGATTTGGGTAATTGTTTGGAAGTGCTGATTTATTACTTAGAGTGACTCCTGAGAGGAAGGAAAGAGAGCTGGAAAAGGAGTGCGTACTTGTTTGTGTGTGGTAGCTTAGTGGATCAGGCATGAGTTGCAAGGTTGTTTTGTACCTCTGTCCATGTACTTCACAACTACCCTGAAAGAACTTTTAAAATGCAGTCTTACAAATGTTTACAAGATAAATATCATTTTTTCTAGATGTAGACAAAAATACTGTGAAAAATAGTACTCAGTCTACAAAAAGAAGCTCTACTGGTGAAGATGAAATTCCTAGGAAAAAAGCAAAGAAAAACAAGAAGCACAAAAGCAAGAAGAAGAAGAAAAAGAAGAAGAAAAGGAAGAAAGAGAAAAAGCATAAAAAGCAACCAAAGGAATCCAAGTTGAGTGCACGTCCCGGAGAACCTGCAGACGTGCAACCGGCTCCTCACTTGATGCCGGAGCAGTCCAGCTCCCAATTGAATGTACAGCATGGAGTGTTTGCAGATGCAAACCTGTCTGGCCATGTGCAGCCAGAACTGTGCTCAAAACCAACTGAGGGGCTTGATAATCAAGCTTTAGGACTTGTTTCTCATTCAATGACTGATTCTCAGCAATCTGCAGAAAATCTTGGAAGTGGGGAGGGGACTTTGTATGCAACAAATCCTCCATTTAATTTAGAAAGCATCCAGTCTAATATCCCAGAAAATACTAGTATAGTTCAAACTAGAATTTGCACTAGCGAAGAACAAATTCAGCAGTCCCATGAAAATATTTATCCTGTAGCTATTAATGCCAGTGTTGTTGATACTGGAAATTATACTTGGTCTAGCATCCCATCTGGAATTGTCAGTAAATCGGAGGTTCAAAAAGATTCAGTAGAAGCACTAAGAGGTTCAGAAGTTATTCTGAAATCTCAAGGCATTGGGGAAGTAAAAGCTTTGGATGCAGCTCTGAAGCCTGAGACCATGGAGGTGTTGACTTACTCGGAAGCATCTCTGCAGTCTGTGTCTCAGAGGGAAGCACAGGAGATGGAAACAACTTCAGAATCTGTGTCCGTGGGAAGTGGTGTGACAACAGTTCCCACATCTGCAAACCGGGCACATCTAAGTGCTGTGACTGTTGCTGACGTGGCTGCGGCTGGGCAAGAAGTGAAAATTCCAGAAACAACTGTGACAAGTGTGGAGAGATCTTTGGAGCCAGCCCTGCAGCCTTCAGTTATATCTGGGAGTTCGAGTGTGACGCAGGGGAGCCCTGTGGAGGGTTCCAGTGTCCTGAAAGCAGAAGTACCTTTGCAACATCCTTTGATGATGTCTACAGCCACCCCTGTGACCCACATGGAAATAAAAAGTGCCAAAACACCCACGGAGCCAGGAGCTGTTACAAAAATGAAGGATATTGAACCAGCTATGGGAAATGTGAAAGCTTTGGAAACAGCTGTGGAACCTGTGGGTGTTGTAGCAAAAGATGTCAGAGCAACTCATGAAAGTCTGCAAGGTAAAACTTTGGAAGGTACCACAGGTCCTGCAACAATGCTGGGTGCCTCAGGAATGTTCCTACAGCATGGAGTCTTGACAGATACGTGGAGTGTGGACAGAACCCAGGGATCTGCACTTCCAGCAGGATTGACAGGTGTGAATGTGGTTGCAGAGGCAAAAGGATTAAGATCAACTTCAGAATCTGGAGCGGTTGTACAGACCTTCATTCCCAGAACAGTTCCAGAAGTCCAGATGGCAGAGAGTTTTAGAAGTCCACAAGCAAAGGATTCAGAAGGTACTTCATTGCTGAGAGAATCAAGACCTGAGTGTGAATCACACGTGAGAGGTTTGGCACCTACCCTGTCTTTGCAGAAGGAAAACACACAAGGTCCAGGAGGAGTCCTGAGACCGGTGGCTGTGGTGGAAGCAAAAACTTTTACAGCAGCTTCAATGTCCTTACAAGTGGAAGGTGTGAAAGCTTCAGAAGAAGCTGTGCATTGTGGGACTGTTGCAAGTCCAGGACTCCTTGCCTTAGAAAGAGCTTCTGAACCTGTGGTTGTGCATGAAAGCGTGGAACCAGTCAGAGAGGCTGAGGTGCCGGCAGGGGTGATACTGTGGCAAAGCACAGCAGAGAGAGAACCTCTCCATGCAAGCCAAACAGAGAGTTCTATCAGTTCACAGTCGCAGGTCATCACACCCACAAGAACCTCACAAACTGAGGTGCTGAGGGAGAGAAAGAATTCGGAATGCGCTCCAGAAGTAGAGACAAGGAGCAGAGAAGCAATCCTAGAACCTGTGCAAACTTCAGAAACCAGTTCAAAATCTATTCAGGAACAAATAATAGGTCATTCAGCAGCAGTATTGAAGTCTTTGCCCAGAGTGGAAGAAAACAATATGGCTTCAGGAGTGCTGATGGAATTGACAGATGTCCAAACTCAGGGATCTGTTGTAGAACATGGAATTGCAGCAACGACGACTAGCACACAAAGACATGAGCCCTCAGAAATGGAGAAAGCAAAACATCTGGAGCCAGCATCAGAAGCTGGGGGAGTGAGGTGGTTGGAGAGCATGAAAGAGTCTGCAACAGTAGAGGTGACAGGCTCTAGCACAGCTAAAGAGCTTGAGGTACTCATGGGTGATGCTTCAGCAGCTGTTCCCGAATACTTGCATGCTGAAAAGCAAGAAGAACTTCAAGTAGTTCTAGAAGCAAAACCTACTGCAGAGTGGAAGAATTCAGAAGAGGCTCTAGAAGTCATGGGTGCTTCTGAAATAAAGTCTTCTGAAGCAGTTCCAGAACCAGGGGATGTGAAAGGCCTGGAAACAGCACTGGAACATGAAGTGACAGCCGAGGTACAATATGCAGAAGGAGTGCAGAGTCAACAGGTAGAGGATATGCTGATTGAGAAGGACGATGCGGAGCAGACTCAAACATCTGAGTCTTTAGCAGCAGAAACAGTTTTTAGTTCTTCACATGCAGCAGAGGAAAAAGATTCACCAGGGACTCCTGTAGCAAAACCACAAGATTTAGAAACAGTTCCTCAAACTGATGTAGAGCTGAAAGAGGCAGAAGCAGCTGTAGGGTTGGAGGCAGAGACAAAAGATTTGGAAGCTGCTCCAGTACCTGAGACTGATGCAGAAGCAGGTACAGAACTCATAGAGGAAGGCCAGTTGGAAGACACTCCAGAGGCTGAGGATGTCAAAGAAGCAACTCCAGAAGAGGACTCAGAGAAAAGAGACTCAGAAACATCCGATGTGCAGCCTGATGTGGCGGCACGAATGAAGGAGACTCTCATGAGGCTTGAGAATGTTATTGAGAAAAGTAGTCATAGAACCAGTGAGAAAAAACATGATTCAAAGAAACAGAAAAGGAGCCGTTCCAAGTCTCAATCCAGATCTAGGAAGCGGAAGAAAAAATCAAGGTCGCGTTCTACTTCCAGGCGTTTGACCTCTAAAAGAGCACGTTCTAGGAGCAGAAACTATTCGGTTTCCAGAAAAAAGCATTCCAAGTCTAGGTCCAGATCCGTGGAGAAGAGAGAGAGAAGAGTGTCTTCCCGGAGGTCCAGGCGCAGACGTTCCAGGTCGTCTGACCGTTACAGGTCTAAATCCAGATCAGCAGAAAAGAGATTGTCCTCTGGGAGGTCCAGACGGAGACGTTCCAGGTCATCTGACCACTACAGGTCTAAATCCAGGTCTGTGGAGAAGCGACTGTCCTCACGAAGGTCCAGACGCAGACGTTCCAGGTCGTCTGACCACTACAGATCCAAGTCACGGTCAGTGGAGAAGCGACTGTCCTCGCGAAGGTCCGGGCGCAGACGTTCCAGGTCTTCTGACCGCTACAGGTCTAAGTCACGGTCAGTGGAGAAGCGATTGTCCTCCCGAAGGTCTGGGCGCAGACGTTCCAGGTCTTCTGACCGCTACAGATCCAAGTCACGGTCAGTGGAGAAGCGACTGTCCTCCCGAAGGTCTGGGCGCAGACGTTCCAGGTCTTCTGACCACTACAGATCCAAGTCACGGTCAGTGGAGAAGCGATTGTCCTCCCGAAGGTCCGGGCGCAGACGTTCAAGGTCATCTGACCGCTACAGATCCAAGTCCAGGTCAGTGGAAAAGAGGTTGTCCTCCTGGCGATCCCGCCGCAGACATTCCAGGTCCTCTGACCGTTCAAAATCTAGATCCAGATCTTCAGAAAAGGGAGGAGGCAAAGAATACTCCTGGAGGTTCAGACATCGGTCTGGTTTCTCTGATCGTTCAAAATCCAGGTCGAGATCTGTTGAAAAAAGAGGTCGGAAGGCATCTGTAAGGAGGTCCAAACGTCAGCGCTCAAAGTCCTCGGATCGCTACAAGTCTCGATCCAGATCAGTAGAAAAAAGAAAGCAATCATCACGGAAGTCTAAACGCCAGCGCTCCAAGTCCTCTGACCGTTACAAGTCTAGATCCAAATCATTGGAAAAAAAGAAGGAGTCCTCACGAAAATCCAAGCGTCGCCGCTCAAAATCTTCTGAACGTTACAAGTCTAGATCTAGGTCTGTTGAAAAAAAGCGCAAGGAGTCTTCAAAAAAATCCAAACGGAAACGTTCCAAGTCTTCTGACAGTGTTAAGTCAAGGTCCAAATCTGTAGAAAAAAAAGATAAGTTATCCTCAGCAAAGTCCAGTAGCAAGCATGCAGAGTCTTCTGAACTTCAGGAGTTAGCCAAAGATCTTGATAAAGATGTTCCTCAATCATCTTTTGGAAGTGAAGATAAATCCTCTAATGGTCCCACATCGGTAGCTTTGTCTGATGAAGGAGTAAATGGTCCAGTGCTGCCACCATCATTTGGAAGTGGATTTTCCAAAACTTCGGAGAACCTTGAGAAAAGCTCATCTGATGAAAAAGCAGCAGATCTGCAACATTCTGCCACATCTGAATTTGATACCTCCAAAACCCCAGATGACCAGGAATTGAGATCCACGTCTGTGGAGAAAACACAGGATGCCGAGCTGTCTATGACATCTGAAAATGGATCAACTGAAAAAACAACGGCTGTGGAGTCTTCACTGCTACCTGAACTTCCATACTCCACATCTGAGCCAAGATCCTCATCTGTTGAGAAAAGGGAAGATCTAGAAAGTTCTTCAGTAGGAGAATTCCATCTCTCTGCATCCCGTGAACATGAGTTCAGAACTGCACCTCTCAAAGAAGTAGAAGGGCCAGAGCTTCCTCCAGCACTTAAAAGAGACATGCAAGTTCAGTCATCTATCCGGTCTGAAGGTGGGCTCTCTAACTTGTCTGATAGTCATGAATCACAGCATATCACTGGTGAACACACTGAGCTTCCACAGGTTCTGCAAGTACCTGAACATGAGTCTTCCCAGCTGGCTGACAGCCCTGGAGCAGTGGAAGTTCAGAGGCCTCTCCTGCCACCTGAAATGATCCGCCCTGTGATCCCTGATGGCTGTGAGTCAGGCCAGATGCAGGAGCCTTCTCTGGCTTCTGACAGTGGACACTTCATGTCTCCTGATGGACATGGATCAGGATCCAGCTTTGCTGCACCAGTAGAGGAGCTTCCGTTGTCCGTAGGCGAGTCCTTTAAGTCACCGCATGGAAATGAACAAAGATTTTTGTCTGTTGAAAAAGTCAAGGCTCCAGATGTTTCCCTCACATCTGTGTGTGGTTCTGTTGAGGTGTCTGCTGACCTCATTTCAGTGTCTTCTTTTGAAGTTCATGAGTCCAGATCATCTGTTGACAAAAGTTTAGATGGTCCAACACTTCCACAAGTCCTTGAGGTTGACTGTTCCAGATCTTCGGAAGTGCACGAGTCGAGATACCTAACTGGAAAAATAGATGGTGCAGGATCTTTGGTGATATCTAAAAGTGGGATTCCCATATGCCACGATGGCCATAAAGCAAAGTACAATTCCTTTGAGCAAACAGAGAGTGCAGAACTGTCAGTGGCATCTGAGCTCCGGTGTTCCATCTTTCCTGAAGGCTACAAATTGACATCTGCTGCAGTTGAAAAAGTGGAGATCCAGAAGCCTTCTCTGTCACTGGAAGGTGGGTTCTCTGTGTCTGCTGATGGTTGTGAATCAGTGGGCACACCTGAAAAGCTGCAGCCCCCAGTGACTGCTCAGACCTCACAAGGTGGGATTCTGCTGTTGCCTGACAGTCATGAACTGAGACCCGTCCCTGTGGAAAAAGCAGAGGTGCTGAATTCAACTGAACTGAAACACGTTGCATCCCCTGATGGCTATAAGCTGAGGTCTGCCTACAGTGAAGAAATCCAGGTGCACGAGCCCTCTGTGGTACTGGAAAGCAGGTGTTCTGTTGCCTCCGATGGTCATGAGTTGGCATCCACCCCTTTTGAAAGAGCTGAGGAGCCTTCTCAAGTGTCTGAAAATGAGTACACGATAGGACTTGATGGCCCGGAGTTGACATCAACCCCTGCTGAAAAAGGAGAGCTGCGGAAGCTTTATCAGATGCCTGAGGAAAGATGCCTGGAGTCCATTGACAGCCGAGACCTGCAGTCACCTTCTGCTGAAAAGACCCAGGTGCAACAGCCTGCTCTGGTGTCTGAAAATGAATATGCTGTGTCCTGGGCGGGCCAAGAGCTGAGGTCCAGCTCTCCTGAGAAGACAGAGGTGCAGGAGGAGGCTGTGGTTCCTGACAGTGTGTCTTCTAAGGATCACAGATTGCAATCTTTCTTAGCTGGAAAACCAGAAGTACAGGAGTGTTCCCTGCTACCTGAAAATGAATATGGTGTGTCTCTTGAGAGCCAGGAGGTGACAGCCAGCCCTGCTGAGAAGGAGGCACAGGAGCCTTCTTTGACACCTGGCAGTGAATATTCCATCTTCCATCAAGGCCAGGTACTGCAGTCTGGCCTCGCTGAAAGCACAGTGGTGCAGGAGCCAGTACTGGTCCCAGACAGCCAATATGCTGCATCTCGCGAGGGGCCGGAGCTGCTCTGTGCTTACACTGAACAACCAGAGGTGCAGGAGTGTTCTTTGCTGTCTGAAAACGAGTATGAGGCATCCCCTGAAAGGCGTCATTTGAGATCCAGTCCTGTTGAAAAAGAAGAATTGGAGGAACGTTCTGAAGCCTCTGAAAGTGAAAGTTCAATATCCACCGATAGCCAGGAGTTGCAGTCCGCCGTTGTGGGAAAAACAGAGGTGCAGGAGTTGTCCTTGTCTGAAGGTGAATGTCCCATGACCCCTGAAGCTCAGGAGCTGCAATCTAGCCCTGCTCAAAGAGTAATAGCTAAGGAACCTTCTCTGACATCTGAACATACTCTGTCACCTGAAGAGTACGAGTTGAGATTGGCACGTGCTGAGAAAACGGAGGGTGTGGATTCTGCTTTGACAGCTGAACGTGACCATCTCTTTTTCGAGAGCCAGGAGGTGAGTTTCACCTCTCTTCAGAAAGCAGATGTGCGGGACCATTCTCCAACACCTGAAAACGAACATGGAGCATCCCCTAATGGGCAGGAGATGAGATTCACCACCGTTGGAAAAGTACATGGTCTTGAACCTTTGGCACTGAACGATAGAGCCTCCATGTCCCCTGATGACAGTGACTTTAAATCCATGCCTGTTGAAAAAATGGATCCTGCAATGCCTTCTCTAATGCCTGAAGGTGGGTGCTCAGTGTCTCCTGATAACTACAGTGTGAGATCGGGTCCTGGTGAAGAAATGGGGGATCTAGAGCCCTCTTCGAGATTTGAGCGTAGATATTCCACATCCTCCTATCAGGAAGGTCACGAGCTGAAGTCTCCCATGGAGGAAGAGGGTCTGGAGTCCTCTGTGACTTCTGAGCACAGACGATCTGTGTCCCCTGAGGGCCATGACCAGAAATCAGTTGTAGATGAAGAAATGGATGATCTGGAGAGGCGTTCCACTTCTCCTGATGAGCACGAGTCAAGATCTAGCATTGGTGAAGAAGCAGAGGATCTGGAGCAGCCCTTGACAACAGAACGTAGGTGCTCTGAGTCCTCCGATGAGCGTGAGTCAAGGTCAACCACTGGAGAAGAGGCAGAAGATGCAGAAGCCTCCTTGGCAGCTGAAAGAAGAGACTCCATCTCCTCTGACGACCGTGAGTCCAGGTCTGCTGCTGGGGAAGATGTAGAAGATGGGGAGCCCTCCTTGACAGCTGAACGTAGACATTCCACATCTTCTGATGACCGTGAGTCAAGGTCTACAGCTGATGAAGAAGCAGAGGATTTGACAGCTGAACATCGCTCTATGTCTCCTGATGGACGTGAGTCAAGGTCAAGCGTTGGCGAGGAAGCAGAGGACCAGGAGCTCTCTTTGACAGCTGAGCGTAGACACTCCACGTCTTCAGATGAACATGAGTCGAGGTCTACTGCTGGTGAAGATGCGGAGGATGTGGAACCCTCCTCAGCAGCTGAACAAAGGGATTCCACCTCATCAGACGAGCAAGAGTCAAGGTCTACTGCTGGTGAAGAAGCAGAGGATGTGGAACCTCTGACAGCTGAACACCGACGTTCCGCATCCCCTGATGGGGCTGAATCGAGGTCTACCACTGGTGAAGAAGAAGGAGAGGATGCAGAGCCCTCCTTTACAGCTGAACAAAGAGAGTCCACATCGTCGGATGAGCATGAGTCAGAGTCTTCCAGTGGTGAAGAGGAGGGAGAGGATGCGGAACCCTCTTTGGCAGATGAAGAAAAGCAGGATTCCATGCCTCTTGAGCAGTCGGAGGAACAGGACTCCTCCTTTGTCCCTGAAAGTAGACGTTCTGAGTCTTCTGAACGTGAAAAATCCAGATCCAAATCTGTTGATAAAGCATCTGACAAAGAGTCTCCACAGAGATCTGTAAGCAGGCACTCAAAATCCCCTGCTCGCCAGAAGAGTCGATCCACATCTGTAGAAAAAACTGCAGACAAAGAGTCCGTGCGGAGGTACAGGCGGAGACGCTCCAGGTCCACGGCTCACCAGAGGAGCCAGTCAACGTCTGTAGAAAAAACTGCAGACAAGGAGTCCTCACGGAGGTCCAGGCGGAGACGCTCCAGGTCTGCTGCTCGCCAGAGGAGCCAGTCCAAGTCTGTGGAGAAAACAGCAGACAAAGAGTCAAGAAGGTCCAGGAGCCGACGCTCCAGGTCCTCCCAGCGCAGATCCAAGAGATATGACACAGACTTGCGCTCCAGACGAAACCGCTCCCGGTCAGCAACGCGGAGAAGAGCATCACGATCTCGGTCCAGCTCCTTGTCACGTTCCAGGCACAGGAGGAGGAGCAGGTCAAGGTCGGCGTCACGAAGGCGGCGTTCCTTGTCCAGAGACAGGCGCAAGAGGTCTCAGAGAAACAGATCGAGGTCTGCTGACAGGAGAAGGAGAAGATCCGACTCAAGAGACCGCAGGATATCGCTCCGACTGCGCAGCAGGAGTCGGACCCCTCTTCGGCAGAGGCGGTCGCGCTCGAGGGGAAGGAGACGGAGCTCCAGCAGGTCCCCGATCCGGCTGCGGCGCTCGCGCTCCTCGGGGAGAAGGCGCTACAGCAGATCCCCCGACCGGCGCAGGTCCAGGTCCTCGGAGTTTTCCAGCAGATCACCCAAACGTCTTACAGACCTGGGTAAGTGACTGCTTTGTTTTCAGTACTTCCATGGTTAGGTGATCGGGGGTGGATTTGCATAGTCTGTTTTTAGCTCTGCAGCATTCATAAGGAATTTCCTGGAAGTCACTCTGTGCATTAATTTTAGACAGTGGCTTCCAGCAGGAACTTTTATGTTGGAGCAGAATCAACGCTGAGAATTTGAATGAAAGTCTTTTAGAGCCAGTTTTGCCTTGGTTCTAGAGCTTTTGGACAAAGGTAGCGTGTTGCAGTCTCAAGGAATGCTGTATGTGGTACTAGTAAAAACCAAGTACTTGTGCGTAAGAAAATTTAGAATGTCTACTTCTCCTGAAAACAAAGGTCATTTAGGTGCCAGTTGCAGAGTCCCAGGCTTGGTTGCCAGCTATTCCCAGTACTCTGTCTTGCCTCTTTCCCATGGTAAGAACTTAAAGAGAGACATGTTTCTGAAAATAGTCCCAGACTCAGCAGATCGGAAAATAAATTAAAATCTTGTGAGCTGTGTCTTTTCCCTGGGCTTGGAGGAAGAGGGGCTGTGTTGTTTCCTTGGGTAGTGAGTTAGGTAAAGGGAAAGAAGGTTTGAACTGGGAAATGAGCTCTTGTACAGTGTGTGAGGAAACCTCCTGTGGTGGACTTGAGGTTCTGAGCCTTCCAGTCATGCCTCAGAGTTACCATGGAAGCCTTCCAGTTAGGCAATTATTTGGAAACTGGCAGAAGGCTTAATTTATTTTCATTTCCTGTTTCTGTGTTAGGGCTGTCCCTTTCCTCCTTATTAAAGCAAAATACTGCTTTAGTAACAGTTCTGCATCTAATTGCACTTTAAGCAAGAGCACATTTTATTCAGAGCTGGTTTTTCTGTTTGTTGTTTGTAAGCAGCTTTTGGGCTGCATCTGGGGGAGATGAGACTCCCTCCAGAGGTTTGAGAGGTTTTCAGGGATAGTTAGTGAGGAAACTCTGGACTTTAGGAAGGGCTTTAGGAAGGACTCAGTATTGCTAAAACTGAATCAGTGAAGTAAGAGACATCAGAACTTGAGGGATTGGATGGGTGCTGTGGGTGGGATGCTGTGCTTTGGGTTACATTTGCAGTTTCACTTGCCTTGTGCACGGACCATTCTTAAAGTCTGGAGCAACTCAGTACAGTTTTAGTTATTTTCACAGAACATAAAAAATGCACAGTGCAGATAGAATCTTGTTTAATTTGCCACAAATGCTTCTTTATTATTAAAACAAAAATTATAAAAATAATAACTTCTCTTTAAAAAAACCAAATCTGTTTAGACAAGGCCCAGCTACTTGAAATCGCCAAAGCCAACGCAGCTGCCATGTGTGCGAAGTCTGGCGTGCCCTTACCCCCGAGCCTGATGCCTCTGCTGTCCCAGAAGAAGGATGACAAAGCCAACCAGAAGTCCTCAAGGGACACCCTGAAGGAGCTCACTGAGGTGAGGGACAACAGCAGAACCAAGCCTGGAAATAACCACACTGTGGAAGGTTGTCCCTGCGTGCTTGGGTCACCTGGGAGCTCTTTGTGTTCAGGATCCCAGAATCACCAGGCTGGAAAAGCCCTCCCAGCCCATGGAGTCCCAGCTGTGCCCGATGCCCACCTTGTCCCCAGCCCAGAGCTCTGAGTGCTACGGCCAGGCCTTCCTGGGACACCTCCAGGGATGGGGACCCCAAACCTCCCTGCCAAGGCCTGACCACCCTTTTGAGCCCGTATTCTCCACATAGATTTTTTTAAGTCATCAAAACGGGTTTTTAATTCCATGGAAATGCATGAAATCCAATTATTTTTCTTTTTCTTATTTTTGGTTTGATTCTGATCTAATTCTGTACAAATAGGTAGTTCTCCCCGCAGTCCTATCAGTGAAATCCAAGGTTTTCACTCCTGGTTTTTAGTTTTGGTGGTGTTAGTTATGGAATCCCAGGTTTGAGTTGGCAGGGACTTCAAAGTTCAACCTGTCCCACCCCCTGCCATGGGCAGGGACGCCTTCCACTGTCCCAGGTGGCTGCAAGCCCCATCGTCCAGCCTGGCCTTGGACACTTCCCTCAGAATGGCCTTGGACACTTCCCTCTCACTTTCCTCCAGAAAGTCTGGAATAGAAAAGTGCCTTCATTTTTTTTTTCAATTGCATCATCAGTGTGACAGTTCTGAAACTGTGTTTATGGAAATAATCTGAGATGCAGCAACGTCCAAGTTCTGAGAAATAATCTGCAGTTGTGCCTGGGCTGAGGGAGCAGAAGTAGTGGACAAGAGCTGAGCTGGTGCAGGTGCCCTGTGCTGACATCCTGGGCGGTTTTCATGTAACCTGACCAAGATCCAGCATAGCTGTGCTGATCTGGAGGCCCCAGACCCCTCCCTCCTGTCACTTTCCACCTCTGGGAATTTCTGTTCTTTTGACTCAAAACTGGCCATAGAATCTGTGCAGCTGGTAGGAAATCAGTGAAGACGTTTTAACCATAAAATTCTGGCCTCTCTGGAAAGTCTTTTTGTCTTTTGTTCTTTTCTTCCTCTCTTTTCTTTCTCCCCCTGGAGGCTTCTCCCAGTTTGACTGAGGTATCCCCATAACACCTCTGTGTTTTACATTTAATTCTGTTGCACATCAGCTGGGGTGTCTTGCACAGCTGGCCAACACTACAATATTCCAGAAGAATGTGAGATCTTTTGGAGTCATCTGCTCAGATGAGGTCCCTGCGGCACCAGAGAGCTCAGTAGCCAAGGACTGCCCGGCAGAGCTGTGGTGGTGGTGGATAATTGGTGTAGAATATCCAAAGTACAGAATTTGATGCTGTTGCTAAAAGATTTTCCACCGCCTGGTTTAGTAAAGAAAACCACTTTTGTGATAGAAATGTTCTTTGTGAGTTTGGGTTGAAAGTTCAGGTTTACTCAGAGCTGACATTTCCCTCTGTTTTATTTTGCAGAAATGCAAGAAGATTGCTCAGAGCACTGATGATGTGATAGTGAACAAGCCTCATGTTTCTGATGAAGAGGAGGAAGAACGTCCTTTCTATAACCATCCTTTCAAGCTGAGTGAACCCAAACCTATTTTCTTCAATTTAAGTGTGAGTGCTACTTATATTTTCAATGCTTTAAATCCTGGTTCTTTTTAAATAATGCAAGTAATTCTACAGAAGTTTATCAGAGGTTGATAATCTTGGTGAAACTGATAATCCTGGTGAAGTTGGGAGTGTTTCTTTAAAAGCATCTGGGAATCAAATGCTTTGAAGCATGGATTAGAATTTAAGTTTTTTTGGGTTTTGGGACATTTTGGGCTGGTGGGTGGGGTTTTTTCAGTTTTATTTTGGGAGGAGTTTTGTGCCCATGAAAGTGTGTTCTGATTGTGCAGAACATAAAACACTAGAAAAGCTTTAATACGCTCAGTGAAAATAGAAATAACATTCTTACTCTTGTGTATAAATATGTATAGCTTGTGGTGTACACAAAATAAGCAGTAATACACATTTCCATATGGTGTAAGGTAGAAATGGATTTAGATTTTATATTGTATTGTTAGAAAAGGCTACCATGAAACTCAAGAAACCTTAGAATTCTTCCAGGCTCCGAGGAGGAGTGAATGCGCTGTAGTGGCTCTGGGCTGCTCTGCCTCTTGGCCATGTTTTTGACCCTTTTAGTTTTGTTCTTTCTCTCTCCTAGTCTTAAAACCATTCCCATCCATATTCCTAGGAGTTTGTCCAGTATTATCCAATACTGCCAGCTGTGTTTGGCTCTGGGAAGGGAACCTGGCAGGGATTTCTGCAGGTTTTTAATATATAACAACACCAAGGAAAACAAGGCTATAGACATTGTCTGCTCGGAGACTCAGGCTGCTGCTAAAAATAGCCCAGAATTAGAAACCCAAATGCTGAGAGCTGCTTTCTCTCCACTCATGTGGAGCTTTTGATCACAGCCAGTGTTTTGCTGCCCAGGATTTTTACCTTGGAGCTTTCCATACAAAATACCTGTGTGGCAGGTGGAGAGTGTTCTGTGATGGGGTCAGTTGGGAGAGGGAAGGATTGGGGATTTTGGGTTGCTGAAGTTGATTTAAGGGATTTTTCATATCATAATGCAGTTTGTGGGTCACTTGTGTGTTTTTAGGCCTGTGCCAAAATGATTAATTATAAAGGCTTATTACTCTCTAATAAGAAGGATAAGTGTTCTGTGAAAACCAAATCCCAGGTGTTTGCAGCAAAACCACCTCGTGACTCTTGTGTGTTTCCAAGTCTTGACTTCTTCTCGTTTTATTTCTTTCAGACTCCCAGCATAAAACCAGCACCACCACCCCAACCAAAAAACCAGGTCAGCCTGTCCAAGGAATTTCCTGTTTCCTCTGGGTCTCAGCATAGGAAGAAGGAGGCAGACAGTGTGTATGGAGAGTGGGTTCCCGTGGACAAAAATGGCAAAGACGACGGCAAGGACGATGTTTTCCCCAAGCCAGCCATTGAGGTAAGGAAGGCAAGGAAAGCATATCATATAAGAAAACCAAAACCATCACCTGGGCAGTCTGGTACCAAATTGAAGTCTGGGGAAAAAAAAAAAAAAGAAAAAAGGGGGGGGGGGGGCACTTAAAAAAGTAGTGCCTCAAACTGCACTAAGTTGAGGAGCTGAGCTCTGCAAATGGGGATGCTCACGTGGGCAGTGGTGGAGGCAGCCTGTACCCATCCTGCTTCTGGCAACTGGTGACTTCTTGGTCTCAAGAGAATTCAAACTACAGCTGGAAGATGAAAAAAACTTCCTTGATCAGTTTCCTGCAGAGGTTAATTAATAATACCTTGAGATTTGCACAATAATATATATAATGCTAATTAAAATTGTCCCACCAGTCTTAGAACGAAAACATCACATTGGAATGTAATCCATTACCGATTGTAAGTAGTTGCTAAAACTGTCACTTCCTGTGGATGTATTGACTTTTTAGCTTTCCAGTCACTTTTTCTCCCATGGCTCTCTTGCACGTGGCCTTCCAAAGGAGAATCTAATTGTATGGATAATAAACCAAAAAGAACCAAAGCAAGTGTTTTTCCCCTTGAAATTTCTTCCAAAGAATATTTTGAGGGGGTTTTGTAATTAAGTAAATGAAATATTTAAGAGAGATGTTAATATTTTGAAGTTGATGTTACCTCAGAAGCCTTGTTCTCACACCTTCCAAGGCCTTCCCATCAATTTCTGACAAAGCCATCTGGGCCCTTGGTGTGTTTTGTTTCTCAACACCTTTCTGATACTGTTCAGTTCACTCCCTGAGGCACAGAAGGAATTTCCTTCTGGGTCTTGTGCAGCACCAAAAGCACAGAGAATGTAACTTAGCATTCTCATGGAATCCCTCAGAATTTGATGGTTGGGCACCCAATTCCTTGTTCCCTCAGCGCAGGTGGGAGCTGCACTTTGGGCTCTCCTGCTCCACTGAAACACTGAGATGTTTGTGCAGAATGTCATTCCCAGTTTCACTGCAGTAAATATATTTAACATCACTTCCTTTCCTTCCTGTTGTGTGTACCTTTATAAATGCCTGTAACTATGTTGTCTGTTTTTATATTTTGTAAATAAATATTTTTATTTGCCTTTACCTTAACTTGGTTTGTGTTAAGGGTGATTTCAGGGGCGTTAGCTCACAGCAGGCTGTGCCATGCCCTGGGGTTTGGGAAGTGCAGGTAGCAGAGTTGCTGTGTTTCTCCAGGGAGTCTGACAGGTAACACAGTGCTTCTCTGCTTCATTCTTTCAGAGCTCAGGAGGACTCTGTGGTGGAAATGGCTCCCTTTGCTCTTTCAGAGCAACAGGAGGCAGATCAGCTCCCTTGCTGGGAGAGTAGAGAGCTGGGGGTGCTTGGAGCTTTAGGAAGTTTCACCTAGAATTGACCTCCCTTCATTGCTGCTGATTTTGCAATACTGTGACAGTTCTAATGCAAGTGGAGCCCCACACAATTGGTTTTATTGCTGTGTTTTAGTTCACATATTAGTTATGGGCTTAGTCTGAAATGACCCTGCTAGTACATTACAGCTTGTTTTAGTAAAACCTGGTGCTTTGGAGTAGTTGTGTGTGGTAGTAGGAGATGGAGGGGAAGGTCTGGAGTGATTGAAGGCTCAGCATGTCTGTGGCAGGCAGAGACCTCTGAGGAAGAAGTGTTTGGAAGTGCAGAGTGGCAGGGTTGGACTGTCCCAGGTGACTCGTGCAGAGATGCTGTGGGGATCTGAGGATGCAGCAAATGCACTCCTGGACCTCCAGGGTGTGTAAAACACTTGTTTTTTATTGCCAGCCTGCTCCTGCTCACTTCAGTGTTTGTGATTCGTGGGGGCAAGTCTGAGAAAGGGGCTCAGCCAGGAGAGCTCTGGGACAGAGCAGCACCTCACTGCCCGCTGTTTTCCTTGACCCAGTAATAACAACAACTTCTCATACTTCAAGCAGAGATTTTTTTTTCCAAGATCCAAAGCTGCCATCGAGTGTCTTGACATAACACAGAGCCCTGATGGTCTCCAAAATGGGGAAGTGTTTGGGAATTAACTCAGCAGGGAATGCTGCTAGGCCCCAGTCCGGTACAGCACTAACACACCTGTTTAGCATGGCAGTGGTCCCCTGTGGTTTCATGGACTGCTTCCATGCCTTTGTGTGTTGCTGGATTGAAACTTTTGGTGAGTAGAAGATCTTTTATTTATCTCCTGGACCAGTTTCACAAACAGAAAATGAAAGCATTATTTTCAGTATGCGAGAGAAACTTAAAAACTCACCCAGTGTGCATTTTAAACAGGCATTTTTACATCCATGCTATTGTGTGAGGGGATTGTTAGATAACATTTTAATTCTTCTTGTGCCTGTTTTATGTTCTATGTGACAAGAAATCAGCACTGATGTCACTCCATAGACACCTGGGACTTGTGGGGTTTAGCTCTGTCTTGCTCAGTGCCAGATATTCCAGCAATGCTCTTCCCAACAGAAACACCTTTTGTCCTAAACACCAGCAGAAAGCCCCACATCATAAAATCAGATTTAATAAGAGCACAAAAGCAATTCCTGTGTTTGATGCCATTGTAGATATTGATATCTGTCTCTTCCTTTCAGTATTTACTAAATTCTTGACTAGGTTCCTGGGGCAGGAGTTTATGGTTTAACTGTGTTTGTTTTGTTCAGCTGAGTCAGTTTAAAAGGAGTTTCAGTTTCTCCTGCTGGCCCTTTAGTACAAAATGTGTGAGAGGCTAGGGTTGTGAGATAGTGACAGCAAAAGAGGCAAGGCTTTTACAAAGCAAATGAAAATGAAGTTCAAATTAACCCATCACCTTGATGTGTGTGTGCCAGCTCCTGTTCTGATTATTGGGTTTCTTCTGTGCCTCAAACAGTCCCAGCGCTTCCAGCTTCTGTCACATCTCAAGAAATTCCATTTGACTTTGCACACCCTCCCCTTTCTGCTTTCCAAAGAGAATGATCCATAAAGTGCACATCCTTTGAGGAGCAGGGCACAAGGATTTCAGAAAAGAGCTGCATACCAGCTGAAATTGGTTACATTTTTACAGCCCCAGATGTTGTGGATTTCTCTCCCCATGACTTTGCCCAGAGTGGAAGTTTGCAATGAGCTCCTTCATGTATTCCATGTTTTCACCAAGTCACTCTGCAATACCGTTTCAAATTTATTTTTCCTTATATTTTATTGTAGTTCAGCAGCACAGATGTAGATAATTCTTTCCAAAGCAGTGGATTCTGAGCTCACAGCCTGGTTTTACAGAACCCCTGGGGCTGGAAAAGCCCTCCCAGCCCATGGGGTCCCAGCTGTGCCCGATGCCCACCTTGTCCCCAGCCCAGAGCTCTGAGTGCCACCTCCAGGCCTTCCTGGGACACCTCCAGGGATGGGGACCCCAAACCTCCCTGGGCAGCCCCTGCCAAGGCCTGACCACCCTTTCCAGGCAGAAATTCCTCCTGGAGTCCACCCTGAGCCTCCCCTGGCCCAGCCTGAGGCCGTTCCCTCTCCTCCTGTCCCTGTGCCCTGGGAGCAGAGCCCGACCCCCCCTGAGCCCCCTCCTGTCAGGGAGTTGTGCAGAGCCACAAGGTCCCCCCTGAGCCTCTTTTTCTCCAGGCTGAGCCCCTTTCCAGCTCCCTCAGCCCCTCCTGGGGCTCCAGCTCCTTTGCAGCTCCGTTCCCTTCTGGTTTAGGCTGAAGATGAAAATTGGAGACACTAAAGACAAGATTGTGCAATGTATCTGATTGATGCTGGAATTATTTTATACAGACAAGTTTTAATGTGAGTTAATAGCAGAGTCTTCTTGTGAACAGCTCTACATGAATTTTTAGTTAAATTCCATTTAATTCTGTTGGGTAAGAAGATCTCACTGAACTGTAAAATGCTTCTTGTTTAGTACACACCAGAGTTTTTTGTGACAAATACTTACAAAATAAGTCATTGGATATTTTTGTGTACAGGTGATTTTAAATTACCAGGGGATGTTACAGTTTCAATTCAGATTTGTCTTTGCTCAGGAAAGCCCATCTTGTGTGGATTTAAGTAGTCCCAGGATTTTTATCACAATGCCTGTTTCTGTGTCAAACCAGCTGTTCACTGTGTAACCCCACTTGGTAGCATTGATTCTCCAGCAGCTTTTTCCAGCTCAAGTGGACATTGTTGTGCTCTGCTGTATTTTTATTTTTACAAATGCTCTTTTTCCTCCTAGTGTGTGGACATAACCACAGCCATGAATGACAGAGCAGTGGCCCAGAAAAGGCTCAATGAGAACTCCTTTGACCTGGAGGCCATGTGCATGTTGAACCGGGCACAGGAGCAGGTGAGCTGGGGGCTTTCAGCAGCATTTTGGGGAACTTGAAGAAAATCAGTGTTTCCCTTTCATGGCAGCTGATTTTTCTCACCTATTTAAGTTTGGAAACCCAGTTATGGGTCCATTTTTCAAAGTTCTGCTTTGGTTTTGCACTTCTTAACTTTGAGTTTTGATGAGCTCCTTCATGTATTCCATGTTGTCACACAAGTCACTCCAAAACATAGCTTCAGATTTTTTTTTTTTTTAAATTTTATTGTAGTTCAGCAGCACAGATGTAGATAATTCTTCCCAAAAGAATGGATTCAGCAGTTTTGGGGATGAGGAAACCGTGAACTCATGGAACTTGGAGCTCAGGCTTCAGGGTGACCCTTCAGATACCCAGCTTTTGGGAGCACCTGCATTCATCTGAGTGCCAATGAACACACCAAATATCAACAGAATGATGTAGAAATTACTGGGAGACAGCAGAGAATTGCAGAGGAGAATGTGGAAGTGTTAGTTTTGTTCTTACCTTGGGTTTGCTGTTGCAGATCGATGCCTGGGCTCAGTCCAACTCCATCCCGGGGCAGTTCACGGGGAGCACCGGAGCGCAGATCCTGTCCTCGGACGAGCTCACCAACAGCGGGCCCCAGGCGTGGATCCGAAAGGTAGAAGTGACACAGCCACTCCTGTCCCACCACCACACTTCTCAGAGCAGCCAAGGGCTGCAGAGTGCACCACAAGTGCCCTGATGCTGTGGCAGAGCATGTGGCCAGTGCAGCAGGCTGGGCCCAGCCCTGTCTGCGGCGAGTCGAGCCCTCGGTGTCACTGAGGCCGTGGCAGTGCCCAGCAAGGCACAGCCTGCCACTGCCAGGGCACTGCTGTGCTGCTGTGCTGGCAGGGGCAGAGCCAGCACTGCCTCACTGCCACCGGGGCACAGCAGGCAAGGTTTGATCCTGCTGCTGGTGAAGTCAGCGGTTTTTGGCATCGGCTGCAGCGAGCCAAGTCCCAGACTGCCCTTGTGTTTGCCTTGGTTCACTCTGATCGCTCCTTTACCTCTCTCTGGATCACCAGGGGTTTCTGGGAGCCAGAGATGTGGAGGATTAAACCAGGAGTTGCAGTTGATAAGTCACTTTCACCCTGATATTGTTTATGTATAATGCAGTAGTTACCTCTTGCTGTGGGTTATCACTGGCTGACTGCGGGGTGTGGTGCGTCCTCCATCCTTGTGTTTTATATATTTAGCTACTCAAGCTGCATCTTTGCCAGTGAGCACTGATCTGGTGCTCTGTCAGGAAGTAGAACTGAGGAGTTCAAGCAACATCCATCTTCCAGGCACAAGGAATAACAAGTTAAGCTGATCCGTCTTGCAGGTGATGCAGTTGAGTCTGTATCAGCTTGGGTTAGGTACACCTTCCCAAAGTGGGAGGTCAGATTTGAGGCTTAGGTGGAATTTTCTGTAAAAGTTGGTGTCAGCTGAGCACAAAAATCTGGAGTTACAATATCATAAAAATAAGAACATT
Organism: Orthonyx spaldingii; assembly: GCA_013397795.1. Classification (NCBI taxonomy): domain Eukaryota; kingdom Metazoa; phylum Chordata; class Aves; order Passeriformes; family Orthonychidae; genus Orthonyx; species Orthonyx spaldingii. Next base: position 93,135 of record VZTJ01005912.1, read on the forward strand.
TCTGCCAGGATTCACTAACTTGTTTTTCCACTTCACGTAGCCAAGCAGTGCAGAGAGCCAGGGAACACAGATATGAGTCCTTTGCCAGATGGGAATCTTTTGGGATCTTGTCAGTGTTAACACAGAACGTGCACGATAAAATCTGATTTTAACAATTATGGGCTTCTGAGATTGTAGCAAAATGCTGCCTCTGATGTAGACAGTCCTTGCCCCTGGCAGAGGACCTTAGAACTATAAAGCACAGGGATGTGTTGGTGAGGAAGGAACTTTTCCACTGGGAGGCTTGGGAGGGAGATCAGCAGGGCTGTGAGGGGAGGGTTCTCCCTGTCTGCAGCTCCTGAACTGGTCTGCCAAGGCCATGGAAAGGGAGCAGCTCTTCCCCAAACCTGGGGTTTCCTGTGATGGCAGTGACAGGAGGGGCTGCTCCCGAGAGTGAAGTGGAAAGGGCCAGGTGTGTTTTCCTGGTCTTTCAGCTTCACTCTGGGATCTGCTTTTAAAAAACCCAACTAAACAAACCGAAACAGCAGCCAAAACCCAAACACAGACCCAACAAAGTGCTTCATGGGGAGAAAATGAGAGACGAGCGTGGTCTGTGCTTGTGGACACGGCTGCTGCGAGAAGCAGAGGAATGTTGGAACATTCTGCTGGATCTGGGCATCAGCAAGCCAGCAGCAGCTCTCCTGCCCTTCCCAGAGCTGGGAATGTGCTGTACCTGAAGTGCAGGCTCTGGGCTCGGGCACAGAGGAGGCTCCTGCTGGGAACAGGAGGAGTTGGTGGCTGAGGAAGGCGAGGACAAAGTCCCCTTCCTGCTCTGGCATTCCTCAGCTGCTCTGCCAGGTCAGGAGTGCCCTGGGCCTTCAGGAGTGCTGGGGCCTGGGAAAGCCTCACACAGCTTCACCTGGAGTCGTCCTGTGGCTGCAGGAGGATTTCACAGGAAGCAGTAGGGATGTGGTTCTGAATCCATGTTATCTTTCTCAGGGACTGGAATGCAAACCACCCATGAAATGCAAAGTACTGGTTGTGTGTTACTTGGACACCTGAAAACGTGTGACAATGATCAGTGAAGTGTAGCACTGAGGAGTCAGGCTTATGCTCCCTTTGTGGCCTAAAAATTGCATCTTAACATTAAAAAACCAGGCATTTTTCACTCGGTCCAGGAGATGGGCTTTGATCCATGTGGATCACTTCCAACTTGGGATATTCTGTGTTTCTATGGTTTTTAGTTGCCAGCAGGGCAGCAGAGTTCCTCGGGGGATGTTGTGTCTGTGAACTAATGCACATTTCTGGCTGAGGCTGTTTGCTGAAGGCAGCTCCCTTGAGAATTTGCCATGGGAGGAGCTGTAACCATCCAGCAGAAACTGAGCCCGTGTCAAGCACTTAATTTGGGTCTCAGGAAATAAAGAATTAGAACAAACACAGGCACTGGCTGTGACAGAGGTCACCACAACACCAGGGGGGTGAGATGGGAGAACCGAGTCAGGAGGGCAGGAAGAGGAAGGGACTTGGGGAATTTGTTTGCTGAGCTCTGTCTTCACTTTGCATTTCGTGGATTTCTCCTTTTATTGTCCTTTCCCAATGACTCTGGAGAGGTAATATGCACTCAAACCAAACTCTGCCTGAAATCTCAGTGTGTGTGTTAGGTACTGCAGTGGTTCATGTGGAGCACTGGGGTGGGGACACCAATGGGAATGAGGTTTGTGTTTTAATTCATGGACTGATTCATGGTGTTTATGTGCAAGGGCCTGAGCAGGGTCCGTGGAGGAGTGATGTGGTGTTAGGTATAAAACATTTATGAGCAATCTCACCTTTCCCTTTTGAAAAGTGGCTTCTGTTTCAGTTTGTCACCATCAGTGTAATCAGTTCACAAATATGACTCATCTTTTCTGAAGGTTGCTTCTATTTTTATTCCCTTTTTCCTTCCAGACACACTGTGCTGCTGAAGAAATGTCAGAGCAAGTGGTCAAATATTTTTTGTTTTTCCAAGCAAATTCTGTTGAGGTCTGTTTACTCCCCCTTTCCCAGACTCACCACTTGGTTCTGGATTTATCAGCTTAATTCTGGAGCCTGAACTTGCTCCCCAAACCCAGGGTTGTGCTCAGGGGTGGCCCTGGGGAGCTGCTGGGTTCCTCACTTGTGCCGATCCCTGGGGGGCAGAAAGTTCTGGAAAGTGCAATCCTCCCTTCCATTCTTCCAGGCACAGCAGAGCAAAACTCCCCTCAGGGTGGAAGGAAGCTGAGCCTTGTGGCTGCCCTTGCAGGACTGCTGAGCTTCCAGCCAGGCCCCTCAGGCAAACCTGGTGTTCCTGCTGGGAACAAGGAGCCAGGGTCACCTGGCAAAGCAGAACAGCTCTGTGCTCATTAGATACTGGATATTGGGAGGGAATTCCTGGCTCTGAGGGTGGGGAGGCCCTGGCACAGGGTGCCCAAAGCAGCCCTGGCAGTGCCCAAGGCCAGGCTGGACACTGGGACTTGGAGCAGCCTGGGACAGTGGAAGGTGTCCCTGCCCATGGCAGGGGTGGGATGGGATGATCCTTAAGGTCCCTCCCAGCCCAAACCATTCTGGGACTCCATGATTCTCTAATAGGTGACTTCTGTTGGACTGGCTCTCCCCAGGCCTCCGAGTGCTGTTTTTCCCAGCCATTCCTTTTTCCCCTGCTGCTGTGCAGAAGCTGTGAGCAGCACCGGCAGGTGCTTGGGAACACAGGGCCTGTGAGGCCTCTGCTGGGATTCTTCAGCAAGGGATTCCTCCTCCTGTCTGTGGGAAGGATTGTGGCTGCTGCTGGAAGGGCTAGAGCATCTTCCAGTTCAGCACCCAGCCCAAATTCCCTTCCTCAGGATCCCTGCTTGGTGCCTCAGGGATCAGCTCTTGCTCAGAGCTCCAGGAGCGTTTGGACACCGCTGCCAGGGATTGTTTGGGTGTCTGTGCAGGGCCAGGAGCTGGACTTGGATGGTCCTCGTGGGTCCCTTCCCACTCAGGAGAGTCTGTGATTTAATGATTCTGCTGCCTGGCACAGGTTTTTCCAAAGAGATGTTTGTTCCTGGAACTTGAACTTCCTTGGAGTTCAAAACAACCTTTAGTCCAGCCCTGTGCTGTACCTGACCTGCCACCCCCTGCCTTCAAGGCCTTGTTGTCTTTGCTTCCTAAATGGTTGCCCCAAAGAGTCAACCTGAAGAATCAGGAAGAATGTTAATTAAAACTGCTCTAAACCCTCTGAAGGAATCAGGTTTTACCGTCTCTTTAAAGCAAGTGCTGACACAAGAATGTGGCTCTTTAGTGTCTCCATGTGCTGGCAGAATGGCAGTGGGATTTCTTGGCATTTAAAAGCTCAAAATACAAGGAAAAAAGTATCAAATTGTCCTGCAGGCTCCCTCAAATTGAGATTAGTGAGTGAAAGAAAAACGATTTTGTAAATAATGCGTTAATTCTGACAGCAATAACTAAATGCTCAGAAACCTGGGGATTCTTGTATTCCATCCCCTTTAATTTGTGTCTGCAAAGGGCCAGAGCTGCACAGGGGTTTTGGGAGACTCAGCCTTGGATGGTTTTTAAAATGAGAATTGTGGCTCTTGCTTCCCTGCTTTTGTGAACATTTCTGTTACTTCTGTGGTTTCCAGTGAGTTCCAAACCCAGCACCAGTTTTACCCCCTCTGATTAAATCATGGGCTGAGGGAAGTTGTCTGTCATCAAATTACGAAAAAATACAGTGTACAGGTGGCGTTAGAGCTTTGCAGTCACTTTATTATTAAAAGAAAAAAATCAAACCAGGATCAAATGCAAGAACCTTTTCCTTGCTGCAGACCTTTGCTTCCTCAGTGACCTGAGTCCAAGTGGGCTTCTCCTGGCTGCTTTCCCACTGGTACCAGAATTCCTTCCTTTAGCCTTTTGCTGGGGTGCACAAGTGTTTGTGTGCTCTGAAATGAAATTATTACTAATAATTACTATTAAGAATAATAAGTTTGTAAGTCATTGTTGTCCTGGTTCTAATGGACGTGTTGAAGAGTCAGCAGAGTGTACAGAATTCCTGCTGAAGTTTCCTGCCAGGATCCTGAATTCACCCATGGAAGGGGTGCTTTTAACAAACTGCCCTTTGGAACATGGAACTTTCTGTTTCCAGTTTTTGGAGTTTGTTCAGGCTCTGGCAATTCCTCCATAGGAACTCAGGGTTTGGATTTTTCAGCAGGACCAGGACATTTTGGTTCTGTTGTGTCCTTGCTCCAGCCCTGAGTCAGGACACGTGCAGGTGTTTGGGAAAGCCGTGTGACCTCAGCAGGAGCTTGCGCTGTGTCCTTTGTGAACTGAACACACGCCCGTGGTGCTGGAACAGGGATCCCAAATCCTGCCCTCCCAGCAGGAGCCAGCCCGGCTCCCTGTCCTGGAGGGGCTTCTCCCATGGGATGTTCCTGGAAAAGGGGGGAGGAGGGAATGGGCCGTGAGGGAAAGGCCGTGCAGAGGTGTGGACGTTGTGTCTGCGCCAGCCCCAGCTCTGCCCCTGCAGCCACGTGGATCCGTGTGGATCCAGACAGGGCTTTCCTGGGCACAGGCAGAGGTTGGGAGCATTCCTGGCACAGCCTCCAGCAGGGCTTTCCTGCCACACTCCTGCCAGCCTCCAGAGAGGGGCTGGACACAGCGGTGTGTGGGAAACCCCTGAGAAACGCATGGTCTGCCCGAGGAACACCTGTGGGGCTGTCACCTGCCAGTGGAAACCAGGCACCTGGGAGTGCAGGGATCTGCCAGGCCTGTGCTGTGACAGCCCCAGGGCTGTGCTGAGCTCCAGCAGCATCGGGACACGGCTCCCAGGGGTGCCCAGGCTGGGATTGTTGGGATGTCTGTGCCGGGCCACAGTCAGAGTCTGTGGTTCTGGTGGGTCCCTTCCAGCTCGGGACATTCCATGGTTCTGTGAACTCTGGGAAACTCCTGCTCTTGCAAGCCCAGCTCAGAAGGAAGCAGAGACCCGAGTGTTGTGTGGATGTGCCTGGGCAGTGGCGAGCCCTGCCCGGCTCCGGGGCTGCCCCCGACCCGACCGTGCCGGGCTCCAGCCTCGTGCCTGGGGAGGCAGGCAAGGTTCTGCTGTGATGGAAATGCTTGACTTGCTTACTGGGGTCAGCGGGGGGGCACGAGAGAGATGATAGTTCACAGAATAACCTGTGAACTTTCACCCCTCTATATGGAAACTTGTTTCAGGGTCAAATCCTTGTAGCCGCCTTCTTGCCACGGTCAGTGCCAGCCCTACTATTCACAACACTGCGGCCAGCGAGGCCTAGGTACGTAACATTTAAGGAGTTTTTACAGTTCTTTACATCAAAGCAGATGTTTAAACTTTCTGTTGATAAGCTTTCACCGTTTAACAACTTTTGTTAATGCTCATTTGAAAGAATGTGACGACTGCTGCTGCTAAACTGGGGGGCCAAGCGCCTTTTTCCATTAAAATAAAGAGAGGGGAAAGCAAAACCTGTTTGTTCCATGTGGAATTTCAAGAGTAGAACCTGAATGTGCAACTGCTGTGTAATAAATCAGGTGGGGAGAGGTTTTTTTTTTTTAGATTTAAATACGCCTAAACAGCCTGTGAATGTCATGACTAAATGTGCTTGTGTTCTGTTGGACGAGGAGGTGCCCCTGGCACAGCTGTGCCGGGATCAGTTCCCACTTCCCGAGCTGAGGAGATCTCTGGGATCAGAGCAGAGTCTGTAGAGCCGGACGGTTGTCGCTTGATTAAACACATCTGTCTGCAGAGGGTCACTGCCACTTTGGGATCACCTTAGACTTTTCCTAAGTTGTTCTTTTTTGCCAAACATTGATTTGTGTCTCGTGTGTCCGCGTGAGTTCTGGGTTCCACGCACTGGTTTGGGCTAAAAATCCACAGAGCTCAGGTGGATTTTTTTTTTTTTTTTAATTGAGTCTGTGAAAATTTGTTAGAAACATTTTTTGGAAGTTCCCACTTCTTATTTAAAATCCCAGCACTAACTTTAGGCCTTGTTTTACTTCTCTTTTTTTGGATAGGATCAGTTCTTAAGAGCAGCCCCTGTAACTGGAGGAATGGGAGCTCAGCTGATGAGGAAAATGGGCTGGAGAGAAGGAGAAGGGCTTGGGAAGAACAAGGAAGGCAGCGTGGAGCCCATCATGGTGGATTTTAAGACAGACCGAAAAGGTGAGTCCTGCCTTAGAAATGTTTTGTGGCTTCTCACCTCTCATGGCTGCCTGGAGATGGCAGAGTCCCTTGGAAGTAGGAGGTGTTTTCTGGGTGGCGTCACTGGAAAAGTGAGCAGGTTCTGGGATTTTGCCTCAGGTTTGCCAAGGCCTGGGGTCTGTCCAGAGCTTTGTCCTTGTGGAAAAGCCGTGGTGGCTGGGCTGGAGAAAGTGGCTGGAGCAGGAGCAGGGGGGGATAGAAGATGGAATCAGTTTTACACGGGGTGAGGACAGAGCTGAGAGCCCCCAAGCTGAGCTTTGTGAGTGACTCACACTCAGGAATTTGGGGCTTCCCTGGGGATTCTGGTTCTTTCTTTTGTCCCTCATTTCCCTGCTGTTCAGTCTGATCGTGCTGAAGGCGTCTCTGCTCATCCTCAGGGCTGGTTCCAGAGGCAGCTTTAGCTTCCTCTTTGCATGGAAACCTCATCTGCTTCCCATGGTTGCCTGTCCATGGCCACAGGGGAGAACTCCCTGATTCAGCAGAACCCTCCAGTGAATCCCAGGCTGTGGGGCTGCTGCTCCCTCAGTTTGGCCACTGTGGTTTCTGTGCTGGGTGCTGATGGACATTTTCCATCTGGAGCACCTCTCTGAGTTCTGACTGCTTTAACTCCAGTGTGCAGAATCCCAGCAGTCAGGGTTTCTGCTTTAATTGTTCTGCTGTGCACAAACAAAATAACAACTCCACACTGACTGTGGGACAGATTCCTACTGTTCTAAAGATTTTTTCTACACTGGGAACCTTCAATCCCATCTCATTTCAAAGGATGGAAATACTCAGAATTTTTATTGCAAGGCCGTTGAATGGGGCTTGGAGCAGCCTGGGACAGTGGGAGGTGTCCCTGCCCATGGCAGGGGTGGCACTGGATGAGTTTTAAGGTCCCTTCCCACTCAAACCATTCTGGGATTTCAGGGCTTGTGTTTGCTTTTGTCACTGCTCACAACTGAGCTTGGAATGGCCAAACCTCTCACACATTTTCCTTTACAACCTTTCTGTGGAAAGAAAGAAATGAAACCCCAGAGGTGGCTGGTGACAGTGATTGCCAAGGATTCCTCCTCCTGGCCTGTGAGAGTCATCTGAAACCAGGGATAACCTGAAGGCAGCTGGGCTCTGCTTTGGATTTCTTGGTGTTGAAATATTTATGCTCATGTGCAACCTCACCTGATCATTCCCACAAAAGCTGTGCCTGGATGCAGAATTCCCTCTGCTGGTGGCCCCCCCAGGTCTGTGGCACAGGGAGATGCAGGCAGGAGGTTTCCTGCTCACAGAGAAGCAGCTGGACAGGGATTACGTATTCAGGACCAGCAGTTCCTCAGACATCCATGTTCTTGGGTGATTAAATGGGTAAAAAATACTTTTTATTTTTTTAACTTCTGTGTGGAGTTTTAAAGTCAGGAATGTTTGGCAGGAAGGCTGTTATTAACCCACCACCCAGATTTGTTTTGTAAGGAATTTATTGTACATTTTTCAACTTATTCCCCCAATAAAGTACAATTCCTGGTCCCAGGATTGTGCAGTGTGCCAGGGAGTGACTCAGGAGGCTGCAGCTTGTTTGAAGTTCCCTGTTGAGGTCCCAGAGACAAGAGGAGGAGTGGAGTATTCAGTGATTCAGCAACAGGGAGAGAGTTTGAATGAGGAGGATGAGAATTCCTTGGTCAGTTTGGGTTTAAAATTCTCTAAGGGAGGAAACCCCTCAGCCTTTCCTTCAGGGATTGTCTCTGATGGCTTCGTGCCCCTTGGCAAATCCCTGCTTAGGAGCTGCAGGAATATTGGGGTGAATATCTGGTAGGAGGGAAGGATTTTCTTGTAAGGCAAAAGAAACCCAAATCCCACCCAAAAAAGCTGAAGGAAGACACTGGAAGCAATTGCAGTATCTCCCTGTCTTCATTCACCAAAGCCACAACTGGAAAACTTGAGGTAAGAAACAAAGGAGTATTGAAGGGTTGAAGTCTGAGAGTGGTGACATCCATGGGGAGAAACTTGAGTTTCTCTGATGGATTGTCACTGGAATTTCAGACATTTCTGGCAATTCCTCGTTTTATTTCTTAGTCTTGTAAGATTTTCAGAGGAACAGTGTTGAGCTTTGGTATTTGCCATGACTCCAGGGGAGCCTGTGCTCCCTGCATCCCTTTGGGGCTGTTCATGCTCTGCTACTTTCATGGGATGGAGGTCACAGCTTGGGCTGTTGGAACACTGGGAAGTTCAGAGAGCACCTGGGATCCGGATCTGTGGTGTCATTCCTGGCAGGAGGGACACACAGGGACATCACTGGATAATGGGAATGGTTCATGTGCTCCCTGTGTTTGAGGCAAACTGAGGGCTGGGGCTGACTCGGGGTTGCACAAAACAGTAGGAGAATGTTCTTCACCTTCTCTCTCGTTCATTGTTCCTCCAAAGAGGGCATGGAAATCCAGGTTTCTGTGGAAAACCAGGTGTTCTCTGGCTTGTGTAAGACTACTCAGAGTTTTCTTCTCCTGGCTTGTTCAGAGCCTTCCTGGAGCCTTTGGGAAGAATGTGATGAGTGGAATGGAGGGAGAAAGGTGGAGGGTTGAGAGCTGGGTGGAGTCTCCAGGTGCCTCCCCCCTGATTTCTGTGCTGCTGCTGACACAGGAGTCAGTGGGAGGCAGCAGTGCCAACGTGACTGTGTCGCTTGCAGGGCTTGTTGCCGTGGGAGAGAAGGCCCAGAAGAGGTCCGGCCATTACGTGGTGATGAAGGATCTTTCAGGTGAGTGTCTGCTCTAGAATAGTGCAGTTCCCAGTGGCTGCTTGGCTGTTAACCCTGCCATGTCTGTGCCAGGGAAGCACCCGGTGTCTGCGCTGATGGAGATCTGCAACAAGAGGAGGTGGACGCCCCCCGAGTTCGTGCTGGTGGACGACAGTGGGCCTGATCACCGCAAACATTTCATCTTCAAGGTGGGTCTGGGCTGCCCCCGTGCTGCTTCCCCTGGCCCAGGGGTGAAATCCATGTTTCTGTTTGATAGAAACACCTCAGGGCTCGCTGAGGATGGCGGAGCTGTCTCGGTGCTGGAATATGCAAGTCCTGCTTCTGGAAAGGCCAGAGGGGGTCTCTGGAGCACTTCAGTCTGGGAACTGGGGAGACTTGGTCCCAGGGCTGGAGCCAGGCTGGGAGAGCTGGGGGTGCTCACCTGGGGAAGAGAAGATCCAGGGAGAGCTCAGAGCCCCTTCCAGGGCCTAAAGGGGCTCCAGGAGAGCTGGAGAGGGACTGGGGACAAGGGCTGGAGGGACAGGACCCAGGGAATGGCTTCCCAGTGCCAGAGGGCCGGGATGGATGGGAGATTGGGAAGGAATTGTTACCTGGGAGGGTGGGGAGGCCCTGGCACAGGGTGCCCAGAGCAGCTGTGGCTGCCCCTGGATCCCTGGCAGTGCCCAAGGCCAGGTTGGACATTGGGGCTTGGAGCAGCCTGGGACAGTGGGAGGTGTCCCTGCCATGGCAGGGGTGGCACTGGATGGGCTTTGAGGTCCCTCCCAGCCCAAACCACGGTGGGATCCCATGAAATGGCCGTGCTGAGAGCCAGCCATGGGTTCTGTGTCCCTGAAGAGGAATTGCCCAGGGTGTGCCCCTCGCTAACCCTGGTTCCCCCGTGCCAGGTGAGAGTCAATGGCAACGAGTACAGGCCCACCTTTGCCAGCCTTAACAAGAAGCACGCGAAAGCCACGGCGGCCACGGCGGCGCTGCAGGCCATGGGACTCGTACCAAAGGAAAGCATGGTCAATACCACCATGTTCAGGAGTGCCTCACACCGCTAAGCTTGGCTTTACTGGGACACTGGTTCCGAGCATTTTACTCTGCACAAGAAATGGTATTTGCCCCTCTCATGTTGTAAATACATCGGCGATTCCCACCTTGTAAAAACTGTACAGACACCCACAGGTTTTTTCTTTTGTACCATCCAAATGTATTTAAATCATACTTAGTTTTTGGTATGTTTATATTGTTTACATTAGTGATGTAATTATTTCTTAAACGACTAAATCAGACGACAGACTCTGGAGGCATCAGAAATCCAGACCCTTGGCTGAAGCTCCTGCAGTTCCTCTCCCGCCGGAACGCTGACCCTTTGATACAGTTTTGTAGTGGCTGCAGAATTCCCTGGGCTCGGGAGGTGCTGCTGGGCGGGTCCTGGCCAGGGAGGGGGACACTGGGGGGCCCTGAGTGCCCCCTGTGCTCCAGGACAGCCGGACAGGGCTCCCAGAGGGACGCAGAGACTCGGACACGACCCAGCACAGCCTCCTGCATGTCCCCAGGAGGGGCCTGGGGCTGCTCTTCCCAACCAGTGAATCCACTGCCTGATGCTGATTGTACGGATTTGTGGTTCATGTGAATTTTAAACTCTTAACAAATCTACAACTGGATTCGGGGGGAGGGAGGGGGTAGAATGACGCTTCAATTGTTGTACCCAACTTGGTCAATAAAGCAGCACAAGTTCATAATCTTCACCCCTGGTCAGTAAACGGTAATTCCAATGGATGCCAAGCCAGGACACAGGAATTTAAATACGCCAAAATGCCTTCTGCAAGAAACACACAAAATGTAGAAGTGGCTTTGTGAGGATTCTCAGCAGCCATTGGGATGGCAGGAGCAGGGCTGGTTATTTTTGGGTGCTTTGAAATTTGACAAAATAGTTCCTTGGGATTAAATGTTTCCAGAAGGATCCTCTGCCCTCAAGGAGCCCGATCCAGAGTTTGGGCAGTTGGACAGCAGAGAGGATGTAGAAAGCTTTTCCTGCTTTTTATTTTATTTTTTATTTAAGAAAGTTTATTCTTTGATCTGTGTGCACGTGGGATTGGAAAGGGCAGTGCACACTCCCTGAAGGATCCGAGTGAGGAGCAGGCTGCCAGGATTTGTGCACTTGGGTCGTTCAGTGCTTGTCCCAGAGAGGTCTTTGTAAGGTATGAACCTGAGCCGGGTCTGGGCAGGAGCAGACCTGGCGAGGCTGCTGGGGCCTCAGTCAGGGACCCTTTGGGGCCGTGGGGCTGAGGAATCCCCGGTACCTGGAGCCATGTGTGTCCCATGAGTGTCGCAGGACCCGGAGTCTCCTGTGCAGCAGAGAGTTGGGGTTGGTTTGGAGAGAGAAAAGCCCCTCTGAGTCTGTCCAAGCACTCTGGAAATGCTTCAGTTGATCTTCATTTCATGGACGTTGTTGTCTTGAATTAAACTTTTTTCCCTTTGGCACCTCGCCTTCGGTCTCTGACTAAATATGTGGAGGTTGTCCTCGCCCTGGGAGCTGCCTGGGAGGTGTGTGAAATCCTCAGGAAGTGTAGGAAGATTTCTCTGGGAGTGCTGGGGGATGTCTGGCTCCACCCGGGGTGGGAGCAGCTCCTGCCGCACTCAGTGGCTTGGCAGAGCTCAAACCTCGGAGCTTGCTGAGGATTCTCTGAGATCCCTGCTCTCCATGGCAGCTCTGGATTCTCAGCTGGACACAATCAAGGTTGGGAATGTACAGTCCCCTGTACTTGTGTCCCTTTTTTTGTGTCCCCATTTCCATGTATAAGGCAAAGACCTGAGTTCTCTCCCAGCAGCAGAGAAATCCAGTCCCACTGATTTTCATTTAAAAAATAACTATTAGGAAAGGTCTGAATTTCATGCCTTAGAGGTGGGGTCTGTGTGTTCCTTGGAGCCACACATCCTGCAGGAACAGCCCTGCATCCCAGAGCTGGGAGCAGCTGGGATTCACTCCTGGAGTTCCAGGCAAAGCTGTGACCTGGAACAAGGAGCAGCTCCAGCTCCAGTGCTGGTGCAGAGCCGGTGACAAAGCTCAGTGGGCAACTCCTGAAATGGCAGTTCCAGACTGCAGCAATGGAATTGCAATTCCAATGTTTTTAAATGGCTGCCAGCTGTTAGTTGGGTCAGAGTTCCTGCAGAACTCCCAGCCCAGGGGTGAGAATGGTCATAGAATCCTGGAATATTTTGGGTGGGAAGGGCCCCCCAGGATCATCCAGTCCCACCCTGTCCCTGCCCAGACCCCCCAGCAATCCCCCTGTGCATCCCTGGCAGCGGTGCCCAAACGCTCCTGGAGCTCTGGCAGGCTCGGGGCCGTGCCCATTCCCTGGGGAGCCTGGGCAGTGCCCAGCACCCTCTGGGGGAAGAACCGTCCCCAATATCCAACCAAGCTGACAGTCCCAGGGATGGTATTGCCTGGAGCAGGCTGGAGGGCACAGCCTCGGTGGGGATAGGCTGGATTGGAATTGCTCCCTCGGCTGAAAACTCATTCCCAGCAGCAGCAGGGGCTGGGGCTGTTGCAGTCACTGGAAGTGTCATTCACAACCAAGCCCAGGCTCCTGGTGTCCCTCATGGTGCCATTAGTGCTGGATTTTCGCTCCTGGTGTCTGGTACTAATCAAAGGGGAAAAGTTCATTAATTAGGTTCTAGAGTAGTTAGGGACAAGTGTAAAAACCAGCTGACCCTGCATTGTGGTGCCCTGAGCTCCCCCAGGAAGGGTGTGGCACTGTCAGTGTTGAGTGCTCCAAGGTGTGTCCTGAGGCAGGGCCTGGAGCTGGCTGTGGCTCTGGGTCCCCGTGTCACAGCAGTTCTGTACAGCCACACGTAAACACCAAGAATTCCAGCAGAACTGCATCCCTGCTGGATCCCCGGGGCAGGACACTGCCCCTGCTGTGGGTGAGAAGGATCAGGAGGCAGAGGCAGCTTGTGCTGGCCCAGGCTCAGGGGCTGCTCTGTGCCCATGTTCAGTTTGCAGGGGTTTGCTCGGTGATCCCAGAGCCCGAGGGGCACCAGCACGGAAAGAAAGCTGAGTTTTGCTTCATTTTCAGTGAGAAACACCAGGTGAGAAATGTGGCTGGAGAGCACCAGCACGAGAGGGTTCTGCTCACTCAGCTCTGGCATCCCTGCTGCAGGACCGTGCTCACCCAGCAGCTGTGGAAAAGGGACACCCAAAAGTATCTGTGAGCCCTGTGCCTGCAGGGAAACAGAGTGCACCTGGTCACACCCTGCTCCTGCTGGGAGCACACAGCAGCTCCTTTCTCTATGATCCATGGAATCCCTGAGGCAGGAAAAGCCCTCCCAGCCCATGGGGTCCCAGCTGTGCCTGATGCCCACCTTGTCCCCAGCCCAGAGCTCTGAGTGCCACCTCCAGGCCTTCCTGGGACACCTCCAGGGATGGGGACTCCAAACCTCCCTGGGCAGCCCCTGCCAAGGCCTGACCACCCTTTCCAGGCAGAAATTCCTCCTGCTCACGTGCTGCAGCCATTTAATTCCTCCCCTGTCCCCCTTCAGGCTGTAGTTTGTACAAACAAAGGGCTCCCTGTAAGCCCGGGGTGGGTGTAGGAGCTCTGCTGAGCAGCTCTGGGGTCAGATCCAGCTGCAGCCACAACTCTGGGTCCCTCTGACCTCCATCCCTCCCTGTGGAGTTCAGAGATGGCTCCAATCCAAGAGGTGCCACACACCCAGGTGCACCTACTGAGCTTCTGGCAGGGTGCTGTGAACAGTCTGGGAAGTGGTTTTGCCAAGAATTCCACCCATCCATAGGATCCCAGAAGGTTTGGGTTGGAAGGGACCTTAAAGCTCATCTGTTCCCATCCCCTGCCCTGGGGGGGGTTCTGGTTCCAAACTGGTTACGAGGTCCTGCCCCGAGCAGGAGCAGCAATTCCATACTTGGAACAGACGGTGTGTGAGCATGGAGAACACCGACCTGCCAGGGGCAAACCAGACCAATAAAAACAAGTTTTATTTAAAAAGACTTTCTTCAGTAAAAAAAGATGATTTCCAAGGCCTTTCCCCTCCCTTCTTTCAAAGCCCTTGGGAGTGTTCGTGTGCCGCAGTTGTCGGGGGTGTGTGACACCCTCGTGTCCCTCCCACCCCGCCCGGAGCCCAGCACCTGCACCCCTGGAGGGCGTGTCCTGCTCCAGGGACCGGCATTGCTAGGCCCTCCAGGTGTAGGCATAATCCTTCATCTCCAGCAGCCGGATGGACGACTTTCCCAGAGTTGGACACTGACGCAGCTGATCCAAAGTCTTGGGATGCAGCCCGCAGGCCGGGAGATCCGGGGGCACAGCTTCCTGTGGGAGGGGACACACGGGGTGAGTGTTTCTGTGCGTTCCGTGGTTCCGGCCGCTGGGCAGCTCCCTGTCCCCATGACCCCAGGGGCTGCAGGAGGTGCTCCCGGATGTTCGGGGGCCCAGCCCCGTGCGAGAGAAGGGCCCGGGGTGTGTCCTCACCTGGGGCGGGGCCGGGCGCGCGTTGAAGGCGGCGCTGGGCTGGTGGGCGCTGAGCAGGGCGCGGAAGGCCCCGCGCTGCGCCGCGCCCAGCACCCGCGTCAGGGCGTGCAGGGCGTGCGGCAGCACCGGCCCCAGCACCTCCAGGCTGAACACGTCCTCAAAGCCGCCCTGCACCCGGGCACGGCCGCTGGTGCTGCGAGCCTGAGGGCAGAACACACCGTTAGTGCTGGGCGCTCCACAGCAAGGAGCAGCTCTCACCAGCTTGGACACTGCAGTGCCACAGCACACTGACAACAGAAATACTTCTCAATACTGTCAGCTCCCTGTGCAATGCATGAGCTCTTACTGTCCTTGCAACAACTCCTAGAATGTACACCCGGACTGCAGGAATGCTGGAGGGATTGGCCAGTGCAGAAGAGGATGAACTTCTCTGGTGGAACAAGTAGCTCATCCTGTTCTTACTGGGGAGAAACTTGGGTGAGATATTGGGAAGGAATTGTTCCCTGGGAGGGTGGGGAGGCCCTGGCACAGGGTGCCCAGAGAAGCTGTGGCTGCCCCTGGATCCCTGGCAGTGCCCAAGGCCAGGTTGGACATTGGGGCTTGGAGCAGCCTGGGACAGTGGGAGGTGTCCCTGCCCATGGCAGGGGGTTGGAATGAGATGATCTTTAAGGTCCCTCCCAATCCAAACCATTCCTTGCAGGAACAGCTGGTGAGCTCCCGGGTGCAAGGGGCTGGGATAGTCTGAGACCCCACAAGATCTGGGGAGATTCTTAACAACCATTTTCCCTCTGGGCAGTTCTGCTCAGCCTCCTGCCTCCCGGGAGGTGAGGAAAGGAACGCTGGGGTGTCAGCTCAGCACGGGGATTTAGGGACAGGCTGTGCTGCAGACAAAATGCTGACTCAGGCTTTGGCCAAAAAAACCCCGCTTTGGTGCCTGAAGGAAACAACACCAAGTCAGGGTCTGATCCCCGAGGTGAGGAAACCACGTCCTCCCCTTCCTGGAGGCAGCCGCGTCCCTCACCTTGAGCGTCTGCATGGTCCCGCCCCGGAAGGCCACGGGGGCCAGCAGCGTCGGGGGCAGCCCCGCCTGCGGCCCCGCCACGGCCACCAGGCTGCGGCAGCTGATCAGGAAATTCAGCAGCGTGAAGGTGTTGCTGCCCCTCACCAGCACCAGCGACTCGGGCCTGTGATCCACCTGCACCTCGTGCTTCTCCTTGCGACTGTGCAGCGGAGTCAAGGGAAAACCAGGGGGCAGGGAAAGCATCCATGGGCCAAAAAGCTGGAGTGGTGAACCCCCCCCACCCCATCTGACCAAAAACACTAAAACCAAACCCCACCAAGCTTGGCACGCATCCAGATCTGTTCTTCAAACATTAAGCAACATCTAAATCCTGGCTTCAATTCCTAGAAATACTTCCTTCAATTCCTAGAATAAAAAAAATATGCAGTATCTCATAACATGCAGGAACGTGAGGATTCCTATTTGGAAAACAGTTCTCAAAAACTTCTACAGAACTTAAATGCGTACCACAGCACTGTAAGAGCTGCAGGGTTTCCCAGTGTCACACATCTGAAAGACCAAAGGAAGGATACAGCTGGATAGAAATAGTATCTGGTTGCTTCACCTTGTCTTGGACTCCCATCTCCTCAAGCCAAGAGAAACTTCCATCATCATCGTCATCGCTGGGAGATGGTTCACTGCAGACACAGGATCAGTGTTGGGAGGGCAGTGCCTCTGAGGAAGGTTTCCCAAACGGACTGTGCAGGAGCCTGGAGACCCTTGAATTCCAGCACTGCAGGAGATTGTTACTCACCCTGCATCCTCCACACTGCTGCCTCCTCCGAGGCCGTCAGCGGTTTCTGTTTCCAAACCCTCCTGGGAGTTTTTCTGTTTCCTGGCTCTGCTTTCCTCGAGCAAAGGTAGGGAGAACTTGATGCCTGTGGCGGAGGAAGGGAGCAGTGAGCTGTGGCTGTGTCCCACCCTGCCCCGTGTGGTGCTGCAGCCCCTCCTTACCCTCGCTCCTCATGGCCTGGCGCAGGCCACGCGTGGTGGGGGCGACGGCGGCGCTGGGCACGGCACTGCCCGCCAGCCCCGCGGCGCGGAACAGCACCGAGAACTGCGCCGCGCACACGTAGAAGTAGGGACACAGCCCGGCCCGCAGCAGGTTGTACAGCGAGGTGAGGCTCACACACCTGCCAGTGGGGACAAACAGCGCTGTCACAGCAGGCAGGGCTCTCCTACTGACCTGCTGCAGAGGGACTGGGGACAAGGGATGGAGGGCCAGGACCCAGGGAATGGCTCCCACTGCCAGAGGGCAGGGATGGATGGGATTTTGGATGGGTAGGGAGGCCCTGGCACAGGGTGCCCAGAGAAGCTGTGGCTGCCCCTGGATCCCTGGAAGTGTCCAAGGCCAGGTTGGACATTGGAGCTTGGAGCAGCCTGGGACAGTGGAAGGTGTCCCTTGTTGGAATGCGATGATCCTTAAGATCCCTTCCAACCCAAACCATCCTGTGCCTCTGTGATTAATTAAAATCTCCTCATCTTGCTCTTACCCAGTCCATCAGTAACTCGGTTGCACTCACCAGTCACTCATGAGCACCTGCTGCAGGGCCTCGTCCTGTGCCCACGGACAGGCCTTGCCAGCCATCCTCCTGTCGGCGCCGATGCGGGGGAACAGCGGCAGCCAGGGCAGCGAGGGGTGCAGCCAGTACACCAGGCTCTGCTGCAGGGCACAGCGCAGCTCCGGGCACAGCCGCGGCTCCTGTGGACCCAGGGGTGTCTGAGGAGGGCAGCAAAGGCCCCAGAGACAAAGCTGCAGCCCCAGCCACCCCCCCAGCTCTCACCTGCACGCTCTGGGGCAGGGCGCTTTCTGTGGCTCTGCAGTGCTGAGCAAGTCCCTGCGCCTCCTCCTGTGCTTTCAGGTGTTCTGCCCAGGTGAAGGGTTGTGAGGACATGAAGAGAACCCGTGTTTTAATGCTCCAGTCTGCAGGGAATTCTGGGCTTGGCGAGGAGGGACCTTCGGGTACAGCAAGAGGTGAGTGAAGGTCCTGACCAAACGGAAACAGCATCAGTTAACTCCCAGCAAATCAAACCTGTTCACAGGCTGAACCGAAGGCACAGTTTATTATTTTGATTATTTCACTCAGTACCAGATTCTAATAGAAATACTCCATTCAATTGCTTATAAAACCAAGTGGGAGGGTTTTCACTCACATGAGTCTTTCCAACAATATAAACTAGGAACAAGTAAAAGGATAAGTGATTAAAACAAAAACGCCCTAAGCCTGATATTTATGAAGACATGAACTTCCATGCCAAAGTGGTTATTTCATTTCATCCTCTCCTGGTGACTGTAAGGTCACATGCTGAAAAAAGCCCTGGGCACCTCCAGCACAGTTTGTTCTCTTTTTTCTATCCTTCTAATTTAGTTTGAACTTCAGTTTCTGTACCTAGAACAGCATTAAACAATGTCTATTGAAACTCTGTTTCAATTTCAAGGGCTGGTTTTCAGGAATTCTCTCTTATGTGACTGATGAAGTGCTCCATTTCTGTAGCTGAAAAACAGACTGCAGGATGTCTGTCAGGTGAGGAACATCCTCATCTCAACTACATATAAAACTAAGAAACAGTAAAATTATAGTCAACATGTTAATAACACTGAAAGACAACAACCTCTGTCCACGGAACTGTAACAGCAGTGAGGTCAGGCAGAAGGCTGGGTTTAAAAGACTGTCACCAGCACAGGAAACGTCAATGCAAGAAATTTCCTTGAACATTGACATTTTAGTACATTCTTTTATACAGCGATGGACCACCAAATACCAAGTTAAACAGTTTCAGCTTTCTTTGTGCCCTGAGAACAGCTGAAATCTTTTCAGCAGCTTGTGCTATTTCATACCTTGCTTAAGGTGAGGATGTCTGACCTTTCAGCAAGCTCCTCTTTCCTGGGAGGTTTCTCTTCACAGGCAGGCTCTAAAAACTGAATAAAAGAGCAGCATAAGGCACAGCACAAAGGAAGCACCGGGCTGAGTCCTTTGTAAACTGCCCTTGCAGTGACATTTCACAAGTGACCCTCAGCACCCCGGGCTGCAAACAAACCCCGCTCGGGGCGAGCACAAGATCCGCACCCAGCGCTGAGCAACAGCTCGGGCCCAGCAGGGCCTTGGAGGAGGCCCCCAAAGGGGCTGCGGGGCTGAGGGTGATGGCTGAGGGCGATGGCTGAGGGCTGAATGGGATGGGATGGCTGAGGCCGATGACTGAGGGCTGAAAGCTCAGAGCAATGGCTGAGGGTTGAGAGCAGAGGACCCTGGTGCCGGGGCTCGGTCCCACCTGCCAGAAGGGCGCTACCGATGGATCCCCGCCCGCCGGGGCCGCTGCCGAAGGCTGAGGGGCGGCCACCGCCCGCTGCGGAGCGTTGTCCAGGCTGGAGAAGGGGTTGCGGCGGCGGGCGGCCGCAGAGGGGCCCCGCGGAGCCGGGGCAGCGGCGGCTTCGGCGGTGGCGGCGGGGTCGCTCCT
>VZTJ01005913.1:7481-20743 GCA_013397795.1 Orthonyx spaldingii
CTCCCTTTTCCCTCCCTCCCCTCTGCTCCAGGGGCCTCCAGCAGAACCCACTCCCAGCCCTGGCCATAAAAGCGTTAATGGCACAGGAGGAAGAATTTTTTTCCCTCTCCCCCTGTAAGTTTGGGAAGCATGTGCCTCCATTTCCATATAAAGTAGCCATTGATGGGAATGCCGGGAATAAAAGGAGCTTTTCTTTCTCCCTGGCATTGAGGCTTTGTCCCGGAGTTCCGTGAATGCGTTTGTGTGGCAGCGCCGGGGGTGTAGGAACAGCCACTGCCAGCAGAAATTTATTTCGAGTCCATCGGAATTCACCCCCATCCATCTTTTTTACACCCTCTGGAATTATCAGTTGGATTTCTCTGGATTTTCTGAGGTGTCTGATAGGACACAGAGATAAAATTCCTCCCCTGCCCTGTGCAAATAACCCCAAACCTCTCCCAGCATCCCCGAGAGCCGCTTTGTTCCCGAGTTTTGCAATAATTCCAGTGGTTTGTGCTTCCTTTAACTGAGGTACTCACAGGAATTGTGCTGATCACCTGAGGATTTCGAAGGGGGGCACGAATTATGGGGAATTTAAATTTTTGTGGGGAAAAGAGATCCAGGATGAGGGAATTTTGTGTAATTCCAAGGACAGGTGAGCACATGTGAGACAGGGCAGCAGAAATTTATTTCGAATCCATCGGAATTCCCCCCCATCCATCTTTTTTACACCCTCTGGAATTATCAGTCAGATTTCTCAGGATTTTCTAAGGTGTCTGATAGGACACAGAGATAAAATCCCTCCCCCTGCCCCGTGCAAACCTCTCCCAAAGAGAATTTTGGGAGACCAAAAATCCTAAAACCTCTCCCAGCATCCCTGAAAGACGCACTCTTCCCAAGTTTTGCTGGGAATGTCGATAATTCCAGTGGTTTGGCCTTTCTTTAACTGAGGTAATTACAGGAATTGTGCTGATCACCTGAGGATAGTGAAGGGGGGCACAAATCATGGGGAATTTAAATTTTTGTGGGGAAAAGAGATCCAGGATGTGGGAATTTTGTGTAATTCCAAGGACAGGTGAGCACAGGCGAGATCCTGGGGCAAAGAGTTGTTCCTTATTAAAAAATTATAAATCTCTGGATAAAAAATCATCTTCTGTGAGGAAAAAGCAGAGATCCAGGACAAGGGAATTTTGTGTCATTCCAAGGGCAGGTGAGCACAGCTGAGATGCTCCCCCCAACTCTGCAGCAAAGAGAGATTTCTTATTAAAAAATTACAAATATCTGGATAAACCTCTCTGAGGAAGGAGCAGAGATCCAGGACGATGGGAAGGTAATGCACGGAAAGAATTTTTTTGGGGAATAAAAGAGGTTATTTCAGGGAAAAACCCCACAACTTCCCAGTCCTTGGATTCACCCCTG
Source organism: Orthonyx spaldingii (assembly GCA_013397795.1). NCBI lineage: Eukaryota > Metazoa > Chordata > Aves > Passeriformes > Orthonychidae > Orthonyx > Orthonyx spaldingii. Next base: position 8,880 of record VZTJ01005913.1, read on the forward strand.
CCTGTCCCACACCTCCCTCTCACTCCTGGGTGCTTCCAGCTTCTCCTGCGTCTCGTTTTCCATGGGATTTTTGCCTGGAAAATCCCTGGGGATCCTTCTGGCTCCCTGCCTGCCACGGAGGGGAAATNTTTATTTCGAGTCCATCGGAATTCACCCCCATCCATCTTTTTTACACCCTCTGGAATTATCAGTCAGATTTCTCAGGATTTTCTAAGGTGTCTGATAGGACACAGAGATAAAATCCCTCCCCCTGCCCCGTGCAAACCTCTCCCAAAGAGAATTTTGGGAGACCAAAAATCCTAAAACCTCTCCCAGCATCCCTGAAAGACGCACTCTTCCCAAGTTTTGCTGGGAATGTCGATAATTCCAGTGGTTTGGCCTTTCTTTAACTGAGGTAATTACAGGAATTGTGCTGATCACCTGAGGATAGTGAAGGGGGGCACAAATCATGGGGAATTTAAATTTTTGTGGGGAAAAGAGATCCAGGATGTGGGAATTTTGTGTAATTCCAAGGACAGGTGAGCACAGGCGAGATCCTGGGGCAAAGAGTTGTTCCTTATTAAAAAATTATAAATCTCTGGATAAAATATCAACTTCTGTGAGGAAAGAGCAGAGATCCAGGACGAGGGAATTTTGTGTCATTCCAAGGGCAGGTGAGCACAGCTGAGATGCTCCCCCCAACTCTGCAGCAAAGAGAGATTTCTTATTAAAAAATTACAAATATCTGGATAAACCTCTCTGAGGAAGGAGCAGAGATCCAGGACGATGGGAAGGTAATGCACGGAAAGAATTTTTTTGGGGAATAAAAGAGGTTATTTCAGGGAAAAACCCCACAACTTCCCAGTCCTTGGATTCACCCCTGCCTGTCCCACACCTCCCTCTCACTCCTGGGTGCTTCCAGCTTCTCCTGCGTCTCGTTTTCCATGGGATTTTTGCCTGGAAAATCCCTGGGGATCCTTCTGGCTCCCTGCCTGCCACGGAGGGGAAATTCTGGGGTTTGATGGAAGCTTTGCAGCCAAATGGGATTAATTTGGAATTTGTTTTCCAGCAGGAACGATGCCTTTGGCTGGGAAATGCCGCAGCATTTCTCCTCCTGGCAATAGCAGCAAATTTGGGTGACAATTGTGCAGCCCAGCAGCGTTAATTTGTTTTATTTGGAGTGAGTGTTGAGGAATATCTGTTCGATCCCGGATCCCTGTGGCATTCCCGCATTCCCATTAAGCTGCTGAGCACTTCCCGAGTTTTTCAAAGCATTCCTGGGTGGAAGAAGCCAGAAGGGTTTGCAGTTCCCTGCTCCCCCCAGGGCTCTCGGTGTGGCTCTGGTTTGAACCTGGTCAGGTTCAAACCATGGAACCGTTAAGGCTGGAAAAAACCATGGAATTATTAAGGCTGGAAAAAACCTCCAGTGTCACCAAATCCTCCCGCAAATCCCAGTTCCACCCCAGTGGATGGCTGGGAATTGTGACCAGGCGTTTGTGCACCACAAAAATGCATTTTTAAATCAATTTCAGGGCCTGGGAGTGACTTTGAGGGGACAGAGCGGCCTTGGTGCCCCAAACACTTCTTTTTCTGGCTGAATTTGGGGGAAAAAAGCAAATTTGAGCCCAAAAATATTTCCCTACTCCTCACAGCACCTGCTCTGGGCCCTGTGGGTTATCACAGAAAGGGCAGAATGTGACTTCAAGCCACCAAAATAAGCGTGGCTTTACAAAAGCTGGCGATGCTGGAGAGTTTCTTTAATTCCCAGATAATTTTTCCCTGTTCTTTGGGTTGTTTCTCACCCCGATCCGTGCCTGGCCGGGCTGGCAGAGCCGTAAGACCCCAAAATAATCAGGAGGAGGTAAAATTGAAGGCAGAACAGGTCACACAACAGGGCTCGGCCCAAACATCGAGCGCGTCGGTGACAGGCCTCTAATCACCGACCTGGGATAGCAACAGAACGTGCCTGCTTTGTTTTCCTGGGAAAAGGGGATATTTTGGAAGGGGCTGAGGCTGGGTAATTGTGGGTTCCGTGGCTGGAAACAGGCGGCTCTAATTGAGGTGTGGGCTCAGGGTTTAATCGCCGTCTGCTGCCTCGGAATAGAAACCTCGGCAGCGGCTCCCCAGGGCAATGAAATTCCCTTTCCAGGGAGTTCTGTGGGAGCATCCGCGCCCTTCCCTCCCTCCCCGGGGCTGGGGGAAGCAGCTCCGGCGCCTCTCTGCTCATCCAGAGGGACGGGGATTAATGAAACCCCAAATTCTGGGAGATGGGGTTGGGATGTGGAGAAGGTGAGGGAATGTGGGCGATCCCGAGCCTCTCCTCCATCACACTCAGCGCCTCCTCAGGGCACAATTCCCACAGTCCTGGGATGCTTTGGGATGGGAAGGGACCTTAAAGCTCATCTCTGATGAAATCCAACCCCCTGCCACATTTCCACCGCTCCAGGTCGCTCCCAGCCCCATCAAACACCCAGCTCCCTTGGAGTTTATGGAATACGGCTGGAATTGCACCATGGAAGTCCAATAAAAGTTCCTATTTTCCTATGGAGAGTCCAAGCAGGAATTTAAAGGGCAAACAAAGCCTTCAGCCTGCCTGTGATGCTGGGTTTTATCATCTGAGTGCACTCCTGGAGGCTCCTGGCGGCGTTTGGAAAGGTAGCGCGGGTTATTCCCGATCCATAAATCAAAATCCCAATGGAAAGGGCAGCAGGAGGTGCCCTGTGCTCCCTGCCAGGCTGATTTGAGTGTCCCCTACCCGTCCCCACCTGAACCAGGGCTCTTTGTTTCGCTTCCCCGTGGATTTCGGGGGGAATTCTGAATTTCTGCGTTCGCTCAGAGCTGCCTTAAGCGGCAGGAAAATCCAAACGCAAAATCTGTGGGATAACGAATTCCGGGAGGCCCCGCGGCGCACAGAAGGCACAGCCCTGCCCTCCTCACTCCACACCCCACACGTGTTCCCAGTGCCTCCCAGTCACACTCCCATTGCTCCCAGTGCCTCCCAGTCACGCTCCCAGTGCCTCCCAGTGCCTCCCAGTCACACTCCCAGTGCTCTCAGTGCCTCCCATTGCCTCCCAGTGCCTCCCATTGCTCCCATTACTCCCAGTGCCTCCCAGTCATGCTCCCAGTGCCTCCCGTTGCTCCCAGTGCCTTTCATTGCTCCCATTGCTCCCAGTGCCTCCCAGTGCCTCCCAGTCATGCTCCCAGTGCTCCCAGTGCCTCCCAGTGCCTCCCAGTCCGGCTGCTCGGGGGCTTTGGGATGCAAAGCAATTCCAAGCCTGGCTGCTTTTATCTTCTGGAATGGCTGGAGCCACCGGGAATCTGCTCCTTGAGCGATCCCTGGAGGAGATTTGTCTTGGTTCTGTGCCCTCCTGGATGGGATACGGGAGATTCCAGCCTCGAGCTCCCCTCTACCCCAGGAGCTGAGAATTCCCGGTCGGAGATGCTGGGAAAGGAAAACTTTTTCAGGAAAAGATGCATCAAATGCTGGTGAGACTCTGCAGGATTCAGCATCAGCTCCAATTTAATTTTCCTGCACCATGTGCTGCTCTCCAAGGAAGTGCTTTTCCCACATTCTCTGGAACAAGCCAGGCCTTAGAGAAGAAGATTTTTCCATGTTTAACAAACACCCAGAAACTGCAAAAAACTCCACAGCTCGAACTGGAAAAAAACCAAACCAGCAGAGAAAGAAAATTTTCCAGCTGAGGAATAATTTGGTTTTTCCCTGGCTTCAGTTTTGGGAATGATCTCAGCTCGCCCTTCCTGTTTTGGGGATCAAACGTTCCAGTGGGTGTGGAACAGGGAGCAGGGAGCGTGGGGATGCTCGTGTGACGCTGGGCTGGAGGAAAAGCACTGGGAAAGGCTCCTGGGGGCAGCAGCAGGACATGGAGCAGGAGCAGACATGGAGCAGGAGCAGTCATGGAGCAGGAGCAGACATGGAGCAGGAGCAGGACATGGAGCAGGAGCAGGACATGGAGTAGGAGCAGGACATGGAACAGGACATGGAACAGGAGCAGGACATGGAGCAGGAGCAGACATGGAGCAAGTGCAGGACATGGAGCAGACATGGAATAGGACATGGAGCGGGACATGCAGCAGGACATGGAACAAAACATGGAGCAGACATGGAGCAGGACATGGAGCAGGAACAGGACATGGAGCAGGAACAGGACATGGAGCAGGACATGGAGCAGGAACAGGACATGGAGCGGGAGCAGGTCATGAAGCAGACNAGGACATGGAGCAGGAGCAGGACATGGAGCAAGAGCAGGACATGGAGCAGGAGCAGGACATGGAGAACAACAGGGAGCTGGACATGGAGCAGGAGGAGGACATGGAGCAGGACATGGAACAGGAACAGGACATGGAACAGGAACAGAACATGGAACAGGAACAGGACATGGAACAGGAACAGGACATGGAGCAGGACATGGAACAGGAACAGGACATGGAACAGGAACAGGACATGGAGCAGGAACAGGACATGGAGCAGAAGCAGACATGGAACAGGACATGGAACAGACATGGAGCTGGACATGGAGAAGGAACACGACATGGAACAGGACATGGAGCAGGAGCAGGACACGGAGCAGGAACATTCCCAAAAGCTCTCAGGTGGCTTGGGAAGTCTCTGGGAAGATGTTCCTTCAATCTCAGAGAAAAAAAAGTGTATAAAAGAAAATTTCAGGGTTTAACGGGATGAGGAAGGGGCTGGGTGTTCCCTGCCCCAAGCTGTTCCCATTTTCCCGGCTCTGCAACATCCCGTGCAGGGGTTGCTGCTCTGCAGCAGCGTCTTCACGGCCTCTCTGAAGTGCAGGTGTGGCCAGGTTGGATGTGCTTCCAGGTGGGAAAAGTACATTTTTTCCTAGCAAAATGTCAGAGAAGTGGCTTAGAGGTGTTTTCATTATTGGGAGAGACTTTAGGAGAGCAGAAGAGGCAAATCCCAAGGTTTTCACCTCTGCTCCCAATACCTGAAATGCAAATGTGGCCAGGTTGGATGCTCTTCCAGTTTGGAAAAGTTACAATTTTTGTACATTTTTTCCTCAGAAAATGTCAGAGAAGTGGCTTAGAGATGGTTCTGAGTTGTCAGGAGAGACATTAGGAGAGCCAAGGAGGCAATTCCCAAGTCCCAAGGTTTTCTCCTCTGCTCCCGGTACCTGAAATGCAAATGTGGCCAGGTTGGATGCTCTTCCAGGTGGGAAAAGCACATTTTTTTCCTAGGAAAATGTCAGAGAAGTGACTTACAGATGGTGTTTTAATTGTTGGGATAGACAATAGGAAAGCAAAGGAGTCAATTCCAATAATCCCAAGGTTTTCACCTCTGCTCCCAATACCTGAAATGCAAATGTGGCCAGGTTGGATGCTCTTCCAGGTGGGAAAAAGTGCATTTTTTGTATTTTTTTTCCATAGGAAAATGTCAGAGCAGTGGCTCAGGGATGGTGTTTGAAATACCAGGAGAGCACAGGAGGCAATTCCCAAGTCCCAAGGTTTTCCCCTCTGCTCCCAGGACTCCTACAAATCCACACGGAAGAGAAAGCAGGAGGAAAACAGGGATTGGGGTGTCCCCAAAGCAACCTGGATGTGGGGAATGAGGACCATGAACATCCATCCTCTGCCATCTTCCCAAAGAAAAAGGAGCTGGAAAACAAGGGATGCCCCGGAGAGGGGAATTCTGCAAGGTTTAACACCCTGCTTAAAGCTTGGAAATTTTCACGTTTTGGGGTTTTTTTTCCCACTTGAAAAAGGAATTAATTTCCCCTCATTTCATGGTCTAAAAGTTGGGCACCTGTCCAGCCCTCCCAGAAAATCAGGAGCTGCTGGAGGGTGACCCAGCCCATCTGTCCCAACACTGATCCCTCTCTTTTTCCCCACCAGGGAATGATTTTGGGATTGAGATCTTTGGGGTCAAGCGAATCCACCCCAAAGAGGAAGCAGCAAACCCCACCTGGCGCCCTCCAAACCCCTGCAGCAATGAGAATTCCAAATCCAAGTAGGAACAAACCAGGAAAAAAATTCCCAGATATGAACGAAGGCCGGATTTGCCACACGGACGAGCAGAATCCTTGGGCACAGGAGGAAATCACCACAGTCTCTCCCAGAATCCAAACCTCCACAATGTGGAGCGGGAATGATGCCATGTGGCCTGCTGAACTCTTGGAAAACAACTGGAAAAATCCAAGCCACGGAGTTTTTTTACCTTTTATTTTTTTGCGGCTTCGTCTGGGTTTGCTCCTGGTTCGGCAGTTCCCTGTTTGCTGCAGGATGGGGGAGGCTGAATTTCTTATCTGAGCTCCAGAATTCCCCAATCCCTGCTGGAAATAGGGCTTGGGGTGGAAAATCCTGGAAATTAGGGAAAACCAGAGTCCTGTGGTGAGCTGGGAGAGCCCAGGTACATTCCATTATGTAATGTATCAATACATCATCACATCACCTATCAATACATCAACTCCATATCAATATATCCTTCTATTATTTATCAATATTCCATATGGAGCACCTGGCCCACGGAAGGTGTCCCTGGTGGAACGAAAGGAGCTTTAAGGTCCCTTCCCACCCAAACCGTTCCATCATCCAATGATTACATTAAAGGCCAGGCCAGACTAATTCCCAGTATTTCCTCTCGCTGCTTTTTGCTGTGGCAGATGTTGGGTCCTTCCCTTCCCTTCCCTTCCCTTCCCTTCCCTTCCCTTCCCTTCCCTGCTAGAATTCCCTCATTTCCAGCTGGCCTAAACACATCCCAATTATTTATTTCTCTGTATTTCTGCTCGGAGCTGCTGGAAATTTGCTGGGATTTTGTTCCTGTCCCCAGGAGAGGCTGGAGTGGGGCAGAATCCCTGATATTCCATGTCCTGATGCCGGACAAGCCCGGGCTGAGCTTGTGTCGAGCCACCAGAAGGTGACAAGTGACAGGACAAGAGGAAATGACCTCAGTGGGAGTTTTAGTTTGGATTTAAAGGGAAAAATTCTTCATGGAAAAGGTTGTGAAGTGTGGGAACAGATTTCCAAGGGAAGTGGGGAGACACCAGCCCTGGAAGTGTTAAAACCCTGTGGATGTGGCACTTGGGGACCTGGGTGGGGGTGGCTGATGGCTGAACTTGGTGATTTTTGAGGTCTTTCCCAACGTTAATGATTCCAGGTGAGGGAGGTGGGGATGAACCCTGGCTTTCCACTGGAAATCCCAAGGATTTCGTTCCCCATGGATTTGTGGCTCCGTGTGGCCCCTGCCAGAGCAGGAGGCTGGGCCAAGGCCCTGCCTCTCCTGTGAACTCACTGCTCCCTTTGGGAATCAAATCCTTCTCTTGGATCAAAACCCCTTGGAGATTTTGCCTCCTTTGGGAGAATTCCCCAGCACAGGAAGGAGAAGGGATCTGGGATTTTTCTGGAAAATTCTTTTGCTTTCAGCTTACACCAGATTAAATAAATTATTCACCTGGTGCTGCTGGCTGAGGGTGGCAGAGCAGGAAACTGAATAAAAACCCAGGAAAAAACCCTTCCATGTATCTCCTAATAATTTGATTGTGCCATAAAATCTTCCAGAATCCTGCATTGGGAGGGGTGTGTCCTTAAATCCCTGAAAATTCATCCTGCATCCGAATCCAGCTGTCACTTTCCTCATTAAAGGTATTTGATGAAGAAAATAAAATAGATTTGAGACACTTCAGGTTATGAACTGGACTTTGGGAGCATCCAGGGGGCACAGAGTAAATTAAGGGATCAGGAGGGGCAGCGTGTCCCTGAGTGGAGTTTCCCCCTGGTTGTCACCTTTTCTCACCTGTGTGCTGTTCCTGTTTTTCTTCCCCTGGAGATTCCCATTCCCACTCTCTCGGCTCTCCTCTGGAGTTTCTGGCTGTTCAGGGCAGTCACCCCTTGGCATTTGGGGGTGACTGTGCAATTCCAGCCCCCGTTCCTGTCCCAAAGTTAAGGACACCTTGTCACTGTCACGGGCTCGGATCGGCCCCTGCAGCCCCCATGGGGTGATGTTTGCTCTGCCCAAAATGCACCTTTTTAGTCTCAATTTTTCATATTTCTCCCCTCATTCTTGCACTGCTAGGGAGTTATTAAATTAAAATCAGACTTTTGGGGTTTTTTTGGAGTTTGCTGCTTCTGCCTCTTTCCTACCTGAGGCTCTTGACCTCTGCTCAAGGTACAAAAATTGATGGGAATGGGGAACAGCCCAGAGGAAGAGCAGGCAAAAATTCATAATTTAACTCCATGTTTTTCCCAAGCAGCACAGTTAAATCAGGACTAAATTTGGTTTATTAGGTATTTTACACTTGTGAGCCTCGCTGGTTCTTCCTTTGAAGGCTGTGGTTTAGAAACTCCTGAGCGTTCCGGATGCAAAACACCTTCAGAGCCACTTTTTAAAAGATTTGACTGATTCATTTCTCATTAAACCTCCCCTCTGGGGGAAGAACATTTCCCAAAATCCAGCCTGACCCTGCCCTGGCACAATTTCATTCCATTAAATTTATCCCATTCCTGTGGGAAGCCAGGAGATGTGAACTCAGTGGATTGTTCAATACCTGAATTGGCTGCACCCACATATTTTGCCTTTCTGTCAATATTTCCATGTTCCCTCTCAGAGAATTCTCCTTTTTTTTTAATCTAAGAGAAGCTTAAGTAATTTTTTTTTTTAGGGCCAGAGAATTGAGTTCATCTGTAATCACAGGAGTGGAATGGATCACACTCCAAAGTTTCCCCTCCACCAGGATATCTGCTGCTCTTTCCCATTCTCCCAACACACGTTGCTGATTCACAGATGGAAATATTTGTTGTTCACTTCGGGATTCTTTTCAGGAGTCTTTGCCTTTCATCCCTGTGGGTGGTCCTGAAATTCCTTCTCGTCCTCAGGAACTTCCCGGGCCTCCTTCTCCAGGGGTGCCTCGGGAAATGGAGAGATTGCTGTGGGGTTCTACCGCTGAAATCCCAATTTTGGGGCATCCCCTGGGCACTCCTGGCGAGCAGGGCTGAATTTCCCTGGATCCCTGTGGAAGAGGAGCCCTTCCTCCCTCCAAGGGAAGGGGTTCTGGGCAGGTCCTTCGAGCACCAATGGCCAGATTTGTTGGGAATCAGCGAATTCCAGGGCAGAAATACCTCAGGGAAGGTGTGACTGGAATGCAGGGAATGCTGGAATTTGCAGGGAATGCTGGAATTTGTGGGATTGCTCCGGGCTCTCTGCAGCCTCAGACTGGTCTCCCAGGGATTGAACTCCCTGTCCCGGGGTCGTGGTGTCCTCAGAGCCCTGGAGATCCCAACCTCGTGCCCCTCTCTGTGTCACATCCGTCTCTTCCCACTGAATGTTCTTCCCAGCTGGAAACCTCAGCCTGGCTGGGAATCCATTCCTGGGAGAGCTCTGCTGCCTGGAATCTCGGATCTCTGCTCATTAACGCTGCAAACACTCAGGGATTTTTCCCTTTGGCTGTCCCAGTCAATCCCCAGAGATGCTCCCAGTTTCCCTCTATCCCTGTTCCCATCCCAAGCCCTGGGGTGGGGTGGGACTGACCTGAGCAGTTTTCCTTCGGGAGAAAATCCCTGCTTTCCTCAGAGAGCGATTCCTAGCGGAGCCTGTGGCTGGAGCCTCCCTCTGCTGCTCCCCCCGTGCTGCTCCCAAGGCCTCGGGAGGGCTGGGAGGGATTTTTGGGATGCTGGAGCACAGATGGCCTCCTCGGAGCCGCTCTGCCCAGGCCTGGTGGCTGCTGCTGCTGCCCATCTGCTCCCCTTTGTCCTTCCCGAAACAGCAATTCCTGCGGGATGCCGGCAGCCAGCCCGCCCTGCCCCTTCCAGCCTGGATTTGGGATTTTGGACTGAATTATCCAAGCCCAGCCTGGGATTTGCCCCTCCTGGGGGTGTTCCTGAGACACCACAGCCCCTTGTGCTGCTGCTCATCTGCTCCCCTCTGTCTTTCCCAAAATTTCTCTTCCTCAGGGATGCCAGGACTGCCCCTTCCAGCCGGGATTTGGGATTTTGGACTGAATTATCCAAGCCCAGCCTGGGATTTGCCCCTCCTGGGGGTGTTCCTGAGGCACCACAGCCCCCTGTGAGGCCGCTCAGCACGGAGCTGCCCCGATCCCACACGGAACGACAACAAAGCCCCTCTTCCCGATGTTTTTCCACGTGGATTTTGCTCCTTTCCCATTTTTCTGGAGCGCTGTGCAGCTTCTGCTTCTGATCCTGACGAACATTTCTGCTGCCTCCCGATCCCGCGGGGCTGAGCGAGGTCCTGTCCTGCATCCTTCGACATTCCCGTTTATCCCATGGGAATCAGCTCCTCCGGAGCTGTTTCCCAGCTCTTTCCCGGGATGGTTTTTGTCTCCCATCACCCCGGGGCTGCTCAAGGCCCCTCTGGAGGCTGAAATCCCTGCCGGTGTCTGGGAGGGGAAAACCAGGGGGGTTTTCCTGATGGGCCCTTTTGATTTCCTGGGAATTCTGAGGCCTGGCCTGTGCTCTCCCTGTGTGTGACGCAGGCTCTGGGCCAGCCCCGTGTTTCCCTTTTCCATTTTTTCCTTTCCCTTTTCCCTTTGTTTGTGTCCTGCTTGATTGGATGCTCTGACCCCACTCGGTTCTCTTTGGCTGCTCCTCCTGAAAAAGGAATTTTTTTCCAAGGAACTTGTGACTCGGGGTTCCTCAGGTTTCCTCCTCTGCCTCCCTCCTTTGGAAAACCTGATTGGAACTTTAAAAATAAATAAAAGAGAGCTCTGTGTGCTCAGTGGGGACAGTGGAAAGGCCTGGAAATCACAGGAATAGTTCACAATTTTCTTCGAATTATTGACTCACTAAAGATAAATTTTGGGATGTGCAGTATTTTTATGGAAATCAATTGAAGTTTAAAAGTTTAAAACCATAAGAAATTCAAAGGGCTACGGCTGCTGGCTTTGAAATGTCAGAAATATCTCAACAGAAAAGAATAATTTTGGAGTTGAGGATTCCTGAGTCGTTCCTGATGATAGGGAGTGGATTTTCCCTGCTAGAACTGCATTTCATCCTGAATTTTGTCCGTCTGTTTGGAGAGTTTTGGGATGGCTGCAAGTCCTCGTTTTCTTTGGATCCAGCCTGGAGGATTTGGGTTTGATTTATTTCCAGTGACACCATTGAAATGGAGCTTCCTCCTCTTTTTTTTTTTTCTTTTTTTTGATCCCCAGCTCTGCTGAGCCGTGAAGTGAAAATAAACTCCAATAATACAAAAATAAATAATCACGTTTTGATGGATTTCGTGATTTATTTGGGTTCCAGCCGAGGCAGGAATGTGGGAAGAGAAATTTGATTAAATTTCAGGTGCAGGCAGATGAAAACAGGAGGCTTTTGGTGCCCTGGTTCCCTGGGATGTCGGATTTGTGTTTTTAGGGTTGTTTTTGGGGGGTTTTGGAGAATTTTCTTCCTGGGAATCTTCCACAGGGAGATGGGATGAGCCTGGAATAATTCATTCATTGGAGGACCCAGACGTGGCAGAATTTTGGGACAAATCAGGACGCTTGGACAAGGGAATTTTTTACCAGAGATTTTTCTTGAGAACTGTAAATATTGAAACTTTGAATTCGGGCTGTCCTGGAGCGTCTTGGAACAGCAATCAGCCACTTTTAAACTGAAAACCCTTTGAAATTCCCATTTTTTGGTCATTTTTTGGGCTGCTCTCACAGTTCCTCACTCTATGGATGCAAACAGCTGCTTTAAAATTTAAAATCCTTTGAAAAGTCCAATTTTTGATCAGTTTTTGGGCTGCTCTCAGGATTCCTCACTCCACATCTAACTCAGGTGCTGCTGGTGTTATTTATCCGTCAGGAATTAGGGCTGTCCTGCAGAATCTTGGAATATCTGGAAGCAAACACCTCCTTTTAAACTGAAAACCCTTTGAAAAGTCCATGTTTTGGTCTTTGTTTTTTTTTTTTTTTTTT
>VZTJ01005913.1:20877-40294 GCA_013397795.1 Orthonyx spaldingii
AAACCCTTTTAAAAGCCCATTTTTTGTTTTTTTTTTTTTTTTTTTTTTTTTTTTTTTTGCTGCTCTCACAATTCCTCACTCTATGGATGCAATCACCTCCTGTTAAACTGAAAACCCTTTGAAATTCCCATTTTTTGGTCATTTTTTGGGCTGCTCTCACAGTTCCTCACTCTATGGATGCAAACAGCTGCTTTAAAATTTAAAACCCTTTGAAAAGTCCATTTTTTTTCCTGCTGTTCTCACAACTCCTCACTCCGTGCCTCCCTGAGGTGCTGCTGGTGTTGTTATCCATCAGGAATTAGGGCTGTCCTGCAGAATCTTGGAATACCTGGAAGCAAGCACCTCTTTTTAAACTGAAAACCCTTTGAAAAGTCCATTTTTGGGTCATTTTTTGTTGTTGTTGTTGTTCTCACAGCTCCTCACTCCGTGCCTGCCTCAGGTGCTGCTGGTGTTGTTTATTCCATTTATTCCAGCAGGAATCGCTGCCCTGGAGCCTCAGGCAGGGCTCCAGCTCCGGGCATTTGCAGCCCCAGGTTTTCCCGTGCCCGTCTCTCGCTCCCGGCGTGGCCCTGGCATCCATCTGCCAGCCCCAGCTGCTCCCTGGAGCTCAGATCCGTGTGGGGAGGGGGAAAAAAGATCCTTTTGGACACAGATCCACCTGGAAAATCACCTCCTCTGCTGTCCTTAGGGAAAGAAATACAAATTTTTTGCTCTTTGTTTTAACTGTTTGTTGCCGGTTTTGCTTTTCTGGGAGTAAAACCTGGGATGAAGTTAATGGGGATTACTGGAGGTTGGGATGTTTGGATGCAAATTAAGTAATGAATCCCTGTTTTTCTCATTGAGTGGTTGTTTTATATTTTTTTGGGAGCAGCCTTTGGAGGAGCTGCCCTTTCCCAGCTCCTGGGGGATTTTCCTCTCCAAGCCCAGCAGCTCCTGGGGCTGTCACTGAGGGGGGATGGGGACACCCCTGGCTCCTGACTTCTCCCTTTGCTTCTTTCCCTACAAATTCCCTCTGATCCTGGTCTCTGCCTCTACTCCAGCTGGCTCTGGACACTCCCTGCCAATAAATATTGGATTTTTGCTGGTTTACACCAATTTCCTCCAGGTTCTCTGGTGAGATTTGCTCACTGCCCTTCCTGGAGCCCTCTATGGAGAACTTTTCCAGATTTTTCCAGCAATCCCTGTGCCTAAAGCTGAAGGAGTTTGAGTTTTCCTGAATTTCACCCTAAACCCCTCCCACACTGCACTTTAGGTAATGAGGACCTATTTTGGCTCCCATCCTAATTCCTTTATTGGAATTAGCTCTTATCTGCTTGGCTCTGATCAGGGAGCGGATCCGGGGGGGCTGGAATTGCCTGGGGAGGTGGGAGGAGAGAAGGGTCCTGGCCGGGGGAATCTCCGAAAGAATTCCCACAAATTCTTCTCCGAAAGAATTCCCAGAGGTTTTCCATCCAGGCCTGGATGATCCCAGGCTGATCCCCGAGCCCTGCAGCTCCTCCCCGGGGCAGAGCAGAGCTTTGGGGTTGTCCCAAATTCCCAAGGCAAGGCCCCGACTCCTTCAGGAACAGGAAGGAAAGGGTTTAATAATGGAATGTTCTGGTACTTGGTGAGGGGTGAGGGGGCTGGACCCGGCCACAGCTTTCCCAATTAACCCTTTCCCAACCAGCCTTTTCCTAATTAACCCTTTCCCAATCAGCCTTTTCCTAATTAACCCTTTCCCAATCAGCTTTTTCCTAATTAACCCTTTCCCAATTAACCTTTTCCTAATTAACCCCTTCCCAACCAGCCTTTTCCCAGTCCTGTTGGAAAGGCATTTTTGGTGACTGGAGGATTTATTTCTTATTTAGGATTTGATTTCGCTCCCGTCTGCGTTTTGTGCTGCATCTTTTAATCCAGGGTTTAGCAAAATAATCCGAATTTTTTATGGGGTTTTTCCCGCTGGAACAACACTCAGGGAATATTTCTGCTGACTTCTTTTCTTCAGGGAATCATGGAATGGTTTCGGGCTGGAAGAGACCTAAAAATCTTCATTATCTCATCCCACCCCTCCCACCATCCCCGGCTGCTCCCAGCCCTGTCCAACCTCGGACACTTCCAGGGGTGGGATATCCAACTAAAAACCACATTCCGTGTTTTTAACTTTATTTTAAGGCCCTCCCTGTGTGAGTTTTCGAAGAGTTTTGGACTCTGCATAAAGAACTTGTCCCTTGAACATCAATTTGCTTTTATTGCACAATCCCTGCTCCCTCCTTGCTCCCTGATCCATTGAAAGCTTTCAAAGCCAGGACAAAACTCCCCCAAAAATCTAAACCTGAGCCTGAACAGATGCTTAAAATTCCAGGGAATTCTGGGCTGCACATCCCCATAGCTCCTCTAATCCCTATGATATTTTCCCACTTTTAATAACTATTTTAATAAATATTTTCATAAATATTCTAACACATTTGAATAAACATTAATCCCATTTTTATGCTGTTTTTTCTGTTCCCAGCTGTTGGATTTTGGGGCGATGGATTTTTTTTTTTCCCTCCAGCCTTGTGGGAATTGTGCTCTACCTGTTCTGACTTTTAAATCTGGCTTTGCCTGTGCTGATCCCATTACATTTTATTTATAGCCCAGAGTTCTTCCTTGGAGCTCAGACATTGTCTCAGGAACAGCTCTCCCACATCCCCCCATCCTGATTTTCCCTCTCCCTGTTATCCTGCTGTGCATGAAAATCAGGATTTGTGACTTTTTTTGGGTCGTTTTTGGGGCTTGGTTTGGGTGCAGAAAGGCAGAATTGGGCTCAGAGAGTTACCAAAATGTGGGGAAGAAAGGCTGAAATTAATTTCTTCCTTCAAATCCTGGTGGTTTTTGACTTCTGAAAATCAGGATTTGTGCCTCTACTCTCAGATGGGTTTTGTGGTTTAGTTTGGGTGCAGAAAGGCAGAATTGGGGTCAGAGAATTTTTCATTGGTACAAAACTGTGGTCAAGAGAGACTGAAACTCTTTTCTTCCTTGGAATCCTGGGGCTTTTTGGCTTCTGAAAATCAGGATTTGTGTCTTTTTTTGGGTCATTTTTGGGGCTTGGTTTGGGTGCAGAAAGGCAGAATGTGGCTCAGAGAATTTTTCACTGGTACAAAAATGTAGTCAAGAGAGATTGAAACTCTTTTCTCCCTTTAAATCCTGGGGCTTTTTGACTTCTGAAAATCAGGAGTTGTGCCTTTGCTCTCAGATGGCTTTTGTGGCTGGGTTTGGGTGCCAGAAAAGCAGAATTTGGGTCAGAGAGTTACAAAAATGTGGTCAAGAAAGGTTGAAACTCTTTTCTTCCTTCAGATCCTGGTGGTTTTTGGCTTCTGAAAATCAGAGTTTGTGTCTTTACTCCTGGGCAGGTTTTGTGACTCCTTGGTTTGGGTGCAGAAAGGCAGAATTGGGCTCAGAGAATTTTTCACTGGTACAAAAATGTAGTCAAGAGAGATTGAAACTCTTTTCTCCCTTTAAATCCTGGGGCTTTTTGACTTCTGAAAATCAGGAGTTGTGCCTTTGCTCTCAGATGGCTTTTGTGGCTGGGTTTGGGTGCCAGAAAAGCAGAATTTGGCTCAGAGAGTTACAAAAACCTGGTCAAGAGAGATTGAAACTCTTTTCTCCCTTCAGATCCTGGTGGTTTTTGGCTTCTGAAAATCAGAGTTTGTGTCTGTACTCCTGGGCAGGTTTTGTGACGCCTTGGTTTGGGTGCAGAAAGGCAGAATTGGGCTCAGAGAAGTGTTCACTGGTACAAAAATGTAGTCAAGAGAGATTGAAACTCTTTTCTCCCTTTGAATCCTGGGGTTTTTTTGCCTTCTGAAATTCAGGATTTGTGTCTTTACTCCTGGGCAGGTTATGTGGTTTAGCTTGGGTGCAGAAAGGCAGAATTGGGCTCAGAGATTTTCACTGCTACAAAACTGTGGTCAAGAGAGATTGAAACTCTTTTCTCCCTTCAAATCCTGCATGGTTTTTGGCCCCTGGAAATCAGGATTTGTGCCTTTTTTGGGTAGGTTTTGGAAGGGACCTTAAAGCCCATCCAGAGCTGTGCCCAACATTCCAGGTGGATCTCCCGGAGCAGAGCAGAGAGAGGGAATCACCTCCCTCGACCTGCTTGGAATTCCAAGCACAAATCCGTTTTCTGGTTGAGAAGCTCCATCCTTGTGTGAAATTTTCTGATTTTCTGACTTCTGGATCTTAAAAAATCCTTGGATTTCGGAAGGGCAGCACCCGGAGGCTGCGGGGAGGTGCCTGTGGTGGGACTTCCTCACTTTCATCCCCCAGTTTGTGTTGGGTGAAGGTGAATTCCCCTTCTGACCTCAGTGCGCTCTCATTACCCTGCATTCGGCATTAAATGAGAATATTTAAATGAACTAAAATCCCTCAGTATTGATTTGGAATATTAAAATGAACTAAAATGCCTCAGTATTTATTTAGAAGGCAGAGCGCTCCAAACCTTCCCAGTCTGGTCCTTCTTGGGGCTGTGACTCCAATTTAGCCCTGCAGGAAAATGGGAAAAAAGCTGGATGAGGCACGAGCTGATGCTTATCTGCAAAATGCTCTGGAAATCTTCCTTTCCACCTGTATCCTGGTTTTTTTTTTTGGGATGACACAGCAATGCAGCCCCGGAGCGTTTTGTTGGCTGGGTGGAAAGCCCCGAGACTGGAGACTTTTGAGAGGAGCCAAAAAAATCCAACCACAGCATCCCAGCAGCGCTGCCAGCCCGGAATTTTGGGATTTATCCCCATTCCTGCCCCTCCAGGCCCTCCTGGCAGCTCCTCAGCAAATATTTATGCACCTCCAGTGCTTGGATTTCCAGGTAGCTCGAGGTGAAGCTTGATGAGGTGCTGGCAATTAAAATGCACAGGGGTTGATGCCTCCCAGGTGAATCTGAAAGCCTCAAATGACTTCGGATTTGGCCTTAAAACTCCGGAGTTGGGTTTTTTATCCTCGTGCAACTTTTCCTCCCAGGCCAGAGAGGAGCTTGGGGTGGGAGCAGGGAATATTCCATGGCCCTGTCTTTGAAAAGAGGGGGAAAATGCAGCACAGACATTCCCAAAGTACCTCATGGAAGGGCAGAAAATGCCAGGAAAAAATGTGGGGAAGTGGCTGTTAAGGAATAATGGGATTTTGTTAGTGCTACAGTCAATGGAGCTGGGGAAGGGGCTCCAGGAGAATTCCTGAGGGAGCTGGGAAAGGGGCTGAGCCTGGAGAAAAGGAGGNGGAGGTGCCCAAGGAATTCCTGGATGTGGGCTGGGGACAGGGTGGGGATCGGGCACAGCTTGGACTTGAGGAAACGGCCTCAGGTTGTGCCAGGGAAGGTTCAAGTTGGATATTACGGAAAATTTCTTCACTTAAAGAGTGGCCAAACATTGGAAGGGGCTGGCCAAGGCAGTGGTGGCTCCTCATCTCTGGAATTGTTCCAAAAACGTGTGGATGTGGCACCTGGGGATGAGGGTTGGTGGTGCTGGGGCGATGGTTGGACTCGGTGATCTTGGAGGGCTTTTCCAGCCCGGAGAACTCCGGGATTCTCCCTGAGTCTCATTCCTGGTTTGAAGCTCTGGCTGCTCCTTCCTCCCTTACATCCCCCAAATCCATATCCACCCCAAAATCCTGGAGCAGGGAGGACTCTGGAGCTCCTCAGATGGAGCCTGGACTTTGGATTGGGACTGAAGAGCTGCCCCGAGCATCCCGAGCACAGCGCACTGCTCTGCTTTGGGTTGGCTTCCAGGAGGTTTTTCCTGGTTTTCAGAAGGCTTTTCCTCATTTCCACAAGGTTTTCCTGGTTTCCAGAAGGTTTTCCCTCATTTCCAGAAGGTTTTTCCTGGTTTCCAGAAGGCTTGTTCTGGTTTCCACAAGGTCTTTCCTCATTTCCAGAAAGTCTTTCCTCATTTCCAGAAGGTCTTTCCTCATTTCCTGAAGGTTTTTCCTGGTTTCCAGAAGGCTTGTTCTGGTTTCCACAATGTTTTTCCTGGTTTCCAGAAGGTTTTCCTGGTTTCCACAAGGTCTTTCCTCATTTCCAGAAGGTCTTTCCTCATTTCCAGAAGATCTTTCCTCATTTCCATGAGGTTTTTCCGCATTTCCAGAAGGAAATCCTGCGGTTTTCCCACATTTGGGGTGTTGGATGTCCATGGATCCAGCTGGTGGATCTGCAAGGGCAGAGAAGGGACAACAGCTGTTCCTCAGCAGAAATGAACATTTTTTAATTGGTTTTGTGGCTGTGGAGATTTTCCTTTTGTTTCTGCTTTCCCAGTTCTTTCGGGGTTTCTTTTTGGGGTTTTGTTTGTTTGTTTGGGGTATTTTGTTTGGTTTTTTTGGTGGGGTTTTTGGTTGGGTTTTTTGTTTGTTTGTTTTTGTTTTGTTTAGGTTTTTTATGGCTTGGTTTGGGGGTTTGAGGTTTTTTGTTTGTTTCTGTTTTCCCAGTTCTTTTGGGGTTTCTTTTTGGGGTCCTTTTGTTTGGTTTTTGTTTGCTTGTTTGTTTTGGGGGGGTTGGTTTGTTTGGTTTTTGGTTGGGTTTTTTTTGTTGTTGTTGTTTAGTTTGATTTTGTTTGGAGTTTGGGGTTGGTTTTTTTTTGTTGTTTCTCTGGTGTGGTTTTTTGTTTGATTTTTTTGGGTGCTGAAATGATTCCTGTTGGAAGAGTCCCAGGAAAAATCTTTCATCAGGTCAGAAAGAGCCCTGGTCTGAGCCCTGCCCCTCCAGAGGGAGAATTCCCACCCATCCCAAGGGTGAATAACCCTGGATACAGCACTGGGAGAGGAATTTCCATGAAAATGAGGACCCCTGGTGCCACAAAAATTTCATTTTCAGCAGAAAACGTGCGACCTTTGAATCCAGCAAACGTTTGGAGCCGCTGTGGGAATATTTGTGTGGATCTGGCTTTCATTGGGACATCCTGGGCCAAACCTGTGGCAAAGAGCAGAACTTGGGGGTTTTGGCTCTGAGGGAAAATGAAATCCCTCTGGAAGCAGCCTGGGGCTCAGCCTTTCCTCGTGAGGAGGACAATTTGCAGAGTTTTAGAGGCTTTGTGGAGTTTTCCACTGGAAATTTGATCTTGTTCTCCATAATCTCCATCTCCAAATCCCTCCAGCGAGTGGTGGGTGCTGAGAATTCCCTAAAATCTTAATCCTGAGCTAAAGTTTAGTCTTTGAACCTGCCCAGGACTGAAATGCATTGAAAAATATATTTTATTTCTAAATAACTGGCAGGACACCACACCTGTGCTGTCGCTTTTCCCTCTGTTTTTAAGTCCTGGCCCATCCTCAACTCCGCCTTTGAAAATTTCAGATTTTACCAAGCGGGAGGAGATAAAAATCCACGGATTTTTTTGGCAGCACTGCTGCTGCCAGCGGAGATTTCCTCCCATCCCTGCCTGAAAACAGGGACTTGACCTTGGAACAGCAAATCCAGCAGCCAGAGCTCGGGCTGGGGGTGGCCTTGAAAGCAGAGAGGAGTTTGATGCCCTGAGGAGGGAGGAGGTGGAAGGGGAGCTGCTGGAAGTGCCGGGCCAGCAGCACGGGATTGGGTGTCAGGATGGGATTTTGTCAAGGACAAAAGCTGGGAAGCAGCTGGGGATGCTCTGCAGGGCGTGGACGGGAAGAAGGGCCCTGACTTTGGAGTGTCCCAGCGGGAAAATGAGGCAGAATTCCCTGTCTGGGGTGAAGGGTCCTGGGACAATGTGAGAATCGGCTCTGAGGTGGCAGTTCCAGGTCCCAGCGGGGTGGTTCTGGGGATGGAACTGGGCAGAACTGAGGCAGCACCAGTGGTGCTGGTCCTGTCCAGAATTCTCTCCCTGGCCTTGTAAGCAGAGACTGATATCCGTGATCTCCCTTCCCGGCATCCCGAGAGGTCCGGGAAGGCCGAGATCAAACGAGAACAAAGGCGGAAAATGAACAATTTGTGCTGATCTCATTGATTTGGATCAAATTATGAACAAAGCCAAGGCACTGCGACTTCCAGGCCCTCTAAATCTTGTGTATCTGAGGCTGCACAATCATTTTCTCTTGCTGGCTGAGGGCTGGCTGCAGGTTTTCCAAGGGAAATTGTTCCTTCTGTGGCCATGCAGGGACAGAAAGCTGGGATGCGATGAATAATGGAATTACAAACTTAAAAACATTAAAAGTTCAGCCAAGGTTATCATTTCATGGTCTCTCCTCAGTGGTGGCTGCACTCAGGGGGTCACTTCAGCTGCTTTTTGGGGTTCCCTGAAGGGAATTTGTGGGTCCTGCCTGGATCATTGGCTCTTGGGGGCTGCAGAGCAGCAGCTTCAGTGCCCTGCTGGATCCTCCTGACGAGGGCAAGGGCGGGACTGCAAGTGCTGACATTGATTCCAGACATTAACAACGTCAATTAGCAGCTCTAAATTTTATTTTTAATTAGAGCTTTCTCTGCCAGG
Organism: Orthonyx spaldingii; assembly: GCA_013397795.1. Lineage (NCBI taxonomy): Eukaryota > Metazoa > Chordata > Aves > Passeriformes > Orthonychidae > Orthonyx > Orthonyx spaldingii. Next base: position 29,271 of record VZTJ01005913.1, read on the forward strand.
CCTCTGTATCCAGCTCACTGATAATCCCTGCTCCAGCCACTCAGGGATGGAGTGTGGTGCTCTTCCCTCGGGAATCTCTGCTCTGAATGAAAGTACTGAAATCTGGGAATTTTCTAATGCTCTTCCCTCTCCCAGCACTTTCTTCCCCCTCTGGCACTGTCAGATATTTTGTACATCACCCAAATGACTATGGGGTCCCTTATGAGTTTCTTTTTCTCCCGTGGACGTCCTCAGGAAATCATTCCTCGTGTTCAGCTCCTCGGCGCTGATCTGAGTTCATACTGTGGGATAAAACAAGCAGAGGAATCGGCCTGGGTGGCTGTGGATCCCTCCAGGGATTCAGGACTCGGCCCTGGGAGCCTCCAGCTCCTCGGGGAAATCAGCTGGAGGCCAGAGGGTCACTGAGAGAAGGAGGAGAAAGAGGAAAACAGGGAAGAGAGAATGAGCGGAGGGGATTGTCCCGCTCTGCTCCGGGCTGGTGCAGCCTCACCTCCAGTGCTGGGGCAGTTTTGGGTGCCTCAATGTGAGAAAGATCTGAAGATGCTGGAGAGAGTCCAAAGGAGGGACAGGAGGGTGGGGAAGGGTCTGGAGGAGCAGCTGAGGGCTCTTGGTGTGTCCAGCTGGAGCAGAGGGCACTGAGGGCAGAGCTCAGGGGCTGCAGCTCCTCCCGAGGGCAGCTCCGATCTCTGCTCCCTGGGACAGGGACAGCAGCCAGGAACGGCTGGAGCTGGGCCAGGGCAGGGCCAGGCTGGAGATCAGGGAAAGGTTCTTCCCCCAGAGGGTGCTGGGCACTGCCCAGGCTCCCCAGGGAATGGGCACGGCCCCGAGGCTGCCAGAGCTCCAGGAGTGTTTGGACACCGCTCCAGGGATGCTCAGGGTGGGGGTGTTGGGGGGCCTGGGCAGGGCCTGGGTTGGATCAGTGCTCCCTGTGGGTCCCTTCCAGCTCTGGATATTCCATGAGAGATCAAACAAACCCCTCCCAAACAGCTCCTGCTGTCGCCAGAGCTCCTGGGGACACCAGCACAGCGCCTCTTTGGGACCAGCCAAGTCCTTCCTGGTGTTCCCAGCCTGGCCCTGGGTGAAGGGAAATGGCCCTGGGGTCACCTGGGTGACCAGGCTGGCTCAGGTGGGATTGGCCTGGGATTCCATCAGCTCCATGCCCGGCTGGGCACAGTGGGATTTTCCTCCAGCAGCACAAGGACTGGGCTGTGTAGAAGGAATTCATTGCTCAATGAACCCCAGAGCTACCCCAGAGCTACCCCAGAGCTACCACTGTGCTTTTTTTTCCTGTTCTTTTCTTCCTTTTTCTCTCTTTATTTTATTTATTTTTATTTAAATGAGTAGCTTGCACACAAAAAAACCCCAAAATCATCTGAGTTTCAGCTGTGCCTCCAAATGATGTCAGTTAGCGCCCGCACCTCGTGAACTTCCCTTCTCGCTCACCACATCCTGGTGGGGTTTTCTGTGTCAAACTCGAGCCAAGCCCTTCTGACGGGAGGTAAATTTAGCCGAGCACCCACTCGTGATGAAAGGCGTGGGCCGGAGCAGCCGCCCCGGGGGCGTAAAAACCTTCTAATTATAGCAGGGCCGGCTTCCTCTGCGCTCCCCTCCTTCTGTAAAGAACCCGTTCTGCGCTTTGTCTTTCCTGAAACAGGAGCTGGGGATGTTGAAATCGTGTCCTGGCCCCTTTCCCCCGGGTGGGAACCGGCCCAGGGGACATCAGGTGACAAGGGCGGCCTTTGTTTGGCTCTGTCAGGGTGGGGAAGGTGAGCACGGGAGGGATTTTCTGCAAAAATTTCGAGTAGGCCCTTTGGAGGTCGGCTGCATTTGCCTCCTGTAGGCCAGAGAACAAGAGGTTCAATTGCACCTGGAGAAGCTGAATTTTCATCACAAAATTTCCGCCTCCCATCGAATTCACCGTTGTGAGGGCGGCAGTTGTGGCCCAGCCGCTCTCGGGTGGTTTTTGTTGCGTTTTTGGTGGGTTTGGGCTTTTTAAGGGAAGTGAAAGCTGCCAGGTGAGGGTCCTGCTGTGTTGTGTCTGCGCCCTGCGGGGCCACCAGGGCTCCTGGAGGGGAGGGGACAAGCCCAGGGTGAGGTGGCTCCCAGGCTTCGTCCCCTCCGTGGGATGCACCAGGCTGGGATTTTCCTGCTGAAGGCCTGGGCTGAGCTCAGCCGGGCAGAGCACGGCGCTGAAAATGCCAGAATTGTGGGTTTCATCTCCGGCTGGGCCATTCACTTAGGAGCTGATGATTCCTGTGGGTCCCTTCAAAAATTCCATAAAATATTCCGTAAAATATTCCATAAAATATTTTGTAAAATATTCTGTAAAATCGCTTGGGTGGGGCCTGGCTGGCCGCAAATGACATTTCCATTGCAGCGAGAGCTCAAAAAGGCGATTTTAGGCGGTGCTGCTCCCACGGGGGGCACGGCAGCCTCGGGCTGTGTCCTGTGCCCGTCCCAGCTCTGGAACGGGATTTTGGGAACCCCTTCCCTGTCCCAGTTTGGAAAGCAGTGTCCTTGTGCCTGCGGGTGCCGCAGCTGGGAAAAGCTGGAGCTTTTCGGGGCGCAAAAAGAGGAGAGATTTGGGCCTTTCCCAAACCAACACCTGTGGAAACTGCCCCTGAGCAGGTGCCAAGCGCTGTCACGGCGGGAACAAGATTATCCCATGAAATACAGAGGCATTTGCAAGAGAATTCATCCCGTGGCAGGCGGGGAATGGCTCTGGCTGAGATAATATTCCCCAATATTCCCGGCTGTCCAGGCCCTGTGATTTATCCCGTTGTTTTTAAGGCCTGCTGGTTGTGGATATTGCCCGGGCGTGGTGATGGATCGCTCCCAGAACCTTTCTGCCGCTTTGTTTTTGGGTGTAAAATGGGTTTTATTGCAGTTCGTCCTTTTGTTGTGGTTATCAGCTTCGTGCTGAGGCTGGCGGGTCACAGGGACGGGGGACAGAGATGTCCTGGGCAGCCAGAGCGGGAATAACTCTGGAATTACAGTCTCTGGAATAACAACTTGCTTTTCCTAGAAATTGGTGACATAAAGCTCCTGCGGGGAGACAGCAGAGGGACCTTGGTGAGGGTTTGGGATCCTTTCAGAACTTTTTTTATTTTTATATATATATTTTTTATTTTATTTTTATTTTTACTTTGCCATCCCCCACAGAGCAGGAGGCTCCACCAGGCCGTGTGAAATCAAAATCCTGGGATTTGGGTTTTTTCACGTGACTTTACCACCACGGAGTGAGGGGGATTTGGTGGGAAAACCCCAAAATTCCAACTTGGTGAAGATATGAGGCTTCCAGGGGAGATACAGCAAAGGTCTGCCCCAAGTCTCAGTGCAAGGAGAAGAAAAGCAGGGAAACAAAGACATTTTCCCCCTTTCTGTGGCTGAGTTTTCTCTTCAGTCCTTCCCTGCCAGCCAGCTCCGAGTGTGGATGTCGGGATGAGAGGAGAGGTTATCGTGGAAATGCTGGGCATGGGGAAATCCGGGTGAGTGGGGTGTTCCTGCAGTCAGAAATAACAGCACAGGGCGTTTGCTTCCCCAGGGGAAAAAATCAAAATAATTAAAAAAAAAGTAAAATAAAAATTTAAAAACAAGAAAATAAAATGAAAAATTAAAAAATGAACATGAAAATGAAAAAGAAAATAACAGTAACAATAAAATAAAAATAGAAATTAAAATTAATATTAAAATTAAATAAAAATAAATGTTAAAATAGAAAAATAAATTGGAATTGAAATCGAAATAGAACTTGAAATTAAAATTAATATTAAAATGACATTCAAATTAAAAACAAAATATAAGATTGAAATAAAAATTAAAATAAAATGAAACAAAAAAAAAAAATTTAAAAAAAAAATATTTCTATGTGACCAGAGCTGTGCTCTAGGAATTAATATTGTACCTTTCTGCTTCTCCACTGCTGTGCCCAAAGTGTTCCATCAAATCCATGGCATCCTAAAAAATTGTTGTAATTCCTAAAAAATACCCTAAAGCCAGTCGGTATTTGCTACCTGCAATGACATTATTTTGGGTGCTGTTTTCCTGCCGTTTTGGGAAAATCAGCAGTGGAATTTGAAAAGCTGGAGCCGTGTGGGGGAATCTCCTGAGCTGGAATCCCTGAGGCGCTCCCAGGAGGTCCCAGGAGGTCCTGCTCCGGGGCCCTTCTGGAGCAGGAACACCCACGGGAGGCGCTTCCAGCAGGGCTGGAGCACAGGGCAAGGGAGCAGCCGAGTTCCTGGGACGGATTTTCTCTTGGAAAAGCATTTTCATCCCTGGAGACTGAGGAGATGGGCTTGGTTTGGGCAATGGAGCTTCCAGGGATCCGCGGGACCCTTTTCCCCGGGGACTGAAGGCTGGATTTGATGATCTTGGAGGTCTTTTCCACCCTTAATTCCAGGATTTTGTGCCGTGGAGGTTCCTGTGGGTGCTGCTGCCAACAGCTTTGATTTGTTCTTCACTCACTTTGCATTTCCCTGGGACGTTTTGGGTGGATTTCCCTGAATCCAGGGAAATCATGATGGTGCTTTATGATTTTGCTTTTGGACCCCGAGGTGGGGCAGGAGGATTGCTCAGGGTGAGTTTTCCATGTCCAGAAGTGAGGGATCCTCCTTTGGGGCAGGGATTGGGGAAGCTTCCCCTCACCTCTTCCAAAGCTGATGGAATTAAGGGTTGGAATGATCTCTTCCCTTTTCCCTGGCTCAGCTTGGGATATTTTCTGGGAACAAACGTCTCCGGTGCCTCCCTGCCATGGAAACGACCTCATTTGCAGAAAATGTGGATTGTGAAAATCCAGCGGTTCCTACCCCGCCCGGTGCTGCTGCCCCCAGGCTGAGGTGCCAAACCTTGAGGCAGCAAAAATGTCTTGAATATTGATGCCTCTCCTGGGTGTGCAGAAGGCTTGGAATTCTTGGAATTCTGCTTTCCACATCTCCAGGGAGGTGATGGGAGCTGGGAGGGGGTTTGGGATGCTCTGGATGAAAGCATCCGGCCATCCTCTGCTGGTCTCTGAATCAGCTTTTTCTCATCATTTCCTCCAGGAATTTGCTGATGATTTCTTCCAGGAATTGCTCAGGGAGAGCAGCAGGGATGTCCCTCCCACAGGCAGTGATCAGAGCACTCTGGGAATCACAGAATCATCCAAGAGTCCAAAATAGGGATGTTGTGGTTATACCCCAGTGCCAGAGGGATAACAGGGAATAATTCCTCTGTTTCCTGGTGTAGGGTGAGCATGGTGGTGGATTTGGGGATCTGAGAGGTCTTTCCCAACCTTAGGGAAAGGATTTTTTAGGATTAAATGATCATTCCCATCACATGAACTCCTGTGTTTGCAGAGAGAACCCTGATTTTACCAGGCACAGGTGGGGAGGGTTCCTGATGTTCAGTGGCCATCAGCAGCACCCCAGTCACCCTAAAATCACCCTAAAATCACCCCAAGCCACGTCCCCAAATCACATCCTGATATTTCCTGAACACTTGCAGGGACAGCAACTCCACCACCTCCCTGGGCCATTTATTTCAATTCCTGACCACTCCTGCAGGAAAAAAACCCCAATTTTGATATTTGATCTGAACCTCTGGGGGCTGAGTTTGCTGCAGACACTTTTTGAGGGTGATATGATCAGAAATTCTAAGGTTGGAAAAGACTTTTAAGAGCCCCAAGTCCAACCATCAACCCTTATACCACTAAATAAAATTATTCATTATAAATCTGGCGTTGAGGCAGAACCACAGTTGAGGTAGAACCAAAAGAGGGATCTTTTGGAGCATTATAAGGAAACAGACTCAGCATAAAAACCTTGATTTGAGGGCTGGGAAAAAAAAAAACCAAAAACCAAACCACGTATTGTTTGTTCTTCTGCTGTTTCATGGATCACCTGAGCCAGGAAGTGAGAGAAAATATCTCAGGTTGTAATAAATGCACAGAGAATCACGAGATCTGCGGGGAAAACCCCTCTGAATTTCACCAGGGCTTGCTTTTATTCAGCTTTCCGAGGTCAAGAACAAAGAGGAGGCACCTGTGCTCACCAGGAGAGGAAGGGTTGGAGCAAAACCCCGGCTTGGAGAGAAATGAGTCAGGGGCAGAGCAATAATTAATGAGGGAGAGAGCAATGATTAATCAGGGACAGAGCAAGAAGCAGCCAAGGCTCTTGAGGGCAGGGCCAGCACCAACCCAAACCTGTGGAATTCTCCTTGGAGAACTGGGATAGGGCCCTGCAGGAGCTGAGAGGGGACAGCAGAGAATCCCAGAGAATTCCCAAAAACCTGCATGAGAGAGCTGCCAAAAATCTCCCCGTGCTGAGTTTCTGCCACTTTTAATTTTTGAAGGGAATTAATTGAGGTTGCAGAGTCAGGGAGCCAGGCTGGGATTGGGATCAGCTTCCAAAAAATCTGTGAGGGGGAAACTCTCACGTGGAGGTTTTTAGAGCTGAGTTTTAAAGGTGCACCTCTGGATGATGGAGAAGAAGCTGAAATTCCCTTTGGGCAGTGTTTGATTTCAGTGTGTTTGTGCCACAGGTGGGGAGGGTTTGGGACGGCTCAGGAGGATGGAAACCTTTGCAGGGAAAACTTGGACAACTCAGCATCAGGCTCTGAACCAAACAGAGGTGGAGGAATCAGGATGGAAAATAATAATTGATGTTTTCAAAGCATTTGAGAATTGTGGCTCTGCTCTGCCTGAGCTCATTGTCCTGAGCACCACCTTGAAGCATCTCTTACTGACAGATTTTTCTGGCTAAAAAAAGACTCAGATTTCGCTCTGAAGAGAGATGAGATGGGTTTTCACAAACAAGAGGGGACGAGAGAGGTGTTTTTGTAGGATAAATTAAGCAACAAGTGGTGAAGAGAAGCCAGCCCAAGTTTCCTATTGAGGTTTTGCTGCAGAACAGGAACAAAGACAAAGCCTGAAAGGCTGAGAAAGCAAATTTCAAACAGGGAACTGATGCAAACTTGTCAAAGCTCTGCTCTAGGAGAGCTGAAATTCCTCCCTGGGAGGGTGGGGAGGGGCTGGGATGAAATTCCCAGAGAAGCTGTGGCTGCCCCTGGATCGCTGGCAGTGTCCCAGGCCAGGCTGGACATTGGGGCTGGAGCAGCCTGGGACAGTGGGAGGGGTCCCTGGTGGGACTGAGGGGTCTTTGGGGCACCTCCCAACCCAAACCATTCCAGGATTCTGGAGCCAGGCTGGGAGAGCTGGGGGTGCTCACCTGGAGCAGAGAAGGCTCCAGGGAGAGCTCAGAGCCCCTCCCAGGGCCTGAAGGGGCTCCAGGAGAGCTGGAGAGGGACTGGGGCCAAGGGCTGGAGGGACAGGAGCCAGGGAATGGCTTCCCAGTGCCAGAGGGCAGGGCTGGGTGGGAGATTGGGAAGGGATTGTTCCCTGGGAGGGTGGGGAGGGGCTGGGATGAAATTCCCAGAGAAGCTGTGGCTGCCCCTGGATCGCTGGCAGTGTCCCAGGCCAGGCTGGACATTGGGGCTGGAGCAGCCTGGGACAGTGGGAGGTGTCCCTGCCATGGCAGGGGTGGGATGGGATGGGATTTAAGGTCCCTCCCAACCCAAACCAGTCTGGGATTCCCTGATTTCCCTGGAGACACAGTCCTGAGGTGTCAGTGCAGTGTGTTCCTAATATTTTAAACAGAACCAGCTCACGGTTAATTAACGTTAAGGGTTATAGGACTGTTCACGTTCGGGTTTAGAAATAGAACCTGAACACCCAAATCCTTGGAAGGAGCTCCTCCCAGGCCCAGCCAGAGAAGGGCTCATCGCATCCCTGGGGGATCCTGTTTTCTCTGCTGTCAGGGACACCCCTGGAGCCTTTTCCAAGCATTTATGATTTTGGGAACCTCTCAGTTCAGGTTCTGTTGCTCCCAGGTTTCAGGCACAAAGCACGAGCTGCAGAGTGGGACAATGAGGGTGCTCCTGGGTGTGGCAGCTCCTCAAACACAAGAATCTTGCACTTGTGGAGTCATTAAGGCTGGAAAAGACCTTTAAGACCTTTAAGTCAAACCATCAGCCCAGCACCACCACGGTCACCACTTACCATGTCCCCAAGTGCCACATCCACGAATTTTTAGAACAATTCCAAGGATAAGGACTCCACCACTGCCTTGGCCAGCCCCTTCCAATGTTTGGCCACACTGTCAATGAAGAAATTTTCCGTAATATCCAACTTGAACCTTCCCTAGCACAACCTGAGGCCGTTTCCTCAAGTCCAACCTGTGCCCAATCCCCACCTTGTCCCCAGCCCACATCCAGGGATTCCTTGGGCACCTCCAGGGATGGGGACTCCAAACCTCCCTGGGCAGTTCCAAGGCCTGACCACCCTTTCCATGGGGAAATTCCTGCTGATGTCCAACCTGAGCCTCCCCTGGCCCAGCCTGAGGCCGTTCCCTCTCCTCCTGTCCCTGTGCCCTGGGAGCAGAGCCCGACCCCCCCGGCTGCCCCCTCCTGTCAGGGAGTTGTGCAGAGCCACAAGGGCCCCCTGAGCCTCCTTTTCTCCAGGCTCAGCCCCTTTCCCAGCTCTCTCAGGAGTTATCCAACCCCTTCCCAGCTCCGTTCCCTTCCCTGGACACGCTCCAGCCCCTCCAGGTCCTTCTTGCCACAAACTGCCCCCAGCACTGGAGGAGCCTCAGCAGTGCCAGCACAGGGCTCGATCACATTTTTCATTAGGAAATGTTGTTCTTAGAAAACACCGACCTAATGTTTGTCTCAGGAGCAGATCTGCTGCTGGGGCTGATGAGCAGCGTCAGACCTGTGGTTTGGGGCAGGGGAAATTCTGTAAAATCACTGATGGGGTTTCGGGCCTGCACTGCAATTACCTAATCTAATTTTTTCTTTTCTTCTTGTAACTCTCAGAGAGAATCAAATGAGCAGCATCCTGTGCTGAGCGATGCTTTTAACCAATCATCCCAATGGCACACGAGTTACTGACGGGCCTGAGCCCTGCTGGAGCTGCATTTCAGTCACATTTGCACCAGGGCAGAGGTTTGGCCCAGAGCATGAAGTGTCCTAGGCCGAACATTCCCTTCTTTTTGGGATTTTTACAGATGTTGTTCCCTGGAGTAGTGGATCGGATTGCTGTTTCACTGAAATATTTCCCATTCCTGCCTCTTTCCCCTCTTTCCCTTTCCTGGCTGGCACAGAGCGTGGCAGGGTGGCAGCAGTGGTGGCTTTGGGGGGACACTCCCTGTGGGATGTGGGGAGGAAGGGACTGGGAGCCAGGAAAGGGCTTTTTCTGTCTGGTTTTGGGACTGGGAGCAGGGAGAGGGATTTTTCTGTCTGGTTTTGGGACTGGGAGCAGGGAGAGGGATTTTTCTGTCTGGTTTTGGGGCCGGGCCCTGCTCCTGAGCGCGTTGGCACTGGAGGTGCTGCTGAGGGAATAATCTGAGTGAGACAGGGCAGGAAATCTGATCAAGGGGCCCTGAAGTGCATCCCCACCGGGCTGGGTGGACATTCCTGGATTGCAAACAAACCCATTCCACCAAACTCTGCCCTGTACCCAAAACCTCCTGTCCCAGGCGGGCCTGGCTCAGCCCCGTGTCCCCAGGGTGCTCCCAGGGCTGCCCTGGGGCTGCACATTCCTGGCTGGGCCCTGCCACCCCCGGGAGATGCTGCAGGAGCTTCCCACCCGTGGGAAAAGCCCGGAGGGGAAAAGCCAGGAGGAAAAACCAGGAGGGGAAAAGCCAGGAGGGGAAAAGCCAGGAGGAAAAAGCCAGGAGGAAAAAGCCAGGAAGGAAAAGTCAGAAGGGGAAAAGCCAGGGGGGAAAAGCCAGGAGGGGAAAAGCCAGGAGGTGAAAAGGCAGGAGAGAAAAGCCAGGAGGGAAAAGCCAGGGGGGAAAAGTCAGAAGGGGAAAAGCCAGGAGGGGAAAAGCCAGGAGGTGAAAAGGCAGGAGAGAAAAGCCAGGAAGGAAAAGTCAGAAGGGGAAAAGCCAGGAAGGAAAAGCCAGGAGGGGAAAAGCCAGGGGGGAAAAGCCAGGAGGGGAAAAGGCAGGAGGAAAAAGCCAGGGGGGAAAAGCCAGGGGGGGAAAAGCCAGGAGGGGAAAAGCCAGGAGCAATTTCCTGTCCAGCCCCGCTGGAAATGATGCTCAGAGCAGGACTTGGCCCCTCTTTTCCTCCCTTCCCCTCTTTCCTGGGGTGTCCCCTGCTCCCCTCCCACCTCTCTGCTCGCAGTTCAGCCTCTCCCCAGCCCTGCTTCTCCGACTCCAGCCCCTCCTCCCGGCAAAAAGCCATTCCCAGACTCTTTCCTGGTTATTTTGAGGATGTTCTGGCTGATTTATCTTCAGAGTTTCTCCCCCACCTCCTTCCAGAAATCAGAGGTGCAGCGATTCCTCCCAGCCCCCAGAGAGAAACTTCAGCCCAGCCATTCCCATCATGGGCAGGGACCTGCTCTTTAAGCCAGGTTTAAAGTTTTCTGCTTTCCCTGCTCTTTAAGCCAGGTTTAAAGTTTTCTGCTTTCCCTGCTCTTTAAGCCAGGTTTAAACTTCCCCACTCTCCCTGCTCTTTAAGCCAGGTTTAAAGTTTTCTGCTTTCCCTGCTCTTTAAGCCAGGTTTAAACTTCCCATTTTCCATACTCTTTAAGCCAGGTTTAAACTTCCGCACTCTCCTTGCTTTTCAAGCCAGGTTTAAACTTCCCATTTTCCCCACTCTTTAAGCCAGGTTTAAACGTCTCCACTTTCCCCGCTCTTTAAGCCAGGTTTAAACTTCCCAACTTTCCCTGCTGTTTAAGCCAGGTTTAAACCTTCCCACTTTTCCTGCTCTTTAAGCCAGACTTCCCCAAGACTTCCATGGATAAATGATGGCTGGAAATACAATTTGTGTGTCTGGTAGCTGCAATATTTCCCAGGGGTCGGAGACTGAAGGGTCTTTATAAATTTCGTAAAACTTTTTATGTTTTATAAGGTTCGGTGAGATAAACATCCCACATGTGTGTGTTTATATATTTAAATATTAGCTATTTCTATTTTTTTTGTATTATATATTATATATATCATATTTCTATATTCTATATTCTATATTCTATATTCTGTATTTAT
>VZTJ01005913.1:50446-78673 GCA_013397795.1 Orthonyx spaldingii
CCAAAAAAAAAAAAAAAAGAAAAGAAACCCAGCCCAAATTCTCTTGTCTTTTGTCAGCTCCTGAAGCGCTGCCTCTTCTTTTCTCCTCCTCTTTTCCTTGTTTTCCATGAAAAGGAAGCCAGGCTTACACTGAGAAGGGTCTTTACCATTATTTATAAAGAAAAAAGGGATATCAGGAACAGCACCTGTCCGGCTTTGTGGGTGCTGGGCCTTGGCAAACACTGAGAATGGAAGGAGATGAAAAGGTTTGGGCGTGCTGGGCGCTGATTTGGGTGATGGATTGGGCTCTGACAGCTTTATTCACAATTCCCCTTTGCTCTGGCCTTCCCCAGGCGCTCACGCTCACTCCCGGCTCTCCAAAGGAGTTAAAACCGAGTTTAAACAGCGCTCCTGACACGCAGGAAGGGCTGATAAATACCGGCGATAAAATTCCCACCTGGCAGCACCCCCGGGGCAGGCACCGCTCCCACCCCTGCCCCGCGGCGCTCTCTGCAGAGGAATTTGGCTTTTTCCCGGTGCTGGAAGCAGTTGGAGGCTTTAGGCGGATGTGGAAAAGTTGATCCCAGCACCAAGACAAGGAAAATCACGGCTGGGGTGAAGGAAAATTCCAATGTTTTGAGTCCTGAGCACAGGAAGATGAGAACTGGGGAGGACACGCAGGGAGGGGATTTTAGGAATATAAAACACTCCAGAATCCTTCGGGAAAACGCCCAAATATTTTATAACTCAGCGTTTTCTATGTGGACATTTAAACCCCACACTGACCATTAACATGGAATAAAAATTAGCATTAAACATTAAAAAATTTGATTTTTAATTGAGAATTATCATAAAATTATCATAAAAATTATTATAAAATCATCCTTAACCGGTTAGAGACGAACCCATCTTCGTTCTTCTCAGTTCTTTACCCTCACTGAGGTTTCCCTGCCCGGGTTTAAAAAGTTATTTTAAATTCACCGACTCGTTCTGCCTCAGCACTGAAGGATGGCAGCACTTTGTGCCGCTGCTTTTCTCCTCCTCTCAGAGAATCCCAAAATGGGTTGGGTTGGGTTGGGAGGGGCCTTAAATCCCATCCAGTGCCACCCCTGCCATGGCAGGGACACCTCCCACTGTCCCAGGCTGCTCCAACCTGGCCTGCGACACTTCCAGAGATAAGAATTTTACTTTTTTTCCATAAAAACACAGGGAAAAGTGTTCTAAATTTCACCATACAGACGCTCAGGACCGTCAGATGTGACTTTGAAGCTGTAGACAGAGAAATTCTGCAAATGTTGGCACCTAACCACTGGAATTTTGTTGGGATGGAGTCACAAGCATCATTGGAGCTGGGAATGGGGAATGCAAGGGGCTGTGGGCACAATCTGTGCTCTGGGCGGTTAATTACTGCGGTTTGTAATTAGCAGCCGCGGCAGATTTTAACGCAGCGCTCAGTCTGTGCAGTGCAAGGGTTCAAAATCCTGAATTCATCCAAGGACCATCCATCCACCCTCAGCCAGCCACGAATCCCTCTCTGCTGAGCAGACCCCGAGCTTGGTGCTTTTACGGACAACGAGGCTGCCGAGGAGGAGGAGGAATGTTCCCGTCTGAATTCGATTATCCGACAATTTCGGTGCAGTTGCAGGAAAACAATGTTAAAGTAACATTAAGGTGTTGCAGATCACGGGTCAGCCTCGCTGATACCACAGCGCCGGCCTGAGGGTCTTGGCTTGTTCACCCAGGAGCAGAGGGAGGCAGAGACCCTGCAGAAATCGCACAAAAAGAAAGGAAAAGAATGTTTCCGTGGATGCAAATCCCAGTTTTTTTCACGTGAAGGCACAAGTCAAGGTGGTGGGGCCAGCCCTGATCTTGGCACTCCTCAGCTTTGCAAATAAACCTTCTTTAATTAAAGCTCGTCGCTCCTTGCCCGTGGTTTTTAGGAAAAGCAAACAGAGGCAGAGCTGAGTTGGCTGCAGCACCAGGAACGTTCCCGTTTATCCTTGGGGATGTTCCTGCTGCTGGAACAGCACCTGGCTGTGGCTCTGAACGGTCCCCTCAGGACAAGGGGGGCACGGAGGGGCTGGAGCATGTCCAGGGCAGGGAACGGAGCTGGGAAGGGGCTGGAGAATCCTGAGGGAGCTGGGAAAGGGGCTGAGCCTGGAGCAAAGGAGGCTCAGGGGGCCCTTGTGGCTCTGCACAACTCCCTGACAGGAGGGGGCAGCCGGGGGGGTCGGGCTCTGCTCCCAGGGCACAGGGACAGGAGGAGAGGGAACGGCCTCAGGCTGGGCCAGGGGAGGCTCAGGTTGGACATCAGCAGGAATTTCCCCATGGAAAAGGTTGTCCAGCCCTGGATGGCGGAATCACCACCCCTGGAAGTGCTCCAAGAACCCGTGGCTGAGGCACTCGAGGTGGTGGTTCAGTGGTGACCACGGTGGCGGCGCCGGGCTGAGGGTTGGACTCAAAGACCTCAGACACTCATCCCAACCTCAGTGACTCCGTGGTTCTGGACTCAAAGACCTCAGACACTCATCCCAACCTCAGTGACTCAGTTATCCCACGATTCCAGGGACAGTTCCTGGGGGTGCAGAACTCACTTGGCTCATTTGCTGCACCAGCTCATTCCCAGCCCTGGGGGAATCCCGGATTCCCTGTGGGGAGCTGCTCCCGCAGCCGCAGCCGGACCCGGCCCTGCCACCACAGCCTGAGGGACATTTGCCAGGTTTAACCCCAGCCCCGGAGCCCCAGCTGTGCCAGGATCTTGTGCAACTTCCCCTCTGTCTTATTTGTCCTGGTCCTGGATTTTATTTGCCTCCCTCTCCAGATCAATGGGAGACGTTGCTCAATGTTGGAGCCGCTGGAATCCCGGCACTCCCAGGAGCACGTGAAAGGGGTTCCTGACGTCCTTTCTTAAGGGGCTGTGGCGTTTTTGGGAATTTTGGGAAGCAGGGCACCCTCCTGGTGCCTCCCTGGAATTGTGTCCCACATCCAGGTGCGGGAGAGCCGGAGGGAGCAGAGCCCGGAGCCCCAGGTGAGGATTTTCAGGCGTGTGTGACTCGGAGCAGCGGAGCTGATTTTCCTGGGGGCTGTAAAGATCCCCTTCCCCAATCCAGGGCTTCTGCCATGACAAATTTCCAGCTGGAAGGGGGAGCTGAGAGGGTTCCTGAGGGGAATGGGGTGAGGCATTACTTCTGCGTTTGCTTTTTGACTCTGCTGCTGAAATTATTATTGCAGCCGGGCCGAGCTGATCCTCGCTAATTTAGTGTCCAAAATAAAGTCATGAACGAGCTGTGTTTTCCATGAGTAACATTCCCACTCATCCCTGACTTCATGGCAGTGAAATCATTCCCAAGTGTGCTTGGGAAGCACTGCAGTCGTTTAGGGACGCTAACGGAGTACAAGGACTTCAGTTCATCACCCTAAAGGTTTCACATTTATTTACACTTTGTGAGGGAAGCTGAAAGCCCTTCAGGATCAGCCTTTAGGGAGTCTCTCCCCTCTCATTCCTTTGATTTTTGCCGCCAAATTCCAGCGGCTCCAATGGGTTCCACCCCTGTAAACCCACCAGAGCTGACGGTGACATTTCCATGCATCTTTTTTCCCAATTAAATGGGAAAGCCTGGCTCTCACCCCACTTCTACTCCCTAAACTCTAAATTAGTCTTGAATATCCCCCCTGGGAAATGGCAGTTTTAGGTTTCCCAGGGTTTCCCAGGGTGTGGAGTGCTTGGATTAAATTCTGTGAGCGGATTTGGGGAGCAGTGGGATCGATACCTGCGGCCTCGGGAGCTTCCCGAGTCCATCCCCCCAGGAATGACCCAGCCTCGGATTTTCCGACGCTCCTGGCACGGGGAGGAGCTGGGAGCGCTCAGCCTCTCGGAGCTGGATGTGAACTTGGCTCTTCCCTGGGATTATTCTCGAGGCTGCAGCGAAATCCTTCCCAGAGCTGGGCTCTGGCCAGCGTTTGGGATTTGGGATGGGGCTATTCCCAGCCATCCCAGCCACTGCTCTGTTCTCCCTGGAAATCCATGTCTCCCTCATGCCTCTCCCGCTCCCTGGGATCCGAGGGAGGCTCCTCACGGCTCCCTCAGGTTGATTTTGGGGTTGCCGTGGCTTTGAGGTGCTGTTGGCAGCAGGAACCGCGTTCAGGCATTTGCATCCCGTCGTAAATCCCAATTAATCTGTAATTAATTCCTAATTAACGCCGTGCCAGGCAGCGTGGAGCGCCTGAGCTCCCTGACAGTGGCGGGGTGAGGAGTGTGGGGCTGAGGGGGGACAAAACGTGCACTCGGGTGGGGTTTGTGTGTGGGGAGGCTCTCCAAGGTGTCCCTGTGTCCTCAGCGTGGTGACAGAGGGGCTCCAAGGTGTCCCTGTGCCCCCAGGATGGTGACAAAATCTGCCCTCAAGGCAGGGTTTGTGTGGAGAGGCTCTCCAAGGTGTCCCTGTTCCTGCAGGGTGGTGACAGAGGGGTCCAAGGGGTCCCTGTGCCCCCAGGGTGGTGACAAAGGGCTCCAAGGTGTCCTTGTGCCCCCAGGGTGGTGACAAAGGGCTCCAAGGTGTCNCTTATTTGTCCTGGTCCTGGATTTTATTTGCCTCCCTCTCCAGATCAATGGGAGACGTTGCTCAATGTTGGAGCCGCTGGAATCCCGGCACTCCCAGGAGCACGTGAAAGGGGTTCCTGACGTCCTTTCTTAAGGGGCTGTGGCGTTTTTGGGAATTTTGGGAAGCAGGGCACCCTCCTGGTGCCTCCCTGGAATTGTGTCCCACATCCAGGTGCGGGAGAGCCGGAGGGAGCAGAGCCCGGAGCCCCAGGTGAGGATTTTCAGGCGTGTGTGACTCGGAGCAGCGGAGCTGATTTTCCTGGGGGCTGTAAAGATCCCCTTCCCCAATCCAGGGCTTCTGCCATGACAAATTTCCAGCTGGAAGGGGGAGCTGAGAGGGTTCCTGAGGGGAATGGGGTGAGGCATTACTTCTGCGTTTGCTTTTTGACTCTGCTGCTGAAATTATTATTGCAGCCGGGCCGAGCTGATCCTCGCTAATTTAGTGTCCAAAATAAAGTCATGAACGAGCTGTGTTTTCCATGAGTAACATTCCCACTCATCCCTGACTTCATGGCAGTGAAATCATTCCCAAGTGTGCTTGGGAAGCACTGCAGTCGTTTAGGGACGCTAACGGAGTACAAGGACTTCAGTTCATCACCCTAAAGGTTTCACATTTATTTACACTTTGTGAGGGAAGCTGAAAGCCCTTCAGGATCAGCCTTTAGGGAGTCTCTCCCCTCTCATTCCTTTGATTTTTGCCGCCAAATTCCAGCGGCTCCAATGGGTTCCACCCCTGTAAACCCACCAGAGCTGACGGTGACATTTCCATGCATCTTTTTTCCCAATTAAATGGGAAAGCCTGGCTCTCACCCCACTTCTACTCCCTAAACTCTAAATTAGTCTTGAATATCCCCCCTGGGAAATGGCAGTTTTAGGTTTCCCAGGGTTTCCCAGGGTGTGGAGTGCTTGGATTAAATTCTGTGAGCGGATTTGGGGAGCAGTGGGATCGATACCTGCGGCCTCGGGAGCTTCCCGAGTCCATCCCCCCAGGAATGACCCAGCCTCGGATTTTCCGACGCTCCTGGCACGGGGAGGAGCTGGGAGCGCTCAGCCTCTCGGAGCTGGATGTGAACTTGGCTCTTCCCTGGGATTATTCTCGAGGCTGCAGCGAAATCCTTCCCAGAGCTGGGCTCTGGCCAGCGTTTGGGATTTGGGATGGGGCTATTCCCAGCCATCCCAGCCACTGCTCTGTTCTCCCTGGAAATCCATGTCTCCCTCATGCCTCTCCCGCTCCCTGGGATCCGAGGGAGGCTCCTCACGGCTCCCTCAGGTTGATTTTGGGGTTGCCGTGGCTTTGAGGTGCTGTTGGCAGCAGGAACCGCGTTCAGGCATTTGCATCCCGTCGTAAATCCCAATTAATCTGTAATTAATTCCTAATTAACGCCGTGCCAGGCAGCGTGGAGCGCCTGAGCTCCCTGACAGTGGCGGGGTGAGGAGTGTGGGGCTGAGGGGGGACAAAACGTGCACTCGGGTGGGGTTTGTGTGTGGGGAGGCTCTCCAAGGTGTCCCTGTGTCCTCAGCGTGGTGACAGAGGGGCTCCAAGGTGTCCCTGTGCCCCCAGGATGGTGACAAAATCTGCCCTCAAGGCAGGGTTTGTGTGGAGAGGCTCTCCAAGGTGTCCCTGTTCCTGCAGGGTGGTGACAGAGGGGTCCAAGGGGTCCCTGTGCCCCCAGGGTGGTGACAAAGGGCTCCAAGGTGTCCTTGTGCCCCCAGGGTGGTGACAAAGGGCTCCAAGGTGTCCCTGTGCCCCCAGGGTGGTGACAAATCTGTACTCGGGGTGGGGTTTATGTGCAGGGGCACTCCAAGGTGTCCCTGTGCCCGCAGGTTGGTGACAAAGAGGCCCCAAGGTGTCCCTGTGCTCTCAGGATGGTGACAAAATCTGCCCTCAAGGCAGGGTTTGTGTGGGGAGGCTCTCCAAGGTGTCCCTGTTCCTGCGGGGGGGGGACAGAGNACTCGGGGTGGGGTTTATGTGCAGGGGCGCTCCAAGGTGTCCCTGTTCCTGCGGGGTGGTGACAGAGGGGTCCATGGTGTCCCTGTGCCCCCAGGGTGGTGACAAAGGGCTCCAAGGTGTCCCTGTGTCCTCAGGGTGGTGGCAATGGGGTCCAAGGTGTCCCTGTGTCCCCAGGGTGGTGACAAATCTGTACTCGGGGTGGGGTTTATGTGCAGGGGCGCTCCAAGGTGTCCCTGTGTCCCCAGGGGGTGACAAAGGGCTCCAAGGTGTCCCTGTGCCCCCAGGGTGGTGACAAATCTGTACTCGGGGTGGGGTTTATGTGCAGGGGCACTCCAAGGTGTCCCTGTGCCCGCAGGTTGGTGACAAAGAGGCCCCAAGGTGTCCCTGTGCTCTCAGGATGGTGACAAAATCTGCCCTCAAGGCAGGGTTTGTGTGGGGAGGCTCTCCAAGGTGTCCCTGTTCCTGCGGGGTGGTGACAGAGGGGTCCATGGTGTCCCTGTGCCCCCAGGGTGGTGACAAAGGGCTCCAAGGTGTCCCTGTGTCCTCAGGGTGGTGGCAATGGGGTCCAAGGTGTCCCTGTGTCCCCAGGGTGGTGACAAATCTGTACTCGGGGTGGGGTTTATGTGCAGGGGCGCTCCAAGGTGTCCCTGTGTCCCCAGGGGGTGACAAAGGGCTCCAAGGTGTCCCTGTGTCCCCAGGGTGGCGGCTCGGGGGTCACAGCGCTGCGTTTCGCCGGGGCAGTGCCCGCTTTGGCGGAGCTCTGGGGGTGCAGATGCCTCTCCAGACGGGTCCCCAGCGATGTTCCCATCTCCGGCTCCCCCACATCGCCTGAATCCCCCTCTCCGCTGTGCCCGGGAGCTGCCTGGCTCCTCGTGGGAACTGAGTGGGTTTGGGGGTGCTGATTGATGGCCTGGGGTCCTGCTGGCATCGAGTTTTGGGTTTATTTGGCAGCAGGGTGAGTATCAGCCTTTAGAGCAGCAAGAAATGAGAGCACTTTTGCTCCTCTGGTGTTGTTTTGTGTCCCTGGTGTTGTTTTGTGTCTCTTCACCTCGTTCCCTGCAAGCTTTCAGGGTTTGGGGCATCCCTGACCCCTCCCTGTCCCTGGAGCAGCCCCTTCCCCCTTGGAAGATCCCAGCAGCCCCTTCCCAGCTTTCCATCCCGAGGCTTTTCCCCAAAACCCCCCGGAAAAGCCTCCCCAGGCAGCTCCCCCAGCACTGCAGGGATGTTTTTCCTGAAGGGATCCGGGGTCCAGGCGGATCCAGGGATTCCTTGCAGATTCCTGCCTTTCCCCCATGCAAAAACCCCTTCTCAGGGATGCTCAGGTAGGGCCTGAGAGGCTGATGAGAGGATTTGGGGAATTTGGGGGGTGCAGGGGCATTCCTGGGGCTTTTTCCTCGCCATGGAGATGAACCTCCCAAGGAAAGTTCGTTAAGGCAGCACTTTGCACCAGGAATTAATGCCTGGGGTAAATCAGGAAAGGGAATTAGAGGTAAAATGTTAGAAACAATTAAATTCTTGGCTTTAATTGAGCTGGAGCCGACCTTGTGGCACAGCAGGGGTGCCAAAGGGTGGGAGCCACATCCCAGTTAGGAAAAGGGGGGATGCCCTGGGAACTGCATGGACACGCTGCCCTCAGGTTGTGTGTGCTGTCCGTGCTGAGGCAAATGAAATTCCCGCTGGAAAAGGGAATTCCAGAGGGTTTGTGTGCCCTGCTGGGGGTCACTGGGCTCCCTGGGGACACAGGGCCAGGAGCTGCTGCTGCTGCTGCGCCCAGGGAAGCAGAGTTTGGGAAATCCTGCTGGAGAAAAAATGGAGGAAAATCAGCTTTTCCATAAGGGGTCTGCTGGGGAAAGGGGCTGTTGGAAATCTGCACTCCAGAGGGGCAGAGGGAGGTTAAATCGGCTTTGCTGCTCCTCCCCCCGGGAGCCCCGGCCCGGGGACACATTCCTGGCGCTGTCCTGCGGGGATTGTCCCACCTCAGCCGGGTCTGTCCTCTCTGGGAGCTCGTTCTCCGTAATTCTCAGGCTGCATCCTCCTTCCCATCACCTGCCTCATTAGCAAAGCACAACTCCCCAGAAATTTCTTTTCAATCTGGCGTTTCCACCCGTCAATTATTTGCAGGTTTTTATTCCCTCACACTTTTTTTTATCTTTTTTTTTTTTTATCTTTTTCTTTTTTTGGACTTAAATGAAACATGCAGCTTTTTCTCCTTGAACTTCTCCAAAGGGATCAGTATTTCCAGACTCCAAGCAGTGCTGATAGCTGGAGCTGGGGTTTGACCACAGCTTTGAGCAGGAAACCCTCACCCTACATGGGCAGAAGAGTTTTGGGGTCACATTTCCATGTAGGATGCTCCACAGCATCACCCCGAGACATTTGGCCAAAATCCCACAGGCAGGGATGCAGGAGAGAGTTCTGCTGTGCCTCCTCTTTGATTCTCTGGTCCAGGGAACCAGAGCAGCCCCAACATCCCAAAAATCTCCTGAACAGTTTTACGTAACAGCATTCCCACTTTCCTGGGATTTTGTCCTGCTCTTATTTCTTTCTCTTATTTTCCTGTGGTCGCTCTTTCCCCTTTTTTTCCTCTTTTTCCCCCTGTTCTGCTGGAGGTTTTATGGGGCACGGGCAGAGCTGGAGCACCGTGAGGGGGGATTTTTTATATTTTTTATAGCATTCCAAGCCAAACGCAGATTTTCCAGGCAGTGGCACGGCTCAAACCCCTGCCCTGGGAGGGTGCCTGGTGCTGCGGCGCCTTCTGCTCCGCGCCACAGCCCAGGGCCCGGCCCTGCAAACGCTCTGATGGACAAACCTGGGGACATCTCTGTCCGGGTCTCGTGCCGCGGCCATCTGCTCGCTCAGGGGGCCTGGGCAGGGCTGTGCCAGGCAGCAGAGCAGTTCCAGCCCTGGCAGGACAGGGGCCGGGGCATTTCTGGCCCTGCCTTGCCGCCACCTGTTTGGGAGGGAGCCACGAGCTGCGTTCGGTGCCGCAGCCGGGAGAGGGAAAATCACCGGGATAGAGGGAGCTGAACGAGCTGCGAGGCTGAGCAGGGCTGGGGACACCTCGGGACATCCCCGCGGCCTCCAGGTGTCACCGGGTGCTTTTGTGGATCCTGGGCTGTGTTTGCCATCCCCCTCCAAAAAATCCAGAGCCTGAAATCAGGAATGATGGGCAAAAAGTGTGGATTAATTACGGAAAAAGAGTCTTACTGGGAAAAAGGAGTCACAAAGTGCTCAGTGCTGGGTTGGTGCTTTTGTGGATCTTGTGCTCTGTTTGCCACCCCCTTCCAAAAAAACAGAGCCCTAAATCAGGAATGATGGGCAAAATCCATGGATTAATTACGGAAAAAGAGTCTTAGCGGGAAAAGGGAGTCACACGGCTCTTGGTGCTGTGCTGGTGTTTTGTGGATGCTGGGATCTGTTTGTGCCCACCCCCCAAAAAACCCTCAGAGCCTTAAATTAGGAATGATGGGCAAAATGTGTGGATTAACTGGAGAAAAAGAGTGGGAAAAGGGAGTCCAACCAGGCTCAGTGCTGTGCTGGTGTTTTCATGGATCCTGGGATCTGTTTGCCAACTTCCAAAGCGATCCAGAGGGAAAGGCCTGCCTTGGGGCTCTGGCCCTCTCCAAAAAACCAGAGCCCTAAATCAGGAATGACGGGCAAAAAGTGTGGATTAATGATGGAAAAAGAGTCTTACTGGGAAAAAGGAGTCACAAAGTGCTCAGTGCTGGGTTGGTGTTTTTATGGATCCTGGGCTCTGTTTGTCCCCTCCCCTCCAAAAAACCAGAGCCCTAAATCAGGAATGATAGGGAAAAAGTGTGGATTAATGATGGAAAAAGAGTGGGCAAGGAGAGTCAAAAAGTGCTCAGTGCTGTGTTGGTGCTTTTGTGGATCTTGTGCTCTGTTTGCCACCCCCTTCCAAAAAAACAGAGCCCTAAATCAGGAATGATGGGCAAAATCCATGGATTAATTACGGAAAAAGAGTCTTAGCGGGAAAAGGGAGTCACACGGCTCTTGGTGCTGTGCTGGTGTTTTGTGGATGCTGGGATCTGTTTGTGCCCACCCCCNATTCCCTCACACTTTTTTTTATCTTTTTTTTTTTTTATCTTTTTCTTTTTTTGGACTTAAATGAAACATGCAGCTTTTTCTCCTTGAACTTCTCCAAAGGGATCAGTATTTCCAGACTCCAAGCAGTGCTGATAGCTGGAGCTGGGGTTTGACCACAGCTTTGAGCAGGAAACCCTCACCCTACATGGGCAGAAGAGTTTTGGGGTCACATTTCCATGTAGGATGCTCCACAGCATCACCCCGAGACATTTGGCCAAAATCCCACAGGCAGGGATGCAGGAGAGAGTTCTGCTGTGCCTCCTCTTTGATTCTCTGGTCCAGGGAACCAGAGCAGCCCCAACATCCCAAAAATCTCCTGAACAGTTTTACGTAACAGCATTCCCACTTTCCTGGGATTTTGTCCTGCTCTTATTTCTTTCTCTTATTTTCCTGTGGTCGCTCTTTCCCCTTTTTTTCCTCTTTTTCCCCCTGTTCTGCTGGAGGTTTTATGGGGCACGGGCAGAGCTGGAGCACCGTGAGGGGGGATTTTTTATATTTTTTATAGCATTCCAAGCCAAACGCAGATTTTCCAGGCAGTGGCACGGCTCAAACCCCTGCCCTGGGAGGGTGCCTGGTGCTGCGGCGCCTTCTGCTCCGCGCCACAGCCCAGGGCCCGGCCCTGCAAACGCTCTGATGGACAAACCTGGGGACATCTCTGTCCGGGTCTCGTGCCGCGGCCATCTGCTCGCTCAGGGGGCCTGGGCAGGGCTGTGCCAGGCAGCAGAGCAGTTCCAGCCCTGGCAGGACAGGGGCCGGGGCATTTCTGGCCCTGCCTTGCCGCCACCTGTTTGGGAGGGAGCCACGAGCTGCGTTCGGTGCCGCAGCCGGGAGAGGGAAAATCACCGGGATCGAGGGAGCTGAACGAGCTGCGAGGCTGAGCAGGGCTGGGGACACCTCGGGACATCCCCGCGGCCTCCAGGTGTCACCGGGTGCTTTTGTGGATCCTGGGCTGTGTTTGCCATCCCCCTCCAAAAAATCCAGAGCCTGAAATCAGGAATGATGGGCAAAAAGTGTGGATTAATTACGGAAAAAGAGTCATACTGGGAAAAAGGAGTCACAAAGTGCTCAGTGCTGGGTTGGTGCTTTTGTGGATCTTGTGCTCTGTTTGCCACCCCCTTCCAAAAAAACAGAGCCCTAAATCAGGAATGATGGGCAAAATCCATGGATTAATTACGGAAAAAGAGTCTTAGCGGGAAAAGGGAGTCACACGGCTCTTGGTGCTGTGCTGGTGTTTTGTGGATGCTGGGATCTGTTTGTGCCCACCCCCCAAAAAACCCTCAGAGCCTTAAATTAGGAATGATGGGCAAAATGTGTGGATTAACTGGAGAAAAAGAGTGGGAAAAGGGAGTCCAACCAGGCTCAGTGCTGTGCTGGTGTTTTCATGGATCCTGGGATCTGTTTGCCAACTTCCAAAGCGATCCAGAGGGAAAGGCCTGCCTTGGGGCTCTGGCCCTCTCCAAAAAACCAGAGCCCTAAATCAGGAATGACGGGCAAAAAGTGTGGATTAATGATGGAAAAAGAGTCTTACTGGGAAAAAGGAGTCACAAAGTGCTCAGTGCTGGGTTGGTGTTTTTATGGATCCTGGGCTCTGTTTGTCCCCTCCCCTCCAAAAAACCAGAGCCCTAAATCAGGAATGACGGGCAAAAAGTGTGGATTAATGATGGAAAAAGAGTGGGCAAGGAGAGTCAAAAAGTGCTCAGTGCTGTGTTGGTGCTTTTGTGGATCTTGTGCTCTGTTTGCCACCCCCTTCCAAAAAACCAGAGCCCTAAATCAGGAATGATGGGCTAAATCCATGGATTAATTAAGGAAAAAAGAGTCTTAGTGGGAAAACGGAGTCACATGGCTCTTGGTGCTGTGCTGGTGTTTTGTGGATTCTGGGATCTGTTTGTCCTCCACAGCTCCAAAACCCCAGAGCCTTGAATTAGGAATGATGGGCAAAATGTGTGGATTAGGGAAAAAGAGAGTGGGAGAAGACAGTCACAAAAGGCTCGGTGCTGTGCTGGTGTTTTTATGGATCTTGGGCTGTGTTTGTCCCCCTCCTCCCCCTCCAAAAACCCAGAGCCTTAAATGAGCAATGAAGGACAAAAAGTGTGGATTAATCATGGAAAAAGAGTCTGAGTGGGAAGAGGGAGTCCCACAGGGCTCGGTGCTGTTGGGAACACCGGGAAAAGGCTGGACTGGGACTGCTGAGTTTGGTGTCCCTGAGCCATCCCAGCCCGGTGACGCTGCCAGTGAAGCCACCGGAGCCAGCAGGGCACAAATCAGGGGTGAAGGTTCTGGGCTCAGCAGCCTCTGAGCCAGCGTGAGCCCAGCTAGAGCTGGAACCGGCCAGGCAGGGCTGGGACAGGGCTGGGACAGAGCTGGGACAGCAAAGAGCCCTGGGCAGGTCCCACTCCCGAGCCTGGGCTGAGCCCCAGCGTGGGCAGCAGGACAGGGGGGATTCTGCCCCTCTGTCCCACAGAGCTGCTCCAGCCCTGGGAATTCCAACAGCAGAAGGATTTGGAGCTGCTGGAGAGAGTCCAGAGGAGGCCATGGAGCTGCTCCAGGGCTGGAGCCCCTCTGGAGCCAGGCTGGGAGAGCTGGGGGTGCTCACCTGGAGCAGAGAAGGCTCCAGGGAGAGCTCAGAGCCCCTCCCAGGGCCTGAAGGGGCTCCAGGAGAGCTGGAGAGGGACTGGGGACAAGGGCTGGAGGGACAGGAGCCAGGGAATGGCTTCCCAGTGCCAGAGGGCAGGGCTGGATGGGAGATTGGGAAGGGATTGTTCCCTGGGAGGGTGGGGAGGGGCTGGGATGGAATTCCCAGAGCAGCTGTGGCTGCCTCTGGATCCCTGGCAGTGTCCCAGGCCAGGCTGGACATTGGGGCTGGAGCAGCCTGGGACAGTGGGAGGTGTCCCTGGTGTGGCAGGGATGGCACTGGATGGGATTTAGGGTCCTTCCAGCCCAACCCATCCCTGGTTCAGTTACGCTTCACACTTCTGTGACCACCAGCCTGAATCCCACTGCCACTAGAAATTCCGTTTATTCTGTGGATTAGGGATTGTCTGTAGCACCAGATTTTACTCAGAGTGGCTCCCAGGGCAAACCCTGTGCCGGTCCTGCAGCCCCCAGGGCTGTGCTGGCACCGCGGAGCTCCAGGGAAGCTTCTCCTCACAGGCAGCTCAGGCCAGAGCTCAGCTCAGCCCAGCTCAGCCCAGCCCAACTCAGCCCAGCCCAGCCCAGCACCTCCCACTGTCCCAGGCCAGGCACAGCTGAGCTCATTCCCCACTTTGAGACACCCCGGGAACCCAAACCCAGCCCTGCTTTGTCCCTCTGCCCTCGCACCGGGAGCCCTTCCCGAGGGATTCACCCCGGGCTGCCGGAGCCCCGCTCTGCCCTCCCGGGGCTGCTCCTGCTCGGGAGAGGCTGAGGAGGGAGCGGGAGCTCTGCGGAGCCCTGCGGAGCTGCCGGAGCTATTCCCGGAGCTGGAACGTGTGTGCGTCCCGCCCGGCTTCCCCCAAATGTTCTCCAGGCAGTGAAGGAGGTGAAATGGAGCAGCTTTTCCTGCCTTCCCTGAGCCTGGCCCGAGCCGGAGGGATGTGCAGGGGCGGGGCAGGGCACAGGGACAGCGGCGCCGTGCGGGCAGCGCGTGCCCCCCCCAGATTTGGGCCGGAAAAGCGCAGATTCGGGGCAGGGCTGGCAGCGCTGATGAGCGGGGGGGTTACACGGGGAGAGGAGAAGGAAGGGCCGGGCACAGGGAAGCGGCAAAGGAAAGCATCACCCAGCTGCTGCAGCCCCGGCTCCAGCTCCCCTGGGCCAGGAAAACCAGTTCGGGTGGAGCTGGGAGCGCACTGGTGCAGCGGGAGGAGGGGCAGGGCCGGGATGGGACGGGATGGGACGGTCCTGCCCCCCCCAAACCCCGGGGGGATCCCACGGGGAGCCCGTTTGGGGCTGGGGGGATCCCAGCTCCCGGCTCAGCCCTGCAGCACGGCCCTGGGGGCACTGCCGGGGTCACTGCGGGGCACGGGGGGTGACAGGGACACTCAGGGGTGTGACAGGGACACAGGGGTGTGACAGAGACAGGGGTGTGACAGGACACACAGGAGCGTGACAGACGGGTGTGACAGGGACACAGGGGTGTGACAGGGCACACAGGGCTGTGACAGGGACACTCAGGGGTGTGACAGGGACACAGGGGTGTGACAGGGCACACAGGGCTGTGACAGGGACACTCAGGGGTGTGACAGGGGACAAGGGACAGCTGGCTGAGGCTGAGCAGGACAGTTTTCCCCATGTGCCCGTTCCCAGCACCCCGCTCAGGGATTCGCCCCGGCAGCTCCTGCCAGGTCCCTCCTCGCAGCACAGCCCCGTCCTCCTCCTCTCCCACCCAGCATCTCCCATCCTGACTCTCACTCTCCCCACCAGTTTGCCTCCCTGATTCCTGGGCATTTTTGGTGGGGTGAGGAAAGGGCCAGAGAATCCCGGTTTGGGTTGGAAGGGGAATTGCAGTTTATCCCATTCCATTCCCCTCCCCTGCCCTGTCAGGGACACCTCCCACTGTCCCAGGCTGCTCCAAGCTCTGTCCAGCCTGGCCTGGGACACTGCCAGGGATCCAGGGGCAGCCACAGCTTCCCTGGGAATCTGTGCCAGGGCCTCAGCACTTTCTAAAGCTGGGCGATGCCAGCCAAGGGGGAGAAGCCTGGAGGTGGCTGGAGTCACTCAGTGTCCCCTTGCTGCCACTGGGAGGGAGGAAACGGGAAAGAAGGAAGGAAAAGAGCAGAAGAAAAGGGAAAGAAGGAAGGAAAACAGCAGAAGCGCAGGCTGGGGGTTGTGCAGGAATGATCAATGTACATAATAATAATATGTGGGGTGGGATTTTCCTGGATCAGCCAGCCCTGGCGGATGTTTGCCCACCTCCAGGGCAGCAGGGGGAGGCTCAGCTGTGTCCTTGTGTCCCTCCTGCACGGGGACAGGCCCAGGGGGCTCTGCTTTGTCCCTGGGAGTCCCTGTGCTCGCTGACTGGAGATTTTGATGCGTGGATTCAGAGGTTGTGGTGGTTGGTGAGCACTCTGCTCTTGGGGAGCAGCGTGGGGCAGGAGCAGAGCCCGGCACAGACCCGAGCTGGGCTGTCCTGGATCTCTGCAGGACCTCAGCTCCTGCTGGGGACAGGGACACCCAAATCCCTGAGGAGAATCACCGGAGCTGGGGGGTTTGTTTGTCCCCCGGGGATGGACTAAGCTGTGCCCATGGCGCTGTGTCCTGGTGCTAAACCAACATTTACCCACAGCCCCCACGGGCTGGGAAACACTTCTGTGGCACTTCTTTGGTTTTTCCCCCTGTTAACTGAAACCTGCGTTTCATTTTAATCCAGCTTCAAATTTAACCCGGGAATGGGTTCGTTCTTAGCCCAACACAGCTGGGTGGGGGTGGTTTAAATTCAAATCCACCTGTGGGGCGGTTTAAATTCACCTGTGGGGTGGTTTAAACTCACCTGTGCCTTCAATTCATGTCACAGTGATTTCAGGCATCCCCAGCGTTCATATTCAGCATTTGTTTGGGCAGAGGAGCTTTTGCAGGCCCATTGTGTGGAGTTTTCTGTATTTCCTAGGAGCTCTGTCAGCGCCAAAACACTTTCAGGAGAAGCCTCTGATGCAGATGCAGCTTTGAAATGATCTGATTTAATTGCTGGCAGCAGAAGGGATGGTGGGGGAGATGTTGGGAAGGGTTCCTGGGTGGCCTAAGAGTGTTGGTTCCATTAAATCCTCCCAGTCTGGTCTGTCTGGAGCGATTTCCTGCTGTGTAATGAGAAATATTAATTGAAAGAGGTGATAAGAGTAACCCTGGATGGGCGTGGGTGAAGTTCTGCCCTGGCTCCTCCTGCTCCTCCTGCAGTCCTGGTCCCAATCAGGCACTGGGGATGCTCCAGGCCACCGCAGGGATGTCACCTCTGTCCCCCCTGCAGTGTCCCCGCTGTCCTTGGGGCCGCAGACACCTTCAGTAACGGTGCCCAGAGGCAACTTCCTCATCCTGCCTTTCCTCCCTGCATCCAAGACATGTCTGGCTCATCCTGGCAGTGCCCAAGGCCAGGCTGGACAGGGCTTGGAGCACCCTGGGACAGTGGAAGGTGTCCCTGCCCATGGCAGGGGTGGGAATGGGATAAACTTTAATTTCCTTTAGAACCCAAACCGTTCTGGGATTCTGTGGTTCTGCATTTCTGTGATTCTGCAATTCTGTGAACTTGGCTAAGCCAGCCCCAGCCTTCTGAACATTGTTTTTCCTGGGTGTTTTCCCATAACCTGTCGGGATTTTTACTTTTCCATTCAAGTCCAGCCCCACTGAGGCTGGGAGTGGAAGATCCATCCCTGACTGCTCACCCTGCAGCAGCCCAGGGCAGGGCTCAGCTTTATTTCCCAGCTCTGAGTTACTCAGGATGGGGTTGGATTTGCACTCAGGGTCTGATTTTAGGAGAAGCACAAACCCCATCCCCAGCCAGGCTGCTGTGCCTTGTCTTTGTGTCTGGAAATGGATCATTCCACGTGCCAAGAAAACTCCCGGCAGTTCTGTTGCTCCAAAATCATTCGGTTGCTTGGGAGAAGAGGAAAAAATGCTTAAAAGATAAAGCCAAAACGGTGACAGAAGGGTTGAGATGAGGAGGGAAGGGGTGAGCAGGGAAAATCCCTGAAGTGTGGATGGGAGCAGGGAATAAAATCCCGGATTTGGGGCTTGGGGGGCTGTGAGTGTCTGGCACAAGGACACACTGCGGCTCCTCCTCTCACCGATGTCTCTCGTTTCCCACCCCAGGCACCCCTTCCCTGTGAGCACCTGAGTCTCCTCCCGGCTCCGAGGATGAAGCTGTAGCAGCTCTCCCGCAGGTAAGAGGCTCAGCCGTGGCCCCAGGGCTGCTCCGGGGCTTTGGGGGCCGTGGGGATCACAAAACCCTGTTTGGGGTCGAGCCTGCGCGGCGCTGCCTGGTTTGGTGATGGCTTCTTTGCTTCCCGCGGGTTCTGTGCCCCTCTGAGGTGACACAGCCCCAGGGCTGCAATTCCTCGAGCAGGCGTGGGTGACTGAGCATTGAAAGATGTTTAGAGGGGTAAGGAGTGGTCCGGAGTTGGATTTTCACTTTGTTTCCGCTGGCAGAGCGCTCGGGTTTGGTTTGTAGGTGCTGCCATCCGGGTGTTTGTTGGCTTGCAGTGATTTTCTGTCCCAGCAGCCCTGGGCTGCAGGGTGAGGGTGGAGGTGGCACCTCCTGCTGCCGGGGTTTTCCTTCTGGCTCTTTATCCAGCAGCTGGGAATATAAAATATTCCAGAACAAAAGCTGCTGCTGGGTCTCTCCCCTTGAACACGACCAGCAGTTCCCAAATCCCCCCTCCCTTCCAGCTCTGCCTTTTCCCCTGGCAAACTCCATGAGGTCTCTGCGTTTGCTGGTAAAGTTTTCCCTTCCTTAGGGAAGCTGCCTGCCTGGTTTTGGGGAAGTTTGTGGGAATAAAATGCGCTCACGGAGCTCCTGGAGAGCCCAGTGCTGCTGGGCATGAACGTGGTCTGGCCCACGATGTTGCAGGGACTCGACTTTGGGGCTGGTGCCGGTGCTGGGTGGGTTTTAAGGACTGGGAGTCCCTTGGCTGCTGTGAGCACAGGCCTTGGGTGGAAAATGGGATTGCCTGCTCCTTCCTTTGGAGCTTTATCCGTGGGGCCACACATCCCTTGGCTGCATGCAGGCTGTGGGGTGTTCTGCCAGTTTGTGGGGTGTTTCTCCAGGTTGTGGTGCGTTCTGCCCATTTGTGGGGCATTTTCTCAGTCTGGGGGGTTTCCTCCCAGCCTGTGGGGTGTTCTGCCAGGCTGTGGGGTGTTTCTCCGGTTTGTGGGGTGTTCTGCCAGTTTGTGGGGTATTTTCTCAGGCTGCGGGGCGTTCTCAGAGGTTGTGGGATATTTTCCCAGTTGTGGGATATTTTCCCGGTCTGTGGGGCATTCTCCCGGGCTGTGGGGTGTTTCCCCAGTTTGTGGGATANGGGGCGTTCTCCCAGTTCAAACGCGGTGGCCCAGGACGGGCAGCGCGGCAGGGAGAGCTCTGGGGGTGGCTCGGGCTGGGGAGGCGCTGCTGCTGCTGCTGCTGCTGCTGCTGCTGCCCCGCAGAAGGCTCCGATGTTTTCAGGTGGGACAGGAGGGCAGCCCCGGGGAGCCTCTGGGACGGGTTGTGCTCCCCGCGAGCAGCGGAGACAGCCCGGAGCCGCCTCCCTCAGCACTTCCAGCTGATTATTCCCGACCTTTTCCTTCAGAGCGTTCCCTGCGCTCTGGCCCTGCAGCCGGGCCTGGCTCCTGCCCTCCGTTCCCAGCGGCAGCGGGACAATAAATTAAATTCAACAAATTCATCTGCCGTGTCGTCTGGCCGCCCCACACCCCCTCCCACGCCGTCCTTTTTGGCAATCTGTCATTGCGGATTTTGGTGCGGGGCCAGGAGCTGAGTAAAGACTCCCCGGGCAGCCGGAGCGCGGCACGACGGCTTTAAATCGGTTTTAAATCGGTTTTAAATCGGTTTTAAATCGCCTTTAACGTGTTTGTAAACAACGGCGCTGCAGCGGGGCCCCGCCCAGCCCGGCAGACAGAGCTGATGAGGCTCGGCTGAGATCAGAATTAATTAATGACAGCGGGCGGGGATGCTGCGGGAGGTGAGCGAACATCGCATCCCCGCCAGCCCCGCGGGGCTGTCCCTGGGCTGTCCCTGTCACCACCGGGCACCTCCCCGGCTCTGCCCGGGGCTGTGGCAGTGGAAGGGATGAGCAGGGACGGCTCCGAGTGCCGGGAGGGCGCTGAGGATGCTCCGCTGGGGATGCTCCGCACCAAAAAAACAAGCTCGGCTCGGAAATCAGCTCGCAGGGAGGGAAGAGCAGCGCGGGGAAGGAAAGCGTCTGGCCTGTCAAAGTATCCCTGTTCCTCCTGAATTCACACAGCTTGTGCCTGGTGGAGGAAAAAAAAAAAAAACCAAAAAAACAACCAGCCAAAAATAGTTTAGTGGTTTCTGTGCGCCAGGGGATAAAAAAATCCTTTACTGGGGGGGATTTGAGGAAGGAACAACAGGGAGGGGGCAAAAAGCTGCAGTTGGAGCACATGGATTGGATGAGCCCAGGTAGCCCGGATCATCAATTTTGGTGAAAAAAGCCTGAATTTCAGGGGAGAGCTCCCACTCTGCTGCTGAGGGCTGTGAGTGGAGCGGGGCTCACAGCAGGAGATCGCTGGTTCCATCCCCAGGAGTTCTTCTGGCGGGGAGATCAGCGAGGGGAAAACTCTCGAAGGGCTTGGAAAGGATCCCTGTGCTGTGAGGTGGCCGGGCCGGGGCAGCCCCGGAGGGTCCGCGCTGCTCCTCCCGGTGGCTGCAGCCTCCCCCTGCCCTCGGGAATTGCAGGAATCGGCCCCGCAGCTTGGAACGGGATCCAA
The DNA here is from genome assembly GCA_013397795.1 of Orthonyx spaldingii. NCBI lineage: Eukaryota > Metazoa > Chordata > Aves > Passeriformes > Orthonychidae > Orthonyx > Orthonyx spaldingii. Next base: position 70,480 of record VZTJ01005913.1, read on the forward strand.
TTAATTCATTCGAGACATGCTGGGATTAAATTTTATTGAACTTTGGGAGTGGAGTGGAGGAGATGAAATGCAAGCAGAGGCTGGGAAGGGGAAGGAGGGGCTGTGCCACGCGTGGTGCCCTTGGCTGGTGGGCATTGAGGGGTGCTCGGGTTATCACAGACAGCTACAGGGGATGGGTGAGAGGATCCCAGTTCGGGATCACGGAATGTCCGGAGTGGGAAGGGACCCACAGGGATCACTGATCCAACTCCAGGCCCTGCCCAGGCCCCCCAACACCCCCACCCTGAGCATCCCTGGCAGCGCTGCCCAAACGCTCCTGGAGCTCTGGCAGCCTCGGGGCCGTGCCCATTCCCTGGGGAGCCTGGGCAGTGCCCAGCACCCTCTGGGGGAAGAACCTTTCCCTGATCTCCAGCCTGGCCCTGCCCTGGCCCAGCTCCAGCCGTTCCTGGCTGCTGTCCCTGTCCCAGGGAGCAGAGATCGGAGCTGCCCCTCGGGAGGAGCTGCAGCCCCTGAGCTCTGCCCTCAGCGCCCTCTGCTCCGGGATGAACAAACCCCCACAGCCCCGGTTCCACTGCAGCCGGGGGGGTTCTGCTGTCCTTTTCCAGCTGCTCTGGGATTTCACTGACCCCTCCCTCTCTCCTGCAAGCCGGGCACCTCTGGCCCTGCATTCCCTGATCCCATTTGAAGTGAAAATGAAGTTTCTTTCCCTTTCCCCGCGATTCTTTGCTGGTTAAACATTGTGCTCTATCCAGCCCTGACTATTTCTCCATTTTAAAGGACGTCAGCTCCATATTTACTGGGATGGAAATTCAAGTCAGTCGCTGCTCACATGCTGCACCTTGGTTCTCCCTGTGCTCCCAGAAGCTGCCTGGATGTGCTGGCACAGCTCAACACTGCTGGACTTTCCAGGAAAAACCGAGTTTTTGGGATAAGTGGGGATGTGGGGTGTGTACAAACCCCTCAGCAGACGAGGGGTGCAGCACAGGAGCCGGGGTTTTTTTTGGGAATGCTGTTTTGCCTGCCGGATCTCCAGCATCCCACGTGAGCTGCCTTCCCTCCTGACAGCTCGGGGAATATACTCCACGCTGATTTTAGCTCTCCCTCCAAGGTGGAGATCTGAGGTTCGGGCACCATCAATGCCTTATTCATAAACCTGCAAACACTGGGGACAGCAAGGGGGGGAGGAGGGGTCCACGGTCGCGCCCCGAGCGTGTCTGAGCTGGCAGCAGCTGCAGCTCGGGCTCGCGGGCAGAACAAGCCGGGGTTGTTCCTTCAGGGCCAGGAAAGGGCTCTGTGTTTATATTTAGGCCCTGCCGGCGTGTGCAGGTGGCACATGAAAACCTGGGAGGATTTCTCACCGGGACAGGGCCCTGTTCTCCCTGGACTGGCCTTAGCTCCCTGTGAAAGCTCTGAAAATTCCCTCTGGTGTTGCATTTTGCAGCTTTTGGGGCCTTGTTTGATGCTCAGCCCCAGGGGGTTTCTCCCATGCACTTTTTTTCCCAGAGTTTTGCCCAGAACACACAGTTTTTAGAGCAGGTTGGCAGCTTCTGCCACTTGGATTCTGTGCGGCGCTGGGATGTGGGATCATTGGGATTTCTCACTGGATAAGGGAGAAATGAAAACAAAGAGGTGGGGATGGCCCCTCTTCCAGCAGGGAGGTGGGTGGTGGCCCAAGGTCTTGGTGCTGCAGCTCTGACCTCCACTTGTGACCCTCTGACCTCCACTTGTGACCCTCCCCTCTGCTCTGACCTTCACCTTTCCACCCCACAGTGTCCCTCCCGTGGCTGTGGCACTTGGGGACACGGTTTAGTGGCACTGGGTTGATTCTTGGCCTTGATCTTGTCCAGCCTTGGTGATCCTGAGGTTCCCTGGGCTCTGGCTGAAGCAGGTCCCATTTACATCTCTTATTCCAAAGGGAGAAGTGGGGGAACAATGGGAAAAGTCAGAATTGGGTCCCTCATCCCACAGCTCTTGGTGTGTTCCCAGAGGGAGAAATGGGGGAACAATGGGGAAAACTCAGATGAGCACCTCGTCCCACAGCTGTTGGGATCTTCCCAAAGTGAGAAATGGGGGAACACTTTCAGAGTCCCTAATCCCACAGCAGCAGGGCTGTTCCCAAAGCGAGAAATGGAGGAACAGAAGGAAAAATTCAGAACTGAGTCCCTAATTCCAGAGCTGTTGCTGTGTTCCTAAAGCAAAAAATGAGGGAACAAGGGGGAAAAATTCAGAATTGAGCCCCTAATTCCAGAGCTGTTGCTGTGTTCCCAAAGCGAGAAATGGGGGAGTGATTCAAAAACTTAGAATCCCTGAATCTACAGCTCTTAGGAGGTTCCCAAAGCCTCACCGCGTGGCTCCAGGAGCTGCCAAACCCCAGTCAATCCTCACCTGGAGACATCTGGATTTTGATGGTTTTGGCTGGAGAGGCCAAAAAAAAAAAAAAAAAAAGGGATTTTTGGGCCTTGCCTCGTGGAGCTGGGCCCTTGCAGGGTCCTGGTGGGGATGCACAAGTGGCAGCTGGGGTTGGCCCTTCAGAGGGAGCAGCAGCAGCTCTGGAGAAGCAGAAATTGCTAAAAAATGTGCATTTCACGTGGCTCTGAGGCGGGGCTGGACAGCAAAAGTGCTGCAGTTGTGCCCTGATGCTCAGGTGTGACAGCACAGAAACCTCTTTCTCGTGAGAAAGAATCTATCTGTTTGTGTAAACAGAGATAAAGGTGTTCCTTTCTCATGGGCCCAGGTGGCCAATTGGCTGCAGGAGGCGTACAGCTCATGGCCCATCAAGTGAGAGTGCATTTTGTATATAAAAGCTGAATTTAATAAATAAATTGACCTCTTTTGCCACTGGATCTTGAGCTCTCCTTGTTTCGACATCCGCTCGACAGCGACACTCAGGAACTGAGAGTTTGGGCCAGGCACAGCCATCGCTCCACGTCAGCCCTGTGCCACCCCTCAGAACTGCTCACTGAGCTCGCCCTGGCAGTGAGAATTCCCTTCATTCCTTTCCCACAGGGACTCCAGAGGCTTGGTTGGGATCTGCAAATGCACCAGGGCTGGGGAGGGCTGCAAGAAGCAGAGAGCAGCTCCTAAAATCCCTGCTCATGGAGGCCTGGAGGGAGCCCGGGCTCCAAGGCCTGGTCACAGGGGCAAAGTCAGAAAGTTTGTGATGTTTGGTTTTTTTTTGGATTCAGAGTTATGAAATTCCTGTTTGAACAGACTGGAGCTCCAGGCAGCTGCGAGGGGATGAGGCTCACACTGGGTGTAAGACGTGGATGGAGCCCGAGGAGAGGAAAGGTGTTGAGCTGGAATTCTCTGTTCCTGTCACCAACCACGGCAGCTCGTGGTGCGGGGAGAGGGAGTAGGAAAAGTGAACTCCAGGTCCTGTTTGCACTGAAATATTTTTGGGCATGTTTGGGCTCTTTGCTGTGGCAACCAGAGGGGTTATTTTTAGAATTCCTCCCGAGATGCTCCTCTGTGCCTCACTGAGCTGTTTGGGAAGCAAAGCTGTCCCAGGGGGTTTCACGTTGAAATGAGCATTAATTCAGAAAAATTCCGAAGGATTTTGTTCTTCCAAACGGAGCAGATCCCGTGTGAGACCCCTCTGGCTGCGTGTCCGGCCTGGGCTCCGTGCTGGGCATTCCCAAATTCCGGCTTTTAGGGATGGAAAGGCTCTGATTTTGTTTGGGAAGCCCTGAGTGCAGAATGAAACCGGTGCTATGGTGGCAGCTTGGTTTAGCAGTTCCATGGAGTAATCCCAAAATATCCCTTGGCATTTGCAGCCCCGGCGTTCCTGGCCCTGAGCCAGGGAAGGGCCTCCAAGCCTGACCCAGCCAAGATCAGATCCCTGTTTTCCTGGGGAGTTTCACCAGGGAAGGGAACGCTGGTTTATTTGGGATTTGGGCTGTTGGTTTATTTGGGTTTCTGGTTTTTGGTTTGGTTTGTTTTGGTTTATTCGGGATTTTGGGTGCAATTCTATGGCAAAGCTTGTTCAGGGAATCCCAGAATGGTTTGGGTTGGAAAGGGCCTTAAATCCCATCCCATTCCTTAAATCCCATCCCTGCCATGGGCAGGGACACCTCCCTCTCTCCCAGGGTGCTCCAGCATGGCCTTGGACACTTCCAGGGGTCCAGGGGCAGCCACAGCTTCTCTGGGAATCTCAGCCCCTCACGGGGAAGGAGTTCAGCTCAAAATCCTCCCGGATTTCCTAAACTGACCCTGGGATATTTCCACCTTCCAGTTTCCAAACAATGTTCCCAAAGCGAGAAATGGGGGAACAATGGGAAAAATTCAGAATTGAGTCCTTAATTCCATAGCTTTGGATATTCAGGCTGGAGCATTTCTCCCTTCAGGAAGCGTTGCTGTGCCCCACAAGGCACAGATCCCAAAAGGACGAAATCCCAGCCCGAGGATCCCCAGGCAGAGCCAGCAGGGAAAGGGAAGCTGCTTCTCCCAAGCTCATCCCTCAGATTTTATTGTCTTTCATCCCTAATCCCTGAAACACCCTGGAGTGGGCTGGGAAACCCAACAACAGCCCAGCAGCTGCCCTTTCTCACAGCCTGCTCGGGAATACTCGATTTTTTGGGATGTGTTGTTCCTCTCTTGGAATTTTTTCAAGGATGCTCTCAGAGTGTTTCCAGGTGCACGTGGACAAAGCAGTTCTCTGTCTGCCCGTGGAGTTTGCAAGAGAATGATTTGCACTTCCTCAAGGGCTCGAAATTCTTTGAGAATTTTACAAAAACAATTAATTAAAATGTGCAGAGGAGCATCAACAGGTTTGGAGGAAAAGGTTTCCTTATCTCCCTAGATTGATGAGTTATGGAATCACAGGATGGTTTGGGTTGGAGGGACCTTAAAAACCATCTCCTTCCAACCTCCCACTGGCTGGAAATCCTTAAAAAAATCACCAAATTCCAAACCCCAGGGGTTTGATAGCCCTGAGAGGCTTCAAATTCAGGGATTTCAAACCCAGCCCCAGATGAGCAATCAAAGATTGAGGGAATTTAGGCTTCGGAGGCCCAGGACTGGCCCACGGCTTTTTAAAGCATTTCAATGTTTGAATCTTGTAGAAAAGAGGCAGCAGAGCTGTTAAAATTCCCTGGGAGCACTGGGGCATCCTCAGTAAATTTGAGCCACGTTGTGATGAGAAATTTTGGGGGCTGGGTTTGCCTTGAGGTGTTAAACCAACACGGACATCACCCAGGAAAAATGGGGAAAAAAATCAGGAAAATGAGGAAAAAAATCAGGAAAATGAGGAAAAGATCAGGAAAATGGGGAAAAAATCAGGAAAATGAGGAAGAATCAGGAAAATGAGGAAAACATCAGGAAAATGAGGAAAAAAATCAGGAAAATGAGGAAAAAATCAGGAAAATGAGGAAGAATCAGGAAAATGAGGAAAAAATCAGAAAATGAGGAAAAAAATCAGGAAAATGAGGAAAACAATCAGGAAAATGAGGAAGAATCAGGAAAATGAGGAAAAAATCAGGAAAATGGGGAAAAAATCAGGAAAATGAGGAAAACAATCAGGAAAATGAGGAAAACAATCAGAAAAATGAGGAAGATTCAGGAAAAGGGGGAAAGAATTAGGAAAATGAGGAAAAAATCAGGAAAATGAGGAAAAAAATCAGGAAAATGAGGAAAAAATCAGGAAAAGGATGTGGTGTCAACATTTGTAACAGGGGAGTGCTCAGCTCTTCAAACATTTTACTTTTACCAAGATTTCTCTCCAGAAGTCTTTGCTGAGTTCCAATCCAGCCTCACCTGCAGCCATAGAAGCAATTAGAACATTATTTGTTTATTCTCCATGCTACTCTTGTTCATAGGAACAAAGCTCAGCTTCTCCCAGCCAAGGAGCCAGTCAGAGGTTTTTAATTTTTTGGATTTAAACCCCTGTGACCAGTTCTGATTTAATCCTGGAAGGTGCTGCAACTTTGAAAGTCCAAAAGATGCTCGAGTTTTAACAGCCTCGTTTGCCATTTCCTGTTGATGCAGATAAACAAAAGGGCCTTAATTTTTCCTGGTTGTTTTATTTCTTCTCTTCTATTGTTATTATTATGATCATTATACCACAGAAGCAAAATTAAGGAGGTGAATAAACAGCATTTTCCAGCAGTCAGGTGGGGCAGGTTCGTTTTCAGATTTGTTCTGGGTACAGAAAATAAAAATCCACTCTGTGTGTGGGGAATATTGAAACCAGGAGGCTCCTGCGGGGCCAGGGACGTGCAGATGAAGTCAGCAGTGAATCTGAAATCTGTGACAAGTTTTATCTTCATGGAAGGTCATGGAGGGGCTGGAGCGTGTCCAGGGAAGGGAACGGAGCTGGGAAGGGAATGGACCCCCAGGAGCGGCTGAGGGAGCTGGGAAAGGGGCTGAGCCTGGAGCAAAGGAGGCTCAGGGGGCCCTTGTGGCTCTGCACAACTCCCTGACAGGAGGGGGCAACCGGGGGGGGTCGGGCTCTGCTCCCAGGGCACAGGGACAGGAGGAGAGGGAACGGCCTCAGGCTGGGCCAGGGGAGGCTCAGGTTGGACATCAGCAGGAATTTCCCCATGGAAAGGGTGGTCAGGCCTTGGAACTGCCCAGGGAGGTTTGGAGTCCCCATCCCTGGAGGTGTCCAGGGAATTCCTGGAGGTGGCACTCAGAGCTCCGGGCTGGGGACAGGGTGGGGATGGGGCACAGCTTGGACTCGATCTTGGAGCTCTTTCCCAACCACATTCATGGTGTAGTTCTGTGATTCATCAGTGTTGGATCTGTTTGTTGTGTCCTGGGGATGGTAAATCCAGGAATGGTTTGGGTTGGAAGGGACTTGAAATTTCATCCGGCCCCACCCCTGCCCTGTCAGGGACACCTCCCACTGTCCCAAGCTGCTCCAGCCCCAGTGTCCAGCCTGGCCTGGGACACTGCCAGGGATCCGGGGGCAGCCACAGCTTGATGAGAAAATTTGGGTGTTTCAGCTCTGGAGAGAAGCTGAAAGAGACACAAACCCTGTCCTGTGCCTGTCCTTGGGAGTGTGAAACCCCTGCAGAGGGAAAGGTGTCTGGGAGCCTTGGGCACAGCCCTGGCGGCACCGTGGCCTCGGGAAGCTGTCCCGTTGTCACCTGGGCAGTGTTTGTTTGAACAAACAGAAACTCGGGATTTTTTCCTCCCCTAAACTCTGCAGGAAGCATTGCTGGGATGAGTGGGGAACAACAGCCGTTTTTGGCATTAATTGAGATGGATGTGAAGAATTTCTACAAATCCAGCATTTCCTCACTTTGAAGTTCCTCACAGCACCCAAAATTCCATCAATCCCACAAAAAGGTGTAAAGGATACGTTTGTCTGGCTATTTAATGAGCTCAGAGAGTGCGGGAGCACGTGGCCTCTCCCAGACATGTAAAAACACCGAGCCTGTTAACACAGTGCATAATTAAGCCCTGGAATTCATTGCCAGTGAAAATCTCGCCGTGGATTTTAATAACATTTTCAAAAAAGAGACAGCCACGTCTTTTATTAATAAAACGAGACACGGCTCTGTGCTGGGAGAGGATGGAACAGTCAGGCTGCTCCAGGAGCAGCCCTAAGCGTGCAAGCCGAGCTCTGCCTCGCCTGGCAAGGCAGATTTTTAACAAAATTTTATTTTCTGGTCCCGATTCTGCTCTGATTTGTGCCTGGTTTGAAGCGCTGTGGCCAGGGAGGTGTTGGCAGAGCCGAGGTCCAGGCGGGGGTGGGGAGATTAAGGAGCTGCTCAGACAAACCCCGGCTCAGCTGAGGCTCTTGTGGGGCCATTTGAGGTCACCCCTTAGCAGGGAAAAAAAAACCCAAAAGGTGTCAATTCTTGCAGCCCCGGGGGTGTTTTTGGGGTGGTTTCGTGCGTGCGGGTCTGGGGTTGCTGCTGAGATCCCTAAGAAAAGCTGGAGGAGGAGCAGGACAATGAAACCGGCTGCCAGCAACCTCAGAGCACTCCCAGGCTTCCACAATCCCCGATCTGAGCTGGGGTTAACCCCGGGAAAACGCGCGGGGAAGGGAAAGGGGATGGGCCTCATCTGTCTGTCTGTCTGTCTCTCTGTCTGCTCCTCGAGTCCTCTCCTGTCCCCAACAGCTCGGTGGCACTCAGGAGGTGATGGGGCCTGGCCGTGGCTCCTGTGGTGCCAGCTCATGGTCACAGAGCTCTGGAGTCACGGCAGGGTTTGGCTGGGAGGGATCCCAAATCCCATCCCATCCCACCCC